>CAIGQV010000001.1:18056349-18085270 GCA_903798115.1 Danio jaintianensis
CAAATGTTAATTAAATGCCAGTACTTTAAGTGTAATTACAAGGTACCAATGTGTAGGTACATAATTACTACACAGTATCAAATGGTTAAGTACACAGTAGTCAAGACAACCTATTATAAAGTGACCTTTTTATTAGCATTTATGTGCATTTGCAAAGGACCACGACAACCACGTCAGCTTCTTCACTTCCATATAATATTCTGTCCTGTGGTTATAAAGACCCCAAAGGAAAAATACATACATAACAAATTCATTTGTGCATTTGTGTAAAATAAAAATGTTTTGTGTGTACATTATTATATTAAAATAATATTTTCACTTAATTTTACTTTTGCTACATTAGCTAAAAAAACGCACAAAACAAAATTACTAAAACTTTAAACCATAAAAATATTGAATATTTATGATTATAAAATAGTACTCAAATGCACTCAATAGTACTACTAAATAAGTGTAATATCTTCAAATAAGCAAAAAAGTGTAATATCTGCAGTAGATACACACATATTGTCAGATTGCTATGCTTTCAAAAATGTCATACTGTACATTTAGAATAATAAACAATCTTTTTTGAGAGTTGTAATATTTTGAATTTTACCATCCATAAACATTTCCATAAAGCAAATGTCAGATGGAAAACAGGGACCTTAAAAAAAATTCAAACACAAAGCCAGCACTAGTAGGCACATCACTTCAGAGAGCAACATACAGCATGAAGGCATCTGCAAACCTCCTGGGGCATTTTCCCCCCATTTCCCAACACTGTGTAATACAGAGCAAAGTTACTATGTTAGCTTTCACATTTCTCAAGCGTAATGCACTATTATTCCCACAGGGCACATGCTTTACTTTTCTTTCTCTTTCTGTTTTTATTTTTCTCCTTCCACTCTTCACCTCAACCAGACACAAATACACAACTCACTGAAATCAGATAAATTAATATGTTAACCTATCAAACAAATAATGAACAGACATCAGAAAGACTAAGAAGTGATGCCCTTCAAATAAACAGTAACCATCAATAAAAAAGCATAAAAAATAACAACATAAAATATAATAAAGCATAAAATAATGTCTATGTGTGTGCATGTACAATACTGTCTGAATAATGTATGTACTGTATGAATTAATGAATTATTCGTTATACATAATGATTATTAGTCTTGAATATATATATTTTGAATATATATATATATATTTTATTTTTATTTTTTTCCCTCATACTGTATATATCATAGCTTCCACAAAAACAATGACCACTATATCTTAATCATCAAATCATCATTGAAATAACTAATGGGGTATATGCACAAGGACTTTTAATTTTCAGTCAGCTGACCCAAGCGCTTCCGGTGAACTATTTTTTCATTACAAAATTTATTTTTAAAAAAATCTGTGATCTTCACTGTCTGATAGATATACGATATAAAGTGGGTATCAGACCGGGCAATAAGCACTGCATTAAATTCCATTTTTCCCCGCCATGTCTTTAAAATATAACAATTTATTTTACCCCAGTATTTTCAAATGGAGTTTCTGCACTAGCCTGCTGTTACTGACGACGCTATCGTTTACACTGTCTTTCATCTCGTTTTACGCATGAACAACTAAATTAATGCTTAAGACTATTTAACTGATTGTGTTTTATTTACATTACAACATCAAGGCTGTAAAAGCAACCTTATGAAATTGAAAATAGTCACATTAACCTTTCAGCAGAAGTTTATTGGTGGCTGAAAAACACTAGCTGTGCATATAGCCCATTGCTAAACAAAAGCATGTGACAGTGTCAACGACTGTTGAAAATGCAGCTTTTCATCAGTGGATTAAATGAAATTATATAAATATATATATACACACATATACACAAAAGCTTGTGTAAAATACCATGCAATATTGCTGTTTTAACTGTGCACTTCATCCAATAAATGCAGCCTTTGTGAGCAAAAAACTAAATGGAAAAAAGATATTACTGACCCAAACTTTACACAAGCCTCCCTATTGACTTACACCTGGCACCTATCTTGAAGATCTCTGCTACAGAAAATCTTTCAACTATTTTTTGTCCTTCTTGTAGATCATAAATCAATGCCATCACTTTCTGTGTCAATGTCAGTGTCGCACAGCTCCTTTTTGAATAGGGCCCAGTCGACCATAAGGTTCCTTTAGGAAGCCTCCATCAGTAAACGAGTAAAACCTCAAGGGCAAAGCCATTATTAAAGTGTGCCAGCGAGTCAACTGCCCTCTGGCCCACGTCATCGCTTAAACTTAGAAGTATCTTTCCAGCCCCGTGGACATATGTTACAATATTTCCTTTCTGTCAGGTTACAAGCCATCAAGACAGGGTCGTAATCTCTTTGCCGCTCGCAAACGGGGGAAAGCGACACAATGGGGAACATAAAGAGAGGAAGGAAAAAATAAAACGACAAAGACGGATGAATACAGAGGAACAAAAGTGAGAAGGCTCATCAAATGCCAAAGAGGAAGTTATCAGGACAAAGCAGACAGAAAGAGAGGAAAAAAAACTGGCGTTTGACATCGCTCATCACTCTACCAGTGATTGGGCATAATTACGGTTGGCAGAGCGAGCTTCCACTGCAAAGGCTGTCAACCGCCAGACAAATGATGGCTGAAGTTAAAAAACAATGAAAGCCATTCACGGCCATTACCAGCCAAGAAGATGGCTCCTCAATAGCCCCATGTACTGCTCTATCAAACGAGGCACTGGACTTCAGTGGAAAACACATCAGTCAGGGCGGAAAAATAAGGTAATTGGAATGAGAAATATATTCAATCGCCGTCTCAAAATAAAGACTTTTCGCTGTTGTATTTTAATGAGCTCGATATATTGAGATGTGGGTTCTGGCAAGGACTGAAACGTTCTGGGATAGTCTGATCTTGTCTTCCTTCCCAAACAGTTTGAGGCAGCAAGTTGAATACAGATCCCTCTGCGTCTGCGCTCGCTATTATTCCTCGGAGTGTGTGACGGGTGAGAAGTGGAAGAAGAGTTGTGCGATTTCACCTGAAGTGAGAGGTGGATTTGTGAATATCAGATTGGCGTGTTTATTACCACTTCAAGATCGCTCTGATGTCACAAGAATAGCACATTAAATGCTCGAAAAACATCAGGAATTTTAAGGTGTTAATTACAGAATGGAAACTTGGTTGAGACAGTCAAAATTGCACTTAATGCCCATTAGTCAATAACAGTAGTGGTGTAGAAGGTAATATGCAGAGTGGTGGCTTTCTACACAATCTGTTTAATTATTCATATCATGTACCGTAGATCAGAAATGCTATTTATTTTCTGTTAAATGTATAAAAATAAAAGGATTGTCTAATCAGTATTTATTAAGAAAGTGTGCTTATCCTTTATTTTAAATGGATAGTTCACCCCCAAAAATTTTTGTCATCATTTACTCATCCTTGACAAGTTCCAAAACAGTTTGAGTTTTTTTGTTCTGTTGAACACAAAAGAAGATATTTTGAAGAATGTTGGATATCTGTAACCATTTACTTCCATAGAATTAGTTTGTCCTGCAATGGATGTCAGTGGTTGCAGGCCTTTTTTTGTTTTGTTTTTAACAGAACAAAAAAATAAAACAAAAAAACTCAAGTCAATTGTGAATAAATGACAGCAGAATTTTCATTTTATGTAAACTATACCTTTAAGGTGTCCTTGTTACAGTGTCACTGTTAATGCACACACACTTAGTGTAAATATCATAATGCTAAGAAAATACAGCTATTTTTAAATAATATTTCATGTAGTCATATTAGTCAGAAGTGCTGCAATAGGCCAAAATAAATTTCATCTAGATTGTAAGAGCTAGCTTGGACAAGGGTTTAACAGGTCTTGTAAACACTTGATCAGATTAAAAACAGAAACTGAAAAATTCTCTGAGAATGACATATGACACAAATAAATGGAAAAAGACATGCCAAATGGAAAAAGACACATAAAATGAACTAGAAATGAATTATAAATGCCATCAAGAACTGCTTTGCTGTTCTGTAAAGTGGTGCAGTGTTGTTACATCAGTCCTTGTATCAAACTCTCATCCACAAACGCCTTGTTTTTGGGGCTCAGGAAAAAACACTGTACTACTTTATCAGTGCAGCACAAAGCTTAATGTGGTCATTGTTTTTATAAAAAGATATATGAAGAGTTCAGATGCAAAAACCTCTAAAAAATATTTTGAATGAGCATTTTTCTCAGCCTCCTATGTTTATGTTCAGTTATTTCTCTTTAAAGGGAATAAAAAAGAACATTCTTTTTGGAATTTTGATCAAATTAATTTTAAAAGAGAAGTTCAGTTGGCATTTAGAGGCTTTTGCATCTGAACTCTTGATATATTAAGCTGTCTTTTTAAAATAAAGAAAAATATCTGGAGGATGGTTAATATTTGCACATTAAACCAGCAGGGAAACTCTACTGTATGTGTGTAAAGTGTGTATGTCAGAAGATGTGTAAATAACTATTATAATAAAGGTTTCTTGCGCATTAAATAAGCATTTTTAGAATTATGGATCTGTGACTGAAAACTACACTGTAAAAAATAGTTTTTAAAAAAAACATGTTTTTATTTATTTATTTATTTATTCTTTCGAATTGCATTATGGGGCCTTGATCTTTCTTCCAACAACTTTTGACCTTAACAAGTTTGAAAAAGTGACTGTTATTAACATTTTTAATAGTTTAAAGTGATATATTGTTTGGGTCGGTGTTGTATATTATGGTACAAAAACCTTGTAATAAACTGTAATAAACTAATTATTTCTCTATATATTATTTATTATTATATTTATTTCGAGGGATATTTATATATATTTCAAACTACTAAAATGGCAATAAAAGTCACTTTGTTAAACTGTGGAGTTGAATTTTCAACATCAAAAGTCGACAGAGCAGAGATCAAGGTCCCATAATGCAATTCACAACCGTAAATAAAAGGAAAACACTTGTGATTCACAAAATACAGAAACTGTTAATTAATATATTTTTTTTACAGTGTAGAGAAATGGCTGCTTTGCCAACACAGTAAAAAAATACATTCAAAACAGTAAATTATAATAACGTACTTATTAAGTCCACATTTTTGAATGGTCTAGCTCCAGTAATTGTGGTAATAATTCTGTTATTCATAAATACAAAATCAGTTTTTTTTTTTCATCCCTTTGTTTCATATTATGATTCAACCCTACACACTCTTGTTTTCGAAAGCCAAGCAATTTACCTGCTTTAGTCCTGAACTAACAAAGAAACACATGAATACACTAGGGGTGAAATCACTGTAATGTGTCCATTTAGAGTCAACGAATCACCGTGGATGTGGAGGAAAACAGTTGCAAATGCATGTAAAATGATTTCAAAAACAAACAAAATCCCAATATAAATCGGAGCATCCGGTACCAATGAGACTTCATAATAGGACAGTGTTCTACAATGCCAATAGCCTGAGAGAAATTCACTGCTGATGACTGCTGAAGACACACACACACACACACACGCACACGCACACACAGTCACTAGTTAACCACAGTCTGCCCCATAGAAATGGTCTCATTAGACTCCCAGCAGCACATGGTGAACTGACCAGACAGTAAAACACCCCTGGCCTTGTGTTGCTATTAAGATCCTTCTCAGGAGATCCGATAAGAAGTGGTCAGCAGAGATGCGTTGCTGTTTACACCTGTTATTATCAAGAACCTCTTGTAACGTGCAATTTCTGACCACTTGTAATCGAATACCAAAGGGAAATTCTCCAATTAGGTTAGGGTTAGTAGAATAAGATTGCAAAGTTATTTACTGGCCCTCTTTCCACCTTATACTAACAAGTTTTTTTTTGGTGATCGAATCACAAGTGGTCAACCGGGATGCAATACCATTTCCATCTGGTTTTATCGTTTTGCAGATGGGTCTCTTGTGACCACTTGTCTTTGGTTTTCTTCAAGACCCTTCCCTCATATTTTGCCACGCTCTACAACAATTTGGTGAGAGCTCTCAGTGGGACGAAGGAGTATAACTGAATGAATAAACCCATTTTTCAAGCATGCAGGAAAGCGAGTATATTGAATGGATGTGGTTGGCAGCTACATGTATGATTTTGATTGTAATTTGTGCAATTTTGGTACAATGCAGGTACCTTGGAAGTACCTTGTTTTGTTACACTTTCTCACAAAAGTTCCATAACAACAACAAACCACTCATATGTAATTTCAGTCAGTATAGGCAGAGAGTATCTGTTTGACCACTTGAATAATTACACTATAAAAGCATATAATAAAATAATATAAAATATAATATAATATAATATAATAACATAACATAATATAAAAGCATAAAAACTCATTTAAACCCCACTTACATCTGTATTTATTGGGGTAGTTAATCTAAAAATGAAAATAGCCCCATGATAACCTCAAACTACAGTAGATTTGACTTTTTTCCTTAATACAAATACAAAAGAGTTACACAATTCTAGCTTTTAGAGCCATAAAGTGCATTGATATGTTGCAACAGTGCTTCACATGGTCCAAGTGGTTAATAAAGGCCTTCTCAAAGTCAAGCAATGCATTTGTGTGAGAAAAATATCCATTTACAACTTTATAAACCATAATTTCTATCTTAAGCTACACTATAATTACATGGGAGGTGCATAAAAACTCTAAATTCTTAGTGTGCGCTACAAAAAATAGCTATTTTCTTTACAAAGTGACATTGCCAATACTGGCCTGACATAGAAATACAACATATTTAATAGTTTTCACAGTTCCATGACAATTGGGATAATTATGTGGAATGGTGCTGTAAAAATGGTATTACTACATTGTTGTCGTAAACATACCTTTAATACAAGGTGCAAATAGGACCATAACCAGTACAGTGTCTATTCACTCTTTTAATGTATTTATTATTAGTTATATATATGTATTGTGTAATGACATACATTTCCATTAGAGAATATTTTACCATAACATACATACAAACATTGTGTTGTAACACAAGAGAAAAAGGAGTAGAGGAACAAAAAGATGAGTACAACTCCAGCAAATCCCAGAGAAGACGTGGCTATAGCAATTTGTACTTATACTGTACGTTTATACATGGTTTTGATGATAATTCTTGAACGAAAGGACCACATGGTAGTGAACTTTGACACAGAGGCTTTCAAATCGTATTTTTTTCCGGCTTAACACACCTCTTGCTCAGTCTATTCATTTTCTTTTAAATAAATGTCCTTCATGGGCTTTAGTGGTTCCATAAAGAACCTTTAACATCCATAGCCATTGCATTTCACAAAAGGTTCATAATCATTGGATATTCTTCAGTAATCTTAAGTCAATCTTAAAGTAAAGTAATTATTTAGTGCTGGATGACAACTAAAACCAATTCTTATCACATAAAACAGAGTATACTAAGACTCTTATGATAATAATGACCCACTATGCACAGTAGAAAGAAAGAAAGAGAGAGAGAGAGAGAGAGAGAGAGAGAGAGAGAGAGAGAAAGAAAGAAAGAAAGAAAGAAAGAAAGAAAGAACGAACGCCATTGTCATCTGTTCATGTTTCCTTCATTCTCCATCTGCTCTCCTCAGTTTGACCTTTCTACTGTGTTAAAACATGCAACGGATATCCAATCATCCCTGCTATGTTTGTTTCCATTCATTAAAGTGTTTTGATTACTCATCTGTTTAAAGAGGCTTTTTTTGTGTTTGTGTGTTGAGCACTTCATTTCCAACATCCATAGTTTTATAACGGCATGTAATCTCAGTCTAACCAGATAAACAGGTATAGGGCAGGAAACAATTAACTCTTCACACCGAGGATAAAAACGATGGCGGATTTTAGACTGAACTGATGGTTAGAAGTGTTCGGTTTGCAATACTCATCACGAAGGAAACAACACGCAAGAGCACACATCTGGCTTTGTAAGCGAGGTCAGGATTCTCATTAGTGCTAAATGAAGTCCAACTAATCTGCTGCTCGTCTCTCTAATGGAAAACTAACAGCCGAAACAAAACATGAATTTATTTATCCGCTAGTTTTGCTTGTTATTTAAAAGGGCCATATTATAAATTTATCATGAACGGTTTTTATCTCTTTTTTTCATCCACATGAAGTGCAATAATAGTGTTAGTCAAGTTTGTTTGTTTTATTTTTCAACAAAAACAATCTAACCTTTAGAATTCAATGGGATTCTCAGCTTCTTTGCACATGAAATGAGTCACAATAATTATTTCTTTGGATATATGAAATAGCTGTCAGCTCTAATACAGTCGACACTGCCCTGTTTTTTATATAACAAGCTTTCTGCAAAGTCTGCATTACTGAGAGACAGGTTTACAAAACAATCCACGCTGAAATGTGCTGCACAAACTGCACAGGGACTTAATAATAAACTAAAATAAAAAATAAAAAAAAAGAATCAAATCAAATTATTAAATTAAATTAATTAAAATAAAAAATATATAGAAGGTTAACTAAACAAATTGGCTATTAGATACATTATGCCCTCAATTGTTTTTATCTATTTCGCTTATTCATATTTGTTAGCATTTCTTCTTCTTTTTTTAAATTACATTGTATTTTATTCATTTTACTTAACTTACTACTGATGTCTTAATTATATAATGTATGTTTAAATAAATTTGTTATAAAAACAAGTTATGAAAGCCACTGTGTAAATCATTATATTTTAACAACAAATTAGGCTGGAAAATAATTGTATTATTAAATGTAGATGTTATTGTAAAAACTATCAAAAACTAAATCAATTTGCGCTGGAACGACATGAAGAAAAGCATTTTTTACAGTGTTTGAAAAAGCATCATTTATTTAGTCCTTTTTGGACTGGAGGGCAAAGGTTTACATTTTGATAGTTATAATAAGTTGATATACTACATGAAAGTTATTTTACATGGAAAAAGGGAAAGCTTTTTTTTTTTCCATTTCATCTTAATATCAAAAATGCAGCAAACTTAAAAAAATAAATAAAAAAAAAACAGTTTTGGTAAGTGACAAATTATCGTTTAATGGCAGATAAACAGTGACATTTGTGTACGTGCACTCCGCTTTAATGCCTGCTAAGTGCAATATTAATGATTCAAGTTCTGCCTTCCTCCGGAGTGACATCCAAGCATATGCTTCCTGACAACATTCACAGGAACATTCTTTCATACCGGGAGGCATGATCACAGGCTTTCATCCTTCATTTTCACCAGTCCCTGGAAAACAGAGCGGCATTTAATTCCTCCGCAGTGAAATAGGAACCTGGCTCCTATTAACGGGAGTCGAAAAAGCATTATGGTTTTTACTGCATGCTGCCTTTGAGATGAAAAAGAAGAGGCCGGGTCTGTTGGGTTTAAAATACGAATTAGAGTTCTCGCTGGCATTTATTGCGCTTTATAATTCTCTGATGGCAGTAAAACTCATCTTTCGCCGGGTGCGCTGCGGTTTGACAGAGCAGGGCTTTAAATTAACAGGTACGGGCTGCTTCTAAGAATCACTGAGCCCAGTAATTAAACAGACCGCTGCATCCCTCTGTCCTAATGAGAATGACAGAATTGGAGAAGGCCTCTGCAATCATAGGCAATCCCAAACCCAATACCTAACAAATTATTGTGCTGGGAAATTCCACTGCTGGAAAGAGCTCAAGCTCCTCATATCAATAAAAAACTCTCAGGACAGTTCGTTTGTGTTCAACAACATGAATATCTGGGAAGTCTTTGAACAGTGAATCTAAACAATGTCACTGCTTTCTGCTTATAACAGTACTGTAGTTAAGGCAGTGTAAAGGGATAGTTCACGCCATCATTTACTCATGCTTTACTTGTTCCATACCAGTTTGGGCACACAAGTAGATATATTAAAGAATGTTGGACATCTCTAACCACTGACTTTCATAGTAGGAAAAACAAATATTATAGAAGTCAATGGTTTCCAACATTTTTCAATATATCTTCTTTGGTGTTCAACAAAAGAAAAAAAAAAAAACTCAAATAAAGGGTGAATAAATGATGACTTCATTTTTTTGGGTGAATCATTCCTTAATAGAAATAAAGTCTGAATTATGTATCGATAATCCTTATTTTATATTCAAATCCAAAATATCATCACAGCTAAAGTCCCATTTACATAAAATGTGATTACATAGCACATACCGTATGTATAACGCAATGATGCTCTTGAAGCAAAACAACAGATTCTTATGGAGATAAGTGTGTGAAAAAGCAAGTTTTTTCAGCTGATTTTCTGATTTGCCTGACCAATTAGATTTGATATTTGGTCATATGGCTGGAACAGATGGGACGGAATGGAATTGATGGCCCTGCAGCACAGAAAACGGTTTTGAAAATCATTGTAGACATCAAAGTAAAACATCAAAAAAAAAAAAAAAAGCATAGTGAGTGACGTGACATTACATGCACCATGACACTGGTATAAATATGTTACTTATTTTTTAAAGGAAAACACAAATGACAAAGCGGCTCCTTTAAATACAACTGATAAATGCTCAAAGGATTGGGGGCAAAAAAAGTACTTTCATGCATTCAACACTCAGCATTCATTCAGACACTTCAGAAGTTGTTCTAATGCACTTATTTAATGCTCAAAAAAAATTTGGACAGGGGAAAGTTTAACTATGCTTTCAAAGCAGATGCATATTTAATTCTAAAACATCAAGTAAAATGTAAATTGTCATGAAACGAGAACATGTAATTTATTTAATTGCTCGTTTAACATCAAAACACTGCCAACTAAAAGCAGTTTTGGTAAGTGACAAATTATCGGTTAATGCAGGATAAGCAACAACACACTCTTTCCTTTAATGCCTACTAAGTGCAATATTAAAAATTCCATCTCGTTTCTAAAAAATCTAGACATGTTTCTCATACACTAATGATATAACATACACTCTGATGCTTAAGAAATAAGTTTGATGCATAATACACACGTATTTATTCATTTGTAACTTTAAAAAATTTCTTTAATGTCACTTTTAAGTAACACAGTTGCTGTGTAAAACAGTTTGTTTTACTTAAAAAAAAACAATATTATAAAACAATATGAATATTTATGGTGCCACATCAAGTAATAAGCGCACGACGGATTTATATTTTGCATATCATCTGTGACCAATACAACAAGCTTGAAAAACTAGTTTAAGAAGTATAATTAGTGCATTTATGAGCTGTTTAAATAAATTATTTTCCATCTCCTTGCATTGCTTTAACGTATGTTTCACCGCAGCAAAAAAAAATAATAATACAGCACTGGAGTGACATGACGGAGAGTAAATGATGACAAACTGCTCATTTAGAGGTGAAGTATTAAGCGGCATACTGTGAATCATTCCTTCCACTCTTCGATAATGGCTTTTAGCTGCCAGCTCACCTTGTGTCGCGCCTGCTCTTAACTTGCACACATGAAGTGGTTCTCCTCGGTACTGTCCTCTAAATCAGATTTGTAAAGGGTGTTAGCAGGCCTGCTGTGGCAAACAGACAGAGGGAAAGAAGCCATGCCACCCTACATTATTAATCCTGTTTGCTCATGTAGCTTTTCCTCTCGCTAAGTAGCTCTCTGAAATGAGTGAACCAGGTGAGGAGGCCGCCGTGCTTTTCTTCCTCTACATCCCACCATCCCGTGGCTGTCTAATTAAGCAGCGGTACGGATAGCACCTGTCTGAGCGGTGCAGATGAGGGCATGGGTTTATGAGTGCAGGTTATAGACATATGGAGGGTTGGAGAGCTGATGAGGTGAACACAGGGAGAACATCTGTGCAAGCAGGACCAGTCAGTAAATGTATGTAAGTGTATGCGAGTGAGTGAGTGCTCAAATTTACAATCGATGAATTCATTAGCAGAGCTGATAAATTAATTACTGGCAACTTCAAATTAACCGTGGGCATTAACCATGGGTAAGCTGCAGAATGGTGCATTGAGCAGAGAAAGTGTTGTATTATTTCAACCATATGAGTGTGAGTACTTAAAAACTGTAGGACGGACTGATGACAGTATCAGTGGTTTTTGTTCCCTCAGTGGAGAGATGTCCTTATCACTCGATTGAATGGGCATTATCAGTGGTTATCAGCTGATAGATATGGGCCAGTAGGGGCCCCTAATAGTAGGTGCAGAAGGCTGTAATCATCCATCCACATGGTTAATCAGCTATAGATCACATACGGCTGCAGCTGGAAGTTAACGAGAATTATTTCTATTATTTATTAAATTTCCCATTTATTGTATTTTTTTAACGTCTACCCCTACCTCAACCCTAAACCTAACTGTCACAGTAATGTAAAAACAGATCTACTAGTAGGCGCAGAAGGCCCCTATTGGCCCATATCTATCAGCTGATATCCACTGATAACACCCATTCAATCGAATGATAATATTCGAATTGGGTGGGTGAACAGTGATGGAAATAATGTTGTTAAAGTGCTGTTATTAACAGAATTTTTTCAGTAACAAAAAAAGTTTTCCCCATTACAATGCCATAACTATTACTTACAGAATAAATAACGTTTAATGTAGCATTATATAATTGATATATAATTTGCTAGCTCACTTTTTTAATCTCTCAGATATATGACCTGTTCTGCTGTGCTATATTTGTTCTGTTGACATCCCAGCGGGCACCTTGATGTCAAAACAACATAAAAGAAATGTCAAAAATGCTAATCGATTTGATGTCAAAATCTAGACATCCACACACTGATACAGTATCCTGTTGACCACCAAAATAGTACCATAAGTATTGTATTATAAGAAAAGTTTTATTAATCTGAAAGCTTCCAATTCCAAATTCTAAACTTACACTGGATTTTTTGTATTCCTACAATGCATGTAAACTAACTGGATGTCAAAACGTAAAAAAACACATCAAAAATCCATTACAGAAAAGTCCTGCAATCAATTCTTTTTTTTTTTCTAACAGAAATGTTAGATGTGAATTTGATGTTGATTTGCCATCAAGTTAGTAGTCTAACGTCTATTCGATTTGCATTTTTGATGTGTTTTTTGATTATGTTTTGACATCAAGGTGCCTGCTGGCATGTATGTGTGTGTGTGTGTGGGAGGGGGACAATAGTTACTTTCCCTGGTAATTAGTTACTTTTATAATGATGTAATCCAATAAATTTTTTTTTAAAATAACGTGCTCAACATGGTTGGAGAAGTGGTTAAAGCTCAGAAGTATAGTGATATATATTGTATAAACAATATAAGGTGCCTATTGTTACAGATTATGTGTTTATACAAAGTGTGTAAATGCACTCACTAGCCACAATATAAGATACCTCATGACACTGATTCAACAATGTGAGTTCACATCCATGATGCAAATTTCCCTGCATGCACTACATCCCAAAAGTGCCCTATCGGACTGAGATCTGGTCAATGTGGAGGTCATACGAGTATATCGAACTCATTGCCATTTCATAAAACCAGTTTGAGATGATTTGAGCTTTGCGAGATGGCATGGCATCCTCCTGGAAGTAGCCGTCACAAGATGGGCACACTGTAGTTATAAAGGGATGGACATGGTTAGCAACAAAATGATGTTCAATCAATGCCAAGGGAAACTCTAGCACACTATTACTCAAGCAGCAGCCTGGGCTATTGATATAAGAGAGGATGAATGCGTGTTGTCATGCTATTTACACCAAATTCTGACTCCAGATCCAGATGGTAGAGCAAAAACTGCATCAGGACTGGTACACGGTGTGCTCTTCTTCTGCTGATGCAGCCCACGTGCTTCAAGGTTCAATATGATGTTAGTTCAGAGATGCTCCTTTGAGATCTTGGTTGTGAAGTGGTTGTTTTAGTTACTGTTGCCTTTCTTTGAGTTTATCCAGTCTATCCATTCTCCTATTCGCTATAGTATCAACAAGGAATTTATCCCCACTGAATACCATTTCCTGGATATTGACTCTTTTTTTGGAATCATTCTCTTTAATTCCTAGAAATGATTGTCCAAGAACATCCCAGTAGGTCAGTAGTTTTAAAACACTTATAAAATACAGCCCATCTGCCACCAACAACCATGCAATGCAAAGTCTTCAATGACCTTTCTAAAAATGTAAAATTTAAATGATTTTCCAATAAAAATAAATCACAGGAAAGCCTTGTGAAAAAGGAAAGTTAAGAGTCCTTGTGATTAGGGTGATATGAGAAGCAGTGAAGAGAAATGTGCACTGTGAATATGAATGCAAACTTCTGAGACTGACAGTAAGCTGACTGTGGTAAATTTGAGCGTCCTTTAGTTTCTTTGAGTTTGGTGGCCCTGATGACAGTAAGGCCTTGTGACAGTTCGGTCCTTGGATACTTTGAGATCTCTTTAAGAAAAAGCAAAAGAGGTTTGCACCTAGATCATTCTTTTGTTCCATAAAAACATATATATATGTAAAAGGTTTTGTTGTGGGACATCAAAGGCAGAAATCTAGTGTGTGATTGATGTGGCTGATGAGTGTGAAATTGTTCTGTTCCGTTAACACCCATGATCAGCACACATGTCAGTGCGATTACCGTCAACATGTTATCTCACCATGTTACCATGACAATCTGATCAAATGATTAAATCAGCTTCAAAGGCTCCCCCTATTAGACTAAGACAAATCTGTGGGTCATGGAAGATTCCAAAGGTAACAGAGAGAACGCTTACAGGAGTTATAATGCAGTGTTCCAAATCTTTTATGTTCTGGACCCAAACAAAAGTTAAAAATAGTTTTGTGTGTAAAGCTATTGTTGTCTGTGGCAAACAATTTCCCAATGCAGCACAGTTATGTAACTGCAACATCTAAATATGTTTAACCTTTTTGTTGTGCAAATGTGTCCCAAAATAATCGAATCAATTGAATCAGAATGTTTTAAAATTCCTAGTACATCATAGGATTATAAACTCCCATATCCATTGAATTCATTGTATGATCAAAGACTGTCAGGCAATATACTGTAGGCCTAAACCTGTTTGTTGGTTTTAGAAGTACACTATATATTTATTTATAGTGGTTTTGAAAATGAATTGAATCATAATCTAAATGTAAATATAAATGCATGCATAAATGAATCTCTAATAATATCAGTGTATCATGCAATCTAAACATGCTAAATTTCATTAAAGCAAAAGTTCTCAAGCATGAATATCTGTAATGACATCTCTCTTTTGCTTTTATAAAACTGCAGTGGCAGCAGTATAAAAGACACTAAGGTTCAATAAATAATTAAGTGCATTATTAATAGTAATTGAGAAGCACAATTCTTCCAAAAGGAATTTAGAGTTCATTAATCTTAAAGACTGTACTCAACAATACTTGGAACAATAGACTTATTTACACAATTTAGAAGCTCAGAAATATCCCTTATATTAAAATATGAAAGTAACGGATCTAGAAGTCTAGTCTCATGGATTTATATTTTGTCCTCCTTCTCATTTTTTTCAGCAAATTATCACTTTCTATAACACTCACACAACCACCACCACCCTTCCACCAAATAATCCTAACCTACCACTAGGCATGGGAGGATAATTGGTTTCAAGGTTTACCGTGGTCTGAAAAAGTCAAGGTTTTAAAACCGCTAAAATTTTCTATTCCTATACCGTTCCTAAGGTATATGTAAAGCTTTTTTTAAATGTTTTTTTATGTGTTGTAAATAAATCAGTTTTTTTTTTTTAAACCAATGAAGAGAGCAGAAGTCAATCATTTATTTTAATTATTTAGCCTGACATGTTTACTGTTCCAAAACATTACAAATGTTTCCTAAAATAAAATATATTGTGTTCAATGGGGTAAAAAAGTCATTGTTTTTTTACTCAGACATTTAAAAAAAACTTATTTTAGAGCAGTAATCACAATACCGTGATACTGTGAAACCGTGGTATTTTTATCCAAGGTTATCATAACGTCAGAAACTTATACCGGCCCATGCTACCTACCACCATGCAAACTCACAACTAATAAAAATCATTTAACCATTATAACTGATGCATGTTATCACCATTGATGGTTGAGAGGGTAATATTTGAGTGATATGCATCTGAACACTGTTAAGCTGGGAGACAAAGAGTGCAAAAAAACAGACAGAGAGCATGCATAAATGGGACACATTTTCTGTGTACAAGCAGCAGGCAAGAAAATATGAATGTACTGTAACCAAATCCGTTTCTGATAATGACCCACTGTGTACAGTGAACTTTAACAGCGAAATTCAACTAGCGGAAAGAGATTGCACACACAAATCGGATAGATGGAGCACCTCATTTACAGCCATGTCCCCTGCAGCGAAACTTAAGAAGCCCCCCTACAGCGAGAACATGACGACGAGCACTTGGAGAATAGCAGTGTTTGAAAATGTGCTCTCATTTGTAGGCCTTTAGCATTAATACACACACCTGGGAGCTAAAGCCTGGCTGGGCGCAGTGTGTATAATTCATTACAAATCGGAAGAATGCCTAATAACCCTTTTATTTCAGCTACCGGAGAGCAATCATGTCTTCCCGCCGGCTGACGGGCTCTTATCTCGGTATCCCATGGTCATTCTGAAGACCAGCCAGTTAATCCAATACATTACAGATGCGGCAAACCACCAGAGACGAGGCTGTTTACACTTGGATTCACCGGAACAAGTAGAAGCAGAGTTGTTTTTGCTGAAATACACACAGTGTTTAATTTCAAATGTATTTAATATTTTAAGAAAGCGTCAGAGGAGCTATTCCCTCACATCTGAAAATGTGCAAATAACACAGGAGATGACATGCATGGCTGATTGCATTTTTCTTGAATTCAAATGCATTATTCACTGAAAAAAAACCATGCCTTGCTTTGGGTTGTTGCTAGATCAGATATGGTTGCAGCCGTAAGTTAATGAAAATGATTTATATTATTTATAAAATTTCCCATTAATGGTATTTTATTAACGTCTACCCCCACCCCAACCCTAAACCCCAACCGTCACAGTAACGTAAAAACAGTAGTTGTACAGAGTATTATTTATGTTATCTATTAAATTACTCAATAAATTGTATTTTTTAACATCTACCCCTACCCTAACCCTAAACCCAACCATCACAGTACTGTAAAAATATTAATTACTGTTATACAGTGTCATGAAAAATGCTGCTATATTGATGTGCATATCGCACTTCCGGCCGGCCATGTATCCTATTTAGACTTTACCCTTGCTTTGTTTTGATTTTAGATGCAAGTTAGGTAGAATGTCGATGACATCATGAAGTGTGAGTTCTGGTCATTGCACAATGAAGTCTGCATTTTGTGTGCTTTTTTTGTATTCATATCCTAAAAAATGAACACATGCACACATACACAGCAAACAGTGACCAGGGAAAGGTGTTACTGTACTGACACAATGTGAGTTTGGATTTATTTTTTAACATTCAAAAATTTTGGATGAAAATTTCAGACTCAGGGTGCAATGAACTTTAGAGTTATGCATGTTTCAATAATATTCATTCATTCGTTTTCTTTTCGGCTTAGTCCCTTTATTAATCTGGGGTCGCCACAGCGGAATGAACCGCCAACTTATCCAGCATATGTTTTACGCAGCGGATGCCCTTCCAGCTGCAACCCATCACTGGGAAAGCTTCAATATTTAACCTCATTAATGAAAAATTTTTTGGTTATTTTTTATGTAAAAATATGTAAGAATTATTTGTCCATTAATATTTTCCCACCATTTCATTTACCAAATATAGCAAAATTAGCTTTTTGTGTTGCCTGTTTTTTATTACTATTATTTTCTGAATAATTAATGCAAATAAAATATGCAAATACTCAACTGGTCATGCTAATTTGACTAAGATTATAAGTGAAATCAAATTTAATTTAGATTTGCTCATCACTGAAAACTATAATTAGCATCTAAATGAAAAACAAGTTGCATGGACAAGTTGCAAAAGCATTCAAAAGGTGATAATTAAAGGTGAAGAGTATAATTTCACAAAGTTAAAGAAATGCCATTCTGCTTCTTTCTTTAAGTTCTGGGAATATTCAAGCAAAATCACATGCTACATGTATCAAGTCAAGTCGAGCTTTATTGTCATTCCGCTACATGTGTGGACATACAGAGGAACGAAATGTTGTGTTTCGCAGAACAACGGTGCTACATAAATTAATCCCAAATAAAAACACAACACTGGACATAAGAGCTATTTTTAAAAAACCTATGCATAACTAACATATACTATAAGATACTTAACTATACACATAAGACAGGCTATACACAAGTACTTTTACATGAGACTGAACAATGTTGTGCAGGATATTGTGCAAGAAAGGTATTAAAGGTGAATATTGTGCAAAAGAGGTATTTAAGGGTTAATATTGTGCAAGAGTTATTTAAGGCTGAAGCGAGCAGTGCAACATGTAGCATTTTTATTTGTTTAAAATGCAGTGTGTGGTTGACTACAATTAAAATGGCTTCAGTTCAGCCTGTAATAGAGCATCTTTATGAACTTATATCTTCATTCTTGTCTCTTGCTTAAAAAGAACAATCAGTATAGGAATGGGAAATCAGAATCATTTCCAACAAGTTAATTGTTAATTATTAATTGTGGGGTTACCAAAAAATACGAAGTAATACTAAAATTAACATTTTTGTTAAACTATTAATTTATGATTTATATGTATTGAAATGGATGGACATGGTGGCTTAGTGGTTAGCACTGTCACCTCACAGCAAGAAGGTCTGGGCCAGTTGGCATTTCTGTGTGGAGTTTGCATGTTCTCCCCGTGTTCACAAGGGTTTCCTCCGTGTGCTCCGGTTTCCTCCACAGTGCAAAGACATGCGCTATAAGTGAATTGAATCAACTAAATTGCCCGTAGTGTATGAGTGATTGTGTGAAATCGAGAGTGTATGGGTGTTTCTCAGTACTGGGTTATGGCTGGAAGGGCATCTGCTGTGTAAAACATATGCTGGAATAGTTGGTAGTTCATTCCGCTGTGGTGACCCTGATAAATAAGGGACTAAGCCAAAGGAAAATGAATGAATGAATGCATTGGAATTTAACCAATAATAAGAGTCAAAGACAATTTCAAACTTGTTTTTAAATGACCCCTTAGTACAAATAAATGATCTATTAGACATGTATTGTATTTTTTTCCCAAGGGTTTAATGAGATTACCAGTTAGCGAATGATTTGCATTAACTTGAGGAAACTGTCAAGCAGTCCAGCCGTCACCTACCACAGCTGCCACAGTTTGACCTGGCATTATGCATGAAATAAAAATACCCCTGTGATTCACACAAACATGTGCTTTTGATTGACAGGAAGCTGCCCACATTTTAACCCACTTCCACAGATTGTGCAACCCTAACCAGGATGATAAGCACATCAATAAATAAACAAATAAATACCAAGCGCAATGTGTTGACAGGCAGGTGAAGTCTCCGTCATAACAAATCTGTGCAGTGATCACCGGCCTTTCCACAGTAGAGCCAGCCGATCGAGTGATCAGGTGTTTACCGCAAACTGTTATTGCCTCTGGTGAACATTCAGACTATGTCTCTGATCTGCAGGTCTTAAATAGAGTCTTATGATGTTTGCCTTTGATCCATGGATTGATTATGTCATCAAAGTGTGAAGCACATATAGCCTAGATTAGAAAATAATTACCAGCAAGGAAGAAATAGACCCAAGAGATGCAATCTAAGAAGCATCAATCTCTTTGGATATAGATATTCATAAACCAAGAAGAGATAAAGGGCTCTGGCATAGTAGCATGAAATAAGTAGACTAGGGGCTAAAATAAATAAATAAATAAATAAATCCAATGTTTGGTTAAGACTCATCTTGCAAACTAAAAATATTTTATTTGGTTTGTTTGTTTGTTACTTATCTTATGATTATGGTTGAAATATGGTAGAAATAAATCCAGGAGTATAAAAATGCAATTCCACTAGTAAACTATAATGTTTTCATAAAAATCTCTAACCACAGATATTCTGCCTTCTTTTAGAAGCAACATAAAGGCAGGAAAATACCTGGCCTTAACAATACTGTAAACAATACTAAACAAATTACAATACGAAACAAAATAAAAAAATTACAAATAAAAACAATGTTAACATTTAATATGTCTTACATTTTTCTGACAAAACAAAAAAATTTATTATATTATAATATGAACCTGTCAATAACTACACAGACTTCATTTTCATGGCTGGTTGAAATGTTCAGTTACATTTGCCAAATTCACAGAATTTAGAGGAATAATTCATGAAAAGGTTATTTTACTCACCCTCAGACCATGAAAGCTGCTTGAAGGCGACTTTATTTTTCTTTAGTAAAACTGTAAGGATGTTTTTTTAGCTGAGACTGTAGTCTTTAGTAATTAATAAACTGCACATCAACAGCTACAGACACTTTTATGCTGAGTTCACACCAAATGCAAATTTAGGTAGTAACGTGAGTAGATTAGATACAAAGTCAATGCAAACTTGTGAACAGAGGTGTGTATTGCACTGTGTGTTTATCATGAACACACAGAATTCAACTTGAAAATATGGCAAAAAAAACAAACATCCCACTAGTAAACTAGAGCGAGTGACGCGATGCACATTTATTGTGAATGTGAACGCAGCATAAGAATAAAAAAGACAAAAGAAAAACAAAAAACTGAATTAACATGCATGGTGATACACTGGTATGTGATACAGAACATTATTAACATTGCCTTCAGTCCACAGCCTCTGGAAATGGTCTGTAGCACATTCATGAGACATTTCACTTCATAACACCTCAAAGTACCAACAGGAGCCACATATATTAATTTTGTTGTGCCTGTTTATTTATTTATTTTTTGACTCTCAAAATGCTTGTAAGCATTGACATGCATTTTATGGATCACAGATTCAGCTAAAAATCCTCTTCAATGTTCTACTGAATAAGAAATGCACCTACATATTGTATGGCCTGACAGTAAATTAATAGTTAATATTTCAATTTTGAGGTGAAATATAATTTAAGCTCTATACACTAAAAAAAGTAAAGTTCCACACAATTGAATTATGTTGTCCCAACACAAATTGATTAAGTTAGCTTAACACATTTAAGTGGATTGAACATAAAACAATTAAGTGGTCCCCAAAACAAATCTCAAGAATTGTGTTGATTCTGCTCATTTTAAATTAGTAGTTTGAACAAGCAGCAAAAATCTATTTTTTTTGAGTGTATGTTTGATTCACTTAAAAGAGTGGACTCTGTTAGAAGTCAGTTGTTTGAAAATTTTATAACAAGCATTTGACAATTTCACTGACAGTTTGAATGCATGTTTATTTACGCAAAATACATTTTGTCAGAGTTTTGCTGTATACTAGCATTTGTATGAACTAATAATGATATTGTTTATCTGTCACCACATTGGGACTCAATGTCATGAGAAATTAATATGGATGCCTTTGCACCTATCTGCCAGAAAGATGTTTATAGGCAGGTGTGAGTATCTGATGTTCAGATGCAATCCCACCGGTCTTCGCTGTTTCACGCTCCACAGCAGCACAAACCTATTTGCACGCACAGTGCCAAATAACGACCCAACTGAGCAGCGATGGCAGCCGGTGACACTATCACAGACACCGAATGGAAAGTATGCTGATGAAATCACAGATGCATCACTTTTGCCTCCATGCTGGCAATAATGAAAGAAACCTTACCAACATCTCCTCGTGCACACATTTCTGTCTAATCCTACTATGCAGATCCTGAACACATTTCACCTCTCAAAAACAAACAAAAAAAAAAACAACTCTGACACTGACCAAGTTTTAATATTTAAACCTAGACATATTGTAATTTTCAATAATTCAATATACCATGATAATGCACATGCACAATTTCGATATCATTGCTGGACACTTTAAAAAACTGTGAGTAATTATTTATTATTTAAACTATTTACAGTGGTGTTCATAACAGTGCCAGATGCTTGGAGAGTTAGTTAAATATTTAAGCTAAATAGTTAGATTTTCACATGTTAATCTAACCTACAACATGCTGAAATATTGATTGAAAATTCTGTAACTATTTGGCTATTGTACATTGTACACGACTGTGCAATTTAGTTGAACTAAAATCACGATGAAAATTGCAGAAGGTTTTATTAATCTTAGTTATGTTAATTTCTCAATTAATCTCTAATAATGGGTTACCAAAAACATTCCTAATCTGATTACAAGTCAATGAGTTAATAACTGATACATTTTAAGTGTATTTTTAAAAATAATATTAACATTCTCACTGTTGATTTCAATTCATTGACTAACATTTACTAATGATACTTTATTGTAAAATGTTAGCTATTGTACTTTATCATCCTTTTGCAATCTAATTTGCCTGAAACATTTGTTTATTCTGAGCATGTGCTGTATATACAATAAAGTAATACACTAAATATTGTTTGATATTTTACATGATAAATGAACCTCTTTTGCAGCTTAGGTCAATAGCAATACAATATGACACGATAAAACTTTCAGAAATTAATCGCATCATAACATTTTGAAACATATTGATCGCCATGAAATATTCCAGTATTGCTGTTTACACTAAAAAATAATATAGATAGATACATGCATAATAATATCAACAATATACTATTCAAGAGCATTCCTATGAGACTGAGAATCAGGGAACATTGCTTTGTGTAAAAGAAATCCAGACTTTAAACAGGACTTGGCTATACTGAAGTGCTTTTAAACAACTCGAGATCTTGGCGCATTTCGGTTTTAACAAACAAGGCCCGAATTCTCATTTGGGTGGTAATTAATTACATTAAGGCTTTAATTAATGAACAGAAATCTCAGTTGGAGGCCAGAGCCCTGAGATTTTGAGTGAATGCTTTAATCAGAGGCAAAGTGGATCATAGGGAGAGAGAGAGCAATGTTTACTAATGGGGACTGAAAAACAGCTTTCACTTCCCAGACATTCTGCACCAACTCTACACCAAACACTTTCATATACACCGTCATGAGTTGAACAATACTGCCTCCAATATGCTTCAAAAATAACACAAAACAAGTAGCTCCAACTAATAGTTAGCCCCTGTGCTCTGACATTCAAGTAATGTGTAACTTGATTCTTCTCTCCGTAATTTTGTGAAAGAAAAGGGGGAAAAAAAAACCCTGTCTGACTTTCATTTAGTGCACAAAAAGACAAACTGTTATTTCCCATTTGGCTAATGGAAAACAACACACTTCCATCCAAATGTTTACTTTTCATTTCAAGTAGTTAATACTTTTATTTAGCAAAACAGCATTAAAAGGATCGAAAGTAACTACTAGCATTGTAGCCACTTACCAATAATATTAGGAGTGCAAGCAGAAAATTTAGGGGAAGTTAACCTGCACTGTGGTTATATACATATTCCCCTTGTTTAACTGTATTCCTGAGAAATGCTTTGCTAACTAAATAGAATTGCATATTAAACAAATTTTACATTTGCATGGATAAACAGTACAGAGCTCCAGACTGAGACATTTGAGAGCAGTGTAATCAAGGTTTAGAGATGGTGGTACATGTTTTGTCTCTAAGAAATGCACATTTTACAGTACCCTGAGCTCAGCGTAATGAGTGCTTTAATGGATATAGTTCATCTGTAAATTCTATCATCATTCACTCAAGTTTTTCTTGTTTCTAGGCCTGTTTTTGCTGTCTAATATACTGCGATAAACAATATTATTGTCATTTTAAGACCATTTTATGCCACTCATTATATTATGCCTGAATAACTATGTTATAATGCAAGTACACTCTTCCAAAGAACACATAATATTTTATTGTTAAGAATATTTCATTTAATTATAGTCATTTTAACAATTTAATAATTATGCATTGGAATGAGAATGTGAAAACGTACATCCTAAACAAATAAATAATTATAAATGTTAACAAAAAAGTGCAAGGTAAAAAAGTAACAGATGCTGCGATATCTGCTATCAGATCTATTTTCAGTTGTCAGACACCCACATGAAAATATACTAAAGTAATTTATAATAAAAACTACAGTGTTTTTTTTAACCATACTGGCAGTGACACCTCCAACAAAGATAGAGATGTTGCACAATCAGCTAAAATGTTGCTAGAATTGGTTTTATGTATGGGCGATACATACTGCATCACCAAAAATGATTGAGGTCATAGCCATGTGTTGTGCAATAAGTCGATATATTGATTATTGTGACAGGCCTACTTGTTTCAAACATTTATTTGTCTTTCAAACCTTAGTTTCTTTCTTCTGTTGAACACAAAAGAAGATACTTTGAAGAAAGCTGGAAAGCTGTAACCATTGACTTGTTTTTTTCTACTATGGAAGCCAAAGGTTTTAGGTTTGTAGTTTTCATCAAAATATATAATTTTGTTTTCAATGGAAAAAAAGAAACTTGGAACCATTTGAGCAAACTGTAAAATCTTTTTCATTCATGGGGGAACTGTCTCTTTAAGTTGGGGGTGCAATGTTAATTATAATCATTAACAAAACCAGTACCATCAATAAAACTGTGAAGGGTGGTGGTCAAAAGCTATTTCAGTTTGGATGAAGTATTCCTTTTAAAAAACTAAGCTTTATTTAGTAAATATATTTGCACTATGAGCATAACCTTTAATGGCCCGTAACAGGCAACCCCGTACAGCTGAATTCTAATGGGTAAATGTGTGAAGTGATGCTATTACAGTCTCATCACGTTTCATACAAACGAGAAGCCATGAAGAATGCCGAGAAAATAAATTAGGAAGAGTGGTACTTGAGATTCCGAGGCGTGTTCTGCATTGTCTCCAACACAAAAAAGCATGAGTCAGGTACACGCTTCTGATAAAAAATAACCACAGCTAAACTAGCCTCTCACACTACTGTAAGAAACAACTCACTCATCTGTTTCAGGAGTGGAGAGACTGCACCTCTGAAAACAAGCACACAAGGGGAGGCAGAGGAAGGCAAGAAAAATCCATCAGCTATTCCAACAGCAGGGGAGATTCATCTCCGTTGTGCAGTAAAGAAACACACAGGCATACGCAAACACACACTCACAGAGGAATAGCATATGGGAGCAGGCTCAGGGAGTTGCGACCGAGCAGATGTGGATTTGATGGCATTCGGATGCTCAGTCTAGTGTAACCC
The DNA here is from genome assembly GCA_903798115.1 of Danio jaintianensis. Lineage (NCBI taxonomy): Eukaryota > Metazoa > Chordata > Actinopteri > Cypriniformes > Danionidae > Danio > Danio jaintianensis. The sequence goes on from CAIGQV010000001.1 coordinate 18,081,479, forward strand.
AGAGGCTGTGTGGTGGTGTTGTGTCGAAGTCAGCAAGATGAGCTGCTGCAATACGCCTCAAGTCAAACACAAGCTCCGGACATATTGAGTGACAACACGCTCACTTCTTCATGCCTCTGCTCCATTTGATTACAGTCATTCTCAAGCCTAGCTCTTATTAGTGCTGATGGTGAACTGTAAGCATTCTGCTATCTATCTATCTATCTATCTATCTATCTATCTATCTAAAAGTGTCAATCTATATTTAATTATATTTAATTTATATAAGTATCGACTTGTCCTAGATTTCATCCATCCATCTATCTATCCATCCATCCATCCATCCACTCATTTACCATCCATATATCCATCTTCTTGTTTATCCATTCATTACCCCCTTTACTTATTTGTCCTTCAATCCACTAATTTATTCATCCATTCATTCATCCATCCATCCATATATCCACTTCTTCATTCACCCATCCTTCTACTAGTTTGTCCATCCATCCATCCATCCATCCATCCATTCTTTTACTTGACCTCTATTAGAATAATCTATCACTTAACTCATCTATTTCTCTATCCATCTCTTTACTTAATCCTCTGTACATACATATTTTCCACCTATATTTATCTAACATTAACTTATTCATCTACCTATGTAATAATCCATCCATTCTTTTACTTGACATCATCCATCCATTTATCCACCCATTCATCTATTTATTTGTTTACATATCCATCATTCCCATCTATAGAATTGTCATCCATTCGTTTACTTATCCATCCATCCACTTTTTATTTATCTATCTTTTTACCTGCTACCATCCATCCATATACTTGTTTATACATCCAACCATCCTTAGTTTGTCCATCTATCCATCCATCTACAATAAAGATTATCTCCACTTACCAATTTATCTCTATTCCTCTATTAATCTGTCTACTTATTTATTTGTATATCTATCAAATTGTCATCTTATTTTTATCCACTATTCCCTATTCATCTATCCATGTATTAATCTATCGTTCTTTTACTTTACCACACATCCATCCATCCATTTCTGTATTGATATACTTTCTGTATTGATATATTCCTCTATTTATTTTTTTACCATATCCATCATTCTACTCTTTAAATCTATTTATACATTTAGCATTCACTCATCATTTTACTTGTTCCATCTACTTATTTTTCACCTATGCCTTCCTGTTATCATCTATCCATACACCCTTCTACCTGTTTGTTCATTCATCCTCCATCCATTCATCCAACATGAGTAAGATCATCTCATGGAACACTTAGCTGGAATGTTTGCAACACAGGTAACACATTTTAGGTCTTTTCTTTTGTTCAAAATTATTAAAAACATATACTAGACAGAAAGTGCTATAGCTGGCATTTTAAACATCTATCTATCTAGACCACAGTTATCCCACATCGTGACCTTAGTGTTTAGGTCATCTCATTAGAGCACTCCCATTAGTACCTCCTGAATTTTTAATGTCAGGCCCACTTTAACTAGAGGCAAAGGCTTGGAGAGCCGCAATCTAACGAAGTGGTTCCATCTCCCAGTTAGATCCTATAACACAAAAATGAATTAGTGGTCTAACCCTTTCTTGTCACACACTGACAAGCATGACCACCTGTGTGCTGCTCTGGTATTTCAATTTCTGTCTTGATCTTCCTCTCCCCTATCATGAGAAAAATGGCTGTTGAAAAGCTTGATAATGTCAATGTGGGAAATATATATATATGTGCTCGGTTACATGCGCTGGTAATTGACTGTCTCAATAGACAGAGCTCACAAAGAAAGATATGCCTGAACCCTCAAGGCAAACACAGAGCTCAGCATTCTCCTCTGTAATTTATTTATTCAGCTAAAAGGAAAAAGAACAAAGGGATATATGTCGAGTTCAACAAGTGATGAGAAAAGAAATTCACACACAAAAAAACTATCCTTAACTGCAGAAAAGAGTAGAAAAATAATGCTTGTGCATTTGTATTAGAAAAACTCTTATGATTATGGACTTTAGGATACATAAAATGGCTTAACACATTTAACACTAACTTATTTAAATGCAGGGCGACACAGTGGCTCAGTGGTTAGCACTGTTGCCTCACAGCAAGAAGGTCGCTGGTTCTAGTCCCAGCTGGGTCAGTTGGCATTTCTGTGTGAATAACCCCTTCACACTTTCTGTTTCTCCCCTTGTTCGCGTGGGTTTTCTCCGGGTGCTCCGGTTTCCTCCACAGTCCAAAGACATGCGGTACAGGTGAATTGAATAAACTAAATTGGCAGTAGTGTATGTGTGTGAATGAGTGTGTATGGATGTTTCCCAGTACTGGGTTGCAGCTGGAAGGGCATCCGCTGTGAAAACATATGATGGATAAGTTGGCGGTTCATTCCGCTGTGGCGACCCCTGATGAATAAAGGGACTATAAGCAGAAGGAAAATGAATGAATGAATGTATTTAAACGGATAATCTAAATACTTTAAACAACAATTTTGTAAAACATTAAAAATTGCAAATCTAAAAAGAATATCTATAATAATCATTCATACATTTTACTGGTACAAATAGCATTTAAAACTTTAATAACCAATACATTTTTTAATGTAAGTGAGTCAAAGATATCCCATTTTGCTCTCTGAAAGAAATTATCCTTCTAAAATATGATTTTATATACATAAAAATTCTACTAAAATGTCTAATTTAATGCTTCAAATGTCTCCTCTGAAAGTACAATCAAAATATGAAATGTGAAATAAACAACCTTTAGCATAACATATTCACGGACAAATGAAAACGTATTCTAACCAGCACATATTGATGCCTTTATATACATGATCGTACAACATTTTATACTTCTGGAAAAATTTTAATATAGTACAGAACATGCGAAAGGACAGGAGAAAAAATAAAGCTGTATTAAAGTTTTATTGATTTTTGGTTCTTGAAAACACCATTTTTTCTCTGACTCAAGTGCATCCCAACTTGACGTCCAAATCCAAAAGTAGTTTCCAAAGAAAAGCCAGTTAATAAACTGCCTTACTCTACCTTGATAACAATTTCCTGGCTCAGTCAGACACCATGCACATCTCATTCACGCTTCCTCCTCCTAACTAACTCTTATTCACCTTACCGTCGCCAGCCTTCCAATTTCCAGCAGACTTTCTCTCACACATTTGACACCTGCTAATCTTACCATACCACCGCTCCCGCCCTGTCTGTGCTGTTTTGATCCGTTCTAACAGCAAAGCCTCCTGTGGCTCACTAACAAGCACCCTCCTGCTCTTAAAGATCACGAGTGCTCCAATTTATTTCTGCCATCACACATCTTCCATCACTGATATCTCAAGCAATGATCCTACCGGTGTCCTTTTTCTACACCTCGACCACTTTATTCCAGAGCTGTCGTCATCCTCCTCGGTTCAGTCTAGTTCACTAACAAGTGCCCTTACCCTTGCACCACACACGGGTAACCACTATTTTCTATTCTCGGTGTCAAATTTACATGCAAAAGACCTTAAAACACATTAAGTAAAAACATCAAAAAAAAAATAAAAAGCTATTTATTATTTTGAGGTTTAATTCTTGCTACTAACAAACCATTAACTATGACTTTTGCTTCAATAAACTCCCAATTTGATGCTTCTTAATAGTTAGTAAGGTAGTGGTTACACTGTAAAAAGTGATTAGTTGACTTTACTTTAAAAAAGTGAGTAAACATGGCACTTTAAAATTTTAAGTAAATGAATTATGTGCACAATTATAAAGAAATAACAGTTCCAAGTTGAAAGGGTTTACTCT
>CAIGQV010000001.1:18085670-18108627 GCA_903798115.1 Danio jaintianensis
GCACTGTTGCCTCACAGCAAGAATGTCACTTGCTCAAGCCTTTACCTAGCCAAGTTGACATTTCTGTGTGGAGTTTGCATGTTCTCCCCGTGTTTGCGTGGGTTTTCCCCGGGCTCTCCGGTTTCCTCCCACAGACCAAAAACATGTAACAAGTAAATTGACCAAACAAAATCGACACCATAGACAAGCGATTACTTCAGCAATTTCTCTCCATAATTATTCATAATTCGAATTCACCTTTATCAAGCAGGGGAGTTCTCGAGATCTACCTGAGCTCAAACTCCCCTCGCCCTTCAACAGGAGGGAGCCCCGGGCTCGAGGACCTCATGAGCTCAGGGCTCTCTCCCGGGACAGCACGCCAAATACGCTTCATAATCAATCATCAGCTAAGGGCGAACTCTTGAATCCACATCAAGCATGGAAACTATAAACATAACAAGAGAGTTCTAAAAATCATTCTGAATGTAAAACAACAGCAGAGTTCAGACCACAATGATAAAGATGTAGAGAAACGATATCATTGGGATTACTTCCAGAAAAATGTTTTTCTCAGCTAATAAACGATAGAAAGAGTCAGTGAGAATACACTGAAATATATATTATGCAATTTAAAGCTTACATTGTGGAGAAGCACTGCTTGATGTTCTTAATCTTCTCTTTTCAAAGATTATTTCAAGATAATGACTAGAAAACAATTGGGTTTAACATGGGAAAGAATGATACAAATACATGCAAGTTGTATCTCGGGTAACTCATAATGGGGAAAATAATGTGTTGGATTTATTCCACTATACTGACTACAATCGCTAAATTTGTTAAATTCATAAATTCTAATAGATTAATACATTTCCAAATAAAGATTCACTGGTCAGATATGCTAGTAGCACAGTGAGGACATCTGATGGTTACAATTGGGTAATAAAAGAATAAGAGAAACAATAAAAAGCTACTAAAAATAAACAGATTGTTATCGTGTGTCAGTGTGGAAGCAAATATTATTTTATTTATATATTTGGTTATCATGCTTGGAGTGAATGGACCTTTAGAAAAGTGATTTTATATGCATAAAAAAGTACATTATATTAAATTCAAGTAAAGTGTTTTCTTCTCTGAAAATAAAATGTCAAAATACGAGTGAAATAATGTTCATTCTTCATTCATTTATGTACAAATGAACAAACCCACTAATTCTGACCAGCACTTGCAATATAAAATATTTGCAAGACAAATTCATCATACTAAATTTGATCACTAACAAGTGTCATACCCTTGTGCCAGACTCCCGCACCCTCGGGTAAAGCACTCCCCCATTCCCTGTGTCCATTTGACCCTTCTCTTTCACTCTATGCTGGCCAGTGCAGAGCGCTAACAGGTGCCCTACCCAGCTAATTAACAGCATGCGTCCCCGAGTGGCTTTGGGACGGCTCATTTGCACACGGTGGGAACCCTTTCTAATTGCATTTTCAGCAGGCTGATTAAAACCAAGCCATAAATCACTTAGTGCAGCTGACTTTGAATTGAGCCATCAGGCTTGGCAAAGTGAAAACAACACTAGTTTTCCACCCAGTGTGGCGTCTGTCACAGACACAAAGCCAGTGCTAGAGCTCTGTTGTAGAGTTTTGAAAGGGCTGGGTCTTTGTGATACCACCACATCATGGAAGGCAAAAATCATCTCTTGTTGCCCACTTTGTAGATTTAATTAAAGAGGGATCTACTGGCATTGATTCAGTTGAGGCTTTTGCACTCGAGGAGATAAAGAGAAGGGAAAAGCGAGGGAGAGTGGACAGGGGGGAAAAATGCCATGGGATACCTCTTACTCTTTACACAGCCTGTGTAATGAAGCAGGTCTGTCCAGATCCATTGTTAATGAGCAGAAATCCCTGGTGCCAAACTTTCAGTATGCATGGACCCATACATGCAGTATATAAAGGTTCTCCACGTTTATTTATGTATTGTTGGGTGTTGCATCATGAAAGTCATTACTCAGTGATTTGGCATTACATGTAATTATTCTAATATAAAACTCCTACAGTAATTGTTGTGCAACTCTTACATTTTTGCAATAAGCATGGCAAAGCTGCTACAACTGGAATGACAGCAAGTAATAATACAAATATGATTAAAGCAATAATTTTAAAAAATGATTCGCAATAAAACTGTCTATTTTTAGACATTAAAAATGTTGACATTATTTTCTTCAACAGATATGGCCAAAGTTGGGAAATTTATCTGTAATAATCTTTCTATAATAAATAATAGCAGATGATTATTCAGTATTGACAAACAATTACTACAATAAACTATTATTTTAATATCCGTTCATCTAACCATTATTAAAACAATCAATCAATGGATCATTAATTATTCCACTGACTTCAGCAGTTTATTCAGCTTTTGCTTTTAGTGAGAACATTCTATTTTTTACTAATATTCTAAGTAATAAAAACAAGGTAATTAGTGAGTTTATTTAATAATCAGTGGGAAATCAGTGTGTTTATTTTGTAATTAAGAGGCAAGAGCAAACACATTTTTACATGTTCATCTAAACTTTGCTCTGTAGTGATGGCACTGAAAATAAGATCCGAAGAAAAGAACAAAACAAATACTTTCCGTGAGTCGAGGCCTTTACACATAACAGCAAAATACAAATTCCAGGCCCTTACATTGGGTCATATATGACATCAGAGTCTATTTAACAAAATTTGTGTGTATATGCTGTATATCCAAATCAAACCAGGGTAATTAAGTTTTTGATTTGAATACAAATCAAATCAGGATTTAATCAAGTTTTTGAACTGAAGACAAATTTCACAATCACAATCGTTATCAATCAAACTAATTTAGACAGTGGTTGCTTGCACAATTGTGCAAGCTTTTCAATATAAATGTGAAGATTGCAGATTTCAAATCTGTGTATATGTATATATACATACATATACACAGCAGCTGTGCATCTGGGGAAATTGTATTGCATTTTCTTTTAATTTCACTGGAACACAGAGTTGGCCATAGATGACATAAAATTCCACTCACTGCACATTAAATCAAAACGTTTTAGAAGACTTAAAATACACACTAAATGACCACTGTTTATAACCAAACCATTAACAGATGGCATTACAGATATAAGAGAAGAACGACTTTCTGTAAAGTTGCTTTGAAACAACGTGTATCATGAAAAACACTATATAAGTAAATATGACTTGACACTAATGAAATAAACAGTCTCTCTGGCTTGGCATCAATGAAGCGATGGGAACAAAATCAACCATAGAAAATGGCATGCTTAGTGCCAATAAAGATGCACTGCCAGGTAACTGTCTGTATCCTGAACAAAGATGCTGTAGGCAAAAAATTCATTAATATAATGACTCCATATCACAAGTTTGTACATCACATTGCAAAAAACAGTACAAGGAGGATTATGGAAAACTGTTAAAATATCACCACCATATTACAATGCTGAGAAAAAATCCATCAGATAAACACCGTCAGGCTCTCCATAACGCATTCAGAAACACATCCAACATTACTAAAAGCAGCCCTATTCCCATAGACAAACCAATCCGTAGCTACATTAATCATTAAAGCAACAACTGTCACATGATATGACTTATCTGTGCTTTAAATAATGATCCTCCGTGTGCGGCACAGCACAGACAGTGGCTGGCCATGAAAGCTTTCATCACAGTGATGAAATGTTCTTCGGTTGTACTGTGGCAGCAGGGCCAAACAGAGCTTTAATCATTCATTTACTTCTCTACGGAAATACATATCATATTTACTCCTTAAAAGCAGCTATCGATGTTCGTCTCGAATGTCACTGCAGAAGTTCTTAAATTCAGGGCCACGCAAATATGTTTAGAGGTCACTTTGCAATGTCAAACTGCATTATCACTGAAGGCGCACAGAGACCTGACTCTGGTTATAATTACATGGAGTTTGAGAATAAAATAGCCTCGATAATGTCTTCTGCATATCTCTGTCTGATGCTAAAAATATGCCATATTACAATGGCTTCAGGCAAAATATATATACACATATATACAAATTATATAAAGTATCCTACAGAGCTTTTTTAACAATACATATCTCACAGCAACCCGGGCTGTTTTACGTTTAGCAGTGATGGTCGATTGCAGGTTGATATGGGAATGGTTCAAAATCCTCCCAACGGTCCTCATTATTGCCATTGTTTGGAGCTATAAGCCATAGCAGCCCAGAAAAGAGTCCCAAGCTGGCTGCAGCTCATTTTACAACATTTCATGAGATATATTTTCATAACTCACACGTTCTTTTCATTCAGTTCTCCTGGTCTTTCTCTCTCTATCACTCACTCGCTGTTCTAGGAGATAGACTGGCACCTCTTAAAAAGGTTAAGCAGCGCTTTCGAGTTTCAGGAGGATAATGCAAGCTGATTGCTGAACACACTTACCACAATGCAATTCTATTGCAGAAAATGAATCCTAATGCTGCAGGTTCAAAGTAGACATGTGGTTAGAGGTTGTGTGCTTAAACGTCTGCACAAAATGCTACATAAAAAAGAATACAGCACACTGATTTGCACCATCATCCGCAGTCACTAGTTAATTTTAAATGTCCCTGTGGTGAGACAAATTAAATTTTTAAGAGTACTAAATGTTCCATGTCAGCTTTCAAATAACATGAACTCACAAAATCCTAAAAATGAGCATTGGCAATGAAATAGAACAGAAATTCACATTCAACTCCCCAAATTAGCATTTTATTTGACTTAGATTTGTCACAGAAACTGTAAAAATGTGCTATTTGTTTGTAACAAACAAATGAATAGCTTTTCAGGCATATATCCAAGTGAAACAAATTATAGAAAAAGAAAAAAATAAGTTTTGGACTCCTTAGTTAATTGGATGGAGGCAGATCTGAATCTTGTACAGACAGCTTTCTTGATGACGACACCACTTTGTCTTTGACCCATAAACGTATTCCATTATCTCCCAAGAAGACTGTAGCCATGAATGATGTTATTCCACACAGTCACAATGTAATTGTAGAGTGGATGAAAGAAGCTCTAAATGTGAGTTTGCAGCTGATTGTAAGAAAGAACGATTGGAGAAACCTAGCAAATGTCACCAAAGACGTGTCTTTCGCAGAAAATTTGGGTAATTAAATTGGAATTAAAAATTACAAAAAAAGCAGCGTGCGGATCACTCCTTCACAATAACACCAATAAATGCATTTAGAAAATCTGCTAATTTCTATGTCTTGTGTTAAAAAGATCAGCTCTACATTTCAAAGGAAACATTTTCTCCCTGTCTTTAGTCATAATCCTTTCTAAATGTTTAACGCAGGCAGTGGGTGGTTTGATTTGGTATAACTGTCACATAGTGTAACACTCTCGTAGTGGTTAAGGATATGGATATACGAGACCTAAGCCTTATAGCCTTGCACGGCCTATGCTCATTTTTTATTCTCTAACTTTTTATGGTCTCAATTCATCACTGTCCTCTAATCTAAATGTGGTGTACACTTGTGAAGAGGGTGTTTGCTGCCAGCACAGTGCCGTTGGGGAAAAAAAAAAGCAGTGGACTGCTCTCCAGAGTCTCTGTCCTCTCGTATCTGACCACTAGAACCAATTATCTCCAAAATGTCCCAGCCTGAGAAACAAGCTATTGCTTGAATGCATTGGTGGTCTCAGATTCAAACGCACTCAATGTTAGAGCTGTAGAAAGCATTGAGCAAAGTACAATACAAGATCATTGTACCAAATGTGCATAAAGCCCTTGCAAGACCATTTAAACCATCACTGGACTACCAAATCAATATCATTCAGAGACTCTATTGAAATCTTGATCCCTCATAAAAACTGACTGATGAGTTTGCTCTACCTGAATATTTAATCTGTACAGCACATTCATTCTTTAAACAATAACATGGGTATATAAATATTACAAGGACAAAAAGATCAACCATGTTGTGTTTTTAAACTGTCAATAGATTCCCTGAAAGTTGCATGAAATAAAAAAGGCATGTTTTAATAGGATGGAGTATTGGTAGGCATCTATAGAACAAAAGAAAGAGAACACCTACTAAAATCATTTCACTAACAGTGAAATTGCGCTCTATTCTATGGAGCAGCATGCTGACTCTTAATACATTTTAAATTGATTTTCATATAGAACTCCCGCGGGGGGCAATTCCATTTCCATACGAGCTTGTGTGGCACTCTATTCACTCAATTAATCGCATAATACGATCAATTTCTGCACCAACAGAAGTCACACACCAGCGTTTTCTCATAAGAACAGCTTAGTGTTTTAGGCTTTTTATAGCATGCTCGAAGCTCTGTTACGTAGTGTAAAAATCACAGAAAACATGACTGTGAAAATGTAAAGAGAAATGGCAGCATTTCTGATATCTCATCCCCAGAGCCACAAGAGAGCTAAGCGAAACCCTGGAATTTTACAAGTTTGCCCAGAGCTGCTGATACACGAAACTGCAGAACCCTGTAATTGTCTTTGAGAGTAAATGCAAGTGGAAGAGAACTTCTATAATTGGAATTAACAGCAGTCATATCTTTAAAAATTCATCCTGTTATTGACAGTGTACAAATTAAGACGTGTTAAAAAAGTATATTAAGACATTCCTATTGGATCTTCAGATGTCCAAGTAAAGTAAAAATGTTTTGAAATGAATGAATTAATTTATAAAATAAAACAAGTAGGACTTTTCTAAGAAAAAGTTTAAGATTAAACTGACAATGCTAACTCTATAACTGCTTTAGAATGATTTGTGAAATTAAATTATAAATGTAATTGGTTTGTGCAACTAACATCTGTTTTTGGCATTTTAAATGTATTCATTCTTGTGATGATAAAAAGTGCTTATTTGGTTCTCAAAAAACTCATCAACAAAAATATTGGAACCACTTGAGCTGCTTAAAGTGTTTGTTGAAACCATGATAGTTTTTCAGGATTTTTTGATAAATAAATATTATAAAAACACAAACGAAAATCTTTATAAACCATTATCAATGTCTACACTTAAGATATTTTTCATGATGACAAAGCAGCTTTTATTAATATTCTGAAGTAAACGCTGTCACATTTACATTAGAAAATCTCAAAAGCACCACGATTCATTGCTCCTTCCCTTCGACTTTAATTGTGTTTGTACTTGTCTAAACATATTTTCAATCCCTTAACTCTGCCCCTCACAGAATGATTTCTGCTATTATCAAGATATTATTTACTATGTTAACCAAACAGTTTTCCTCATGGAGGCCTGGTGACTTTTATTATCTTTGCGAGAACATTTGGTCCCTGCAACGATAAGCAAATCCTGATCCACACACTTTCATTCAACTCATCTACAACCACATGCCACAGAAATACCCTCGGTGAGGATGTAACAATGCTCTAATCACCACTACACATTCACACACACGCACGCACACACACACACGCACGCACACAAACTTCCAGGGCATAAATCTATTAATGCTCTACTGTTAGCATTCATTTGGAGATTTGGAAGAATCCCTTCATTATAGCACTTAACACCTCAAAGCACTGTGTCCACTGAGAGCAGAACTGCACACAATTTATCATCAGGAGCTTCAATGAAGCCACACACACACACACACACACACACACATACACACTGCTATGAGCCAACCTACAATAACAAAGACCTGAGAGCCAAGAGTAGGAGTACTAATGGATATCAGCACAGAAAAGTGCTCACACTCTCTGAAGACAATCCAAAAAAACCTGTGAACAAAAAAAACAAGACAGAAGACATGCGTTTTTGAGCCTAAGAAATAAATACCTATTAAAATACCCATTTAAAAAAAGATATAATAACAAATAAAAACCCCAGGTCACTTAGTAACAGCCCTTTAGCTGTGCACCTTCGAACCAGCAGGTGTTGCGCAGTGCTGAAATTCGTGTTACAATTACTCATTCTAATGAGCCTATATCATCGAGGGATTTCACTGATGATAAACTGACGAACATGCCAAGGCTCAGTGAAACTGTCAGTCATAAAAAAAACTTTCTATGACAGCAAGAGAAGCATTAATTAAAGGGATGAATACGTATTCACTATTTACTCACCCCCAAATGCTTCCAAACCTTTAGGAGTTTCTTTATTCTGTTGAACAGTAAAGAAGGTATTTTGAAGAAAGCTGGAAACCTGTAACCCCTGACTTCCATAGTAGGAAAAACAAATATGGTTACAGGTTTTCATTTTTGGGTGAATTATCCCTTTAACAAAGGCTTCTCGGTGGGCTGTGCTTATGCTTGAAGAGTGACATCATGCTTACAAAATGTGTGGCTCCTATTAAAAGCAGTTGGTGTACAGTTTATTGATGTATTCTTAATATATAAAGTGTAAATACCCAACACATCATTGCTGGAGGCAAAACATGGTTCATTACTTAAAAAGTAGCAGTGGGGATTTTAATTAACATCTGTGTTTTGAATCTTTCGGACCAGTTCACCAAAAGATTCAATAGTGGCACTCTTTTAAGCGTCTTATTGCGACATGAATGAGTCATTGAGTCATTCAAGGACTGTTCACACTTACAACAAATTTGCAGTAAAGTAGTAACCAAAGCTTACTAATTTTCAAAAAAAGTTTCACAAGTGGCAAAAGTCAATTAACTGTATGCAAAAGAGCAGTAACACAACGAGTGACTAGTGGTGGGAGTCCAGCAAGTGATTCGGCACATTTGATAGAGCTGGATACATGGCAAAATAAGAACAACTACTACTACCAACAATAGAATATGGACCCATTTAATTGCTGTTACAAGCTAAAAAAATGTCCTAGAGTAGTCTACACTTTCAAATATGTGTTATCAGTTCATTTCTTCATATTGTTAAATCTTTAAAAAAATTAGTCCCTTGAGTCTTTCAGCAAAACACAAACTTCAGAAAATGGGTTTTCAAAGTTTTTGAACGCAATAATTTTATTCTGTCCATGTAAACAACAGAACTGTGCTTGCATAAAAGCAGTGACATTATGCACATGCATATTACATATTCAGTGTACTGGAACGCACTTGACAACTGAAACAACAGTGGCAAAAACAACAAGGCCACATGTGCGCATGTCTGTGGTGCTTCTATAGAAAGTAAAGTCACCAGCTTCTGGCCTGTGCATAAATACAGTGTTTTCAGGTATTTCATAAATCTGAGTGAACAAGAATTCCAAAAACAAACAAACAAAAAAAAAAATTATTTGCTTTTCCACAGAGATTTATTTTGAGGAACAAAATAGGTCAAGAGCTTATATTTTGACTAAACGAAAAACAGTCAACAACTGTTACACTAAAATTAATTCAGAGTAAAGATTGGTTAATGAAATGCAACATGTAACAAAATACAAATGGCAGTCTATACATGAATGTTGCAAATCATCATTCACAACAGACTTGTTTGACATCATGTTTCACACTGACAACACCTTTCCACATTACAGCAGAGCGACTTGAATTTAATCTAGAATCTGATTTTAAAAATACAAATTTAAATGTGAGTGAACTTGGCCATGCGTTATTGTGGAACTCCACTTGATGGCTGCAAAAACGTTCACTTTATGTTCAGAAAGTTGGGCCTGTGTTTCAACACCCTTGTGCCCTTGCTCTAAAAATAACCCCAAATTAAGACCAAAATCAATCAAGCCACAGTCAACAACAATAACGAGATCTCCAACAAATAATGCAATTCCTGTCAAGAAGCCTACATGGGGCCTAGTATAAAAACGGTGACTATTGGTTAATAAGATGATCTCAAATGAAATGTACACACTAACTGTCAGTTTGTTGGAATAATATGGAATTCACACAGTCGTTTGTTTATCAGTTGACTAGCATGTTAACTGACTCAAACCTGCATCGTGTAAACAAAGTTAAGTGAAGACTAACCATCTTTCAGATCCGAAGAATGCTCTTCCATCCGGCAATATCCCATTAGATTAATTCAATTTCTGTCCTGGCACACATTGCCAATGCTTGTTAATGGTGGTCGCGCTTTCTAAATGGGTTAATATGTAGCGCTCTACCCCCACCTGCCGTCGCGTGAGATGCACCAGCCTCTAAAACACATATCGCACTCTTCACAAGACTTTGGCAGCTGACGCTCAAGTTCAAAGATGCGGTTGAGTCACTGGAGCCGTATTTCAAAATATATGCAATAAGTGACGTGTTTATGATTGCCTCTTATAGAAAAGCGCCACCACAAATAACCTTTATTTTGATTAGGTAAAGAACATAGAATGTCAAATCAATATTAATTAAAATGACAACAATAATAATAAAAGAACTAAAAGTACGTAATTAAACATGCCATATCAATAAAAATATAATATATATAGAAAATACATTCAGAAACGCACTTACATTATGGGAATGCATATAAAAACACAATTTTCACAATAAAAACGTAAACTGCGATGCAAAGCGTGCCACACACGTACATTTTAAAAAGTAACTTTTTGTCATATTTTCCCGATCAAACGCAATCTTCCACTAAACCAATCAAACGCTAGATCTCCTCCAGCCCACCTCGTCCACAAGAATCCTCAAGCCCCACATGACTGTATGATAACAAGTGCAAACACAGAGGCTTTGCACTGTTAATAAAAGGTAAGCTTAATCTATCAAAAGAAATGTTTTCTCCAAAGGGACGTGCCCAAACTGCAAAGCAGCACACAACAAATCCGCCCCGCTCCTCGTACGTCCCCCTCATTCAGATAGACCCCTTCAGCGCAATACTGCCTGAGAGCAAGTCTATTTTCTCACACTTCTCATTTTCATGCTCACGATCTCGCATAAATACCTTGACTGCCACCGACGAGCAATCCGAGGAAACAGAGGACGGTCCGAATCATTTTGAGCGGGTCCTGATGGACAGCGGCCAGTACGCGAAGTGAGTTGAACGGACGCTGGACGCTGGTTGTCTGTGCTCTCCGCGCGTGTCAGTCGTAGGCGCGCGCTCGCTCACTGTCTGCTCAGACGGGATCTGTTGAGGAGCTGATGTGAGCAGAGCTTCAATGCAGCAGCACTCTTTCAAATGCGCCCAACCAGCCCAACCTACCAGCAGCAGTGCATCGCGCCAGGTAGAAACCAATGCCCATCATCTGTTCAGTCATAGGTATTGATTCTTCAGCCGCCTCACAGAAACAGTCTGAAGACAAGACAGAAAGCTATATATTTTTTTCTTTCCCACTTTTAACCTGCAATTAATACATTTCTGAAATCTTTATCAATTTGAAAAAAAAAAGTAAAATTATGTAAACTACTTTCAGATTTCTTGGTCGGTATCTGTATCTTGTATTTATCTTCGTAAATACTGAGAAAATCAACTTTAACGTTGTGCAGATTAAGTTCTCAGCAATACATATTACAAATTTAAAAATCTGTTTTTATACATTCATTCATTTTCCTTCGGCTTAGTCACTTTATTCATAAGGGTCACCACAGCGGAATGAACCGTCAACTTATCCAGCATATTTTTTACACAGCAGATGCCCTTCCAGCTGCAACCCAGCACTGGGAAACATCCATACACACTCATTCACACACATACACTATTGCCAGTTTAGTTTATTCAATTACCTACTGCATGTCTTTGAACTGTGGGGGAAACCGGAGCACCATGCTAACACGGGGAGAACATACAATCTCCACACAGAAACGCCAACTGACCCAGCCGGGAGTTGAACCAGTGACCTTCTTGCTGCGAGGCAACAGTGCTAACCACTGAGCCACCTTGTCGCCCCGTTTTTATATATTTATGGAAGTAAATTTACAAAATGTCTACATGAAAGATAAGCATTTCTAAATATTCTAATGTTTTGTGGCATAAAAACAAATATTCATACTCATGACTCATACAGGGCAGCACGGTGGCGCAGTGGGTAGCACAATCGCCTCACAGCAAGAAGGTCGCTGGTTCGAGCCCCGGCTGGGTCAGTTGGCATTTCTGTGTGGAGTTTCCATGTTTCCTCCAGGTGCCCCGGTTTCCCCCACAAGTCCAAAGACATGCTGTATAGGTGAATTGGGTAAGCTAAAAAAATTGTCCATAGTGTATGTGTGTGTATGAATGTTTCCCAGTGATGGGTTGCAGCTGGAAGGGCATCCGCTGCATAAAACATATGCTGGATAAGTTGGCGGTTCATTCCGCTGTGGCGACCCCAGATTAATAAAGGGACTAAGCCGAAAAGAAAATGAATGAATGACTCATACTGTCACGTTACTGGGAGGTATTGCAGACAGGACAAGATGAGTAGGATCCATGTGCATTTAATGGTGAGACATCTTACAAAAACAGGACACAGTGCAAAAACAAAGTAACAAAATAACAAAACATTAAACTAAGACAAAACATAAACAAATAACAAACTATACAATACCAACAAAAACAGGGCTAGGAACTCATGAAGACATATAACGAACGAGCAAAGACAAGACGGGTGCAGGGTATATTTATAGTCCAACAAATCTGTAGTGAACGGGATGCAGCTGCGGAAGTGATCAGTGTAAGTGGAGACCGGGTGTGTGTGACGGAATGCTGGGAAATGTAGTTCGTTATGATTTGTAGTTCACCAGCGATCTCTGAAGTCCTTGATCGCTGGTGAACATGACACATACAGTGTATTTTTGGATATTTCCACAAATATACCCATGCAACATAAGACTTGTTTGTGGTCCAGGGTCACATTTTACATATTGTCAGAAAACTCGTACATACGATTTAATTCGTATGAAAACTTACGAGGCATGCCCTCAAACCCCACTACTAACTCTACCCCTCATTGGCGGATGAGCAAATCAAACTAAAATAGATGAATGATGTACAAATCAATCTGAATTATAAACTAAATAAAAAAAGTTAAGAATTGTCATGACATTGCATTGGTCTGTCTGTCTTTCTGTCTGTCTGAAACTAAACTTTTCAAATTTAAATGCACAACTTACAAGAAGAATAGTTTATCTTCTTAATTGTTTATGTCACATTGTTTAATGTACTTGCTTTCTGACAAAATAACAGCAATAAAAAAGTATGATGCTGGGTTGATGCTTTCAAACTACATTTGGGTAAAATATGGACAAACCCAAACACTGGGTTAAAACTGGGATGTAATTTTCATTTAAAACTTTATGTCAGAAGTTGTGTTGAAATTTGAATTAAAGTAACCCAGTAAGTTTTTTTGAGTTTTGTGTACATAAATATATATTTTTTTCTCTTTCTATTTTTTCAGCATGTTTTGGTCACCGAGTCATTTCCTAGGCCCTTTGGGTTGTTTATCTAAATCCAGACAGGAACATGAGGTAACTTAAAACCCTCCAAAGACCTCCATCAAGATAGGTCGTTACATCAAGCTACAATCATTAACTTTTTCCCTAAAGGTCCACTTGATGTGGGGAAAAATGCATCCCTTTCATAATGAGAAATTAGAGTGTAAAACTATAAACGTTCATTTCTGTGGTCCCTGATGACAGGTGTGACTCATAACATCACGTTGGTCAGAACATGATACTATAATCACAGAAGTTAACTCAACCCCCCCTAAAATATACCACTGCTCTGCATTTCTGTTCATAATTGATTATTTACTCACTGCATTAACTGCATGAATTTAAACCAAAATAAATAGCAAGGAAAATATAAAGTATGCAACTTAAAAAAAAAAAAAACTCCATTTCACCTTGGCATAACATATACTGTACTCCCCACAGGATGAGATTTTGGAGGAGAGGCTTGGTGTATGTTTATGTAAAGCATGTTTATGGTTCTGTTTACTTGCAGCTTGTTTGTTTATCCAAGAAGATGTTGCTGGCTCTGTCATGGAAAAAAGCTGTTGCATCAATGCAGAGAAATGCAGAGCTACGGCTATCGGCCACTCCATACAAATCTGGGGACAACAGCATTTATTTGGAGGCAAATTCTGTCAAATATCAGTTTGAACAAAATGGATTTTTGTAGGCTCATCAGTATTGTATAGTTAGTTCAGATGTACTGTAAGTTCAAGCTCTTGACTTCCTGTGGACGGAATGCTTGGAATTTCCAAGACATTTTTGTTATTTATACACATTATAGAGGTTTTTTAAAGGCTGAAATATCTGTAGGGACATTTTGAGTCTTTTATTTATTTATTTTTTTGCTAATATGTGAACAGCTTGTAATGAAATTTCGAAAATGAGACCTCCACCGACTTCATAGGTTTCTTTGAAAACCTGTAGACTGATTTATATGTGAAGACCTTTTAGCTGGAAAAATCAAAAGGATGTGACATTTACTGTATATGTGCTTCAGAGAGCTTCTCTTCCATTCTATAGGCCATCCATTTTATAGGTGATAGGCCTTACTTGGTCCACGCTTCAGAAGGAAAAATCTTTAATCAACATGTATTTTTTCACACGGACTGTTAAAACAAAATAATAAGAAGAAGAACAAGAAAAAAAGAAAAAAGAAACACAGAAAATGTCCTGTAGTTTCCACTGTACATATTTTGTATACATTTACAAATGTACTGTCAATCAATCAATCAATCAATCAATTAATCAATCAATCAATCAATCAATCAATCAATACCATCTGTTATTAAAACAATGTGTTAATCAAAGCAATTTTTTTACAGAACATGTACTGGTAATTTTCTTCCAGGACAATGTCTGTTTGACAATTTTTTATTTACTTATTTAATGACTTTTCTGCATGTAAAATAATAAAAATATTTTAAAACTTTGGTTCTTACCATTTAATATTCATATCTAATTATGATCAACTGATGAAATATAATTTTAGTTTTATGCAGAAGTCTCAAACGCCACTGGTTTGGCTGTCAGGACCCAATATCCTCATATTTGATGACTTTTTAGCACATAAAATTATGTATACATTGTGTGTGTGTGTGTGTGTGTGAGTGTGTGCGTGTGCGTGTGCGCGCGTGTGTTGCTACCCAGATGAAAATTTGTAACCATTGCAAGTCAAGGTTAATTGCAGTTAATTGTATGCCAATTCATGTTTGGATTTCACATATAAAAAAATACTGTCTATGTTGTATATGCAAATTATATTTTAATATATTGCAAAAATGGGAAAAATCTTTCTGTTTATCTATCTGTCTGTTTGTCTGCTCCACTTATTTTAACATTTTGATGGCATCTCGATGTTAATTATCAGTATATTGCTGCAAACGTATTTCCAAATTCTATTTTACATATACTTAAATAATTTGTGGCACTGAGCATATCAGGGCCTTGAATCACGTTCAGTTCCTTGTGCATTACAGTACATACAAGTAATAAGTCACTGCCTGCAGTTCACTTAACGACCACCAGGGTTGCTAATAACAAGTATTTCAGAATTGTGGATATAGCCCTTTCATATTCATCATAATTTTCTTTTCTTGGTGATCTTTAGTAATATTTCTCATTTTCATGAACATGAAAAGAAGTGTGAGCAAAAAAGAAAAGTCATTGAGTGGAAACAATCACCTTCCACTTTGATAATAAAGGCTTATTCATAGAGTTCCCAGTCTGCAAGGTTTGCAGCTGAGTCTGAACTGATAAGCTTTGACTCTGTTATAATGTCTGAAAAAAAAAAAAAATGTCCTCAAGGCTGACGTCCCGCTAGTTTAGTCATTTAAATAGCCATGCTCCTTGTAAGATTCAAACGTTTAATGTATCTCAAGCAAATCTCTGTTTGGTCGCTTGTTATTCCATTTTATGGATGTTTTCGGATCTATTTAGAACATAAATAACAGGAGGGGAAAAAACAGAATATATAAAACAGAAATCATTTTCAAGCAGCAATTTCAAACGACGACTTAAAAGACAGAGCCTGATTTATTCATGACTGCGTGGTCTGCTTCTAATGGGACAGACTAAGGAGGATTTCTGAAATACATCACATTAATGTTTCTGAATAGCAATATACACAACAACTATTTCAATTATCTACGAGCGTATTTTGAATGACTTTATCTCATTTCCTGAAAGACTGATTGAAACGGACAGAGCTAAACGCATATTTGGGTGTAATAGATTCAACAGTTGTTTGCCAAATGAAGTTATTATGCTTATTATGCTTTAAAGCTCCGTGATGAAGAGGAAAACCTCTCAATTTCAAGCTCTCTGCCCCTGACAGACACAACACTTTGTTTCTCTCCAGATAACATCATTAATGATTACAACTGGAATAAATACTTTGTTACAGTCAGCATACACAAAGATACAAAGGGATTTTAAACAGGACATGGAGAAACTCAGACAGTGCAGATACAGAATTATTGATGGATAGAATAATGATAGACTGTGATTAAGAGTATCGCAGACTAGCATTTCCTCTACCTACTGTACTGTACTGTCGTATATGTGTGCCTGGAGCATAAAACCAACTTCTGTCAAAGGTTAAATCTTTTCTATTTTTGAAAGATCTTGAAAGAGTTTTGCATCTATGATTTATTATGCTAGGACTACTGTAATGCCCTATTGGTCTACCCCAATCTTTAATGTCATGGCTTCAAATGGTTCAACATGCCGCTGCCAGAGTTTTATCTGGGGTTTGTAAACTCCTATAAATAGGAGTAATTAAAAAATAAAATAAAAATATTAATAGTACAATAGTTTGCCAGTGCATTATAGGGTTGAATTTCCAATTTTGTTGTTTGTTTTTAAGTCTTTAACTTCTTAACTCTCACCTCCACTTTTTGAACATAGACTTGAAAATGACACATTCAACTTAAATGATTGCCGATTTTCAACATTTTGGTGCATAAATGTAAACTCATTTAAAGCTGTAGCTGAGAAAAAAGTTAAAAATGTAAAACTAAAAAGCATAAAATAAAACAAAAGTTATGTGCCTTTATGTTAATGAAATAATAAAACAATAAATGTATAGTTAATAATATTACATAAAATATGTATTTTACAAAACCTGTTTTAGCTCAAATTAACAATCAAAGCTAATTATCTCAACAAATTATATTCCAAATTTGAAGTTGTAATAGTCATCATCATACTTTGCACAATTGTTTGATCACATAATGAATTGCAAACAATTTTCTAAATTTCTAAAAGTTGAATACACTGCATCCAAAATATGAACTGAAATTCTTGTTTTATTTTTTCTGACACATTAAGTCAAAGGTTTTTTAACAGTGCGGATTTTGGGAATCTCTTATTTATCACTCCATAATTCATAAAATACTGTGAACATTTTGGATGTTTTCTTTCCATTAGACTGAAACACTTTATGAAATGCCCAAAATCTCAAAACTGCCTGGAGCACGAAAGTATTTTTACCTGTAGTGTCTTGTCGTAATTCAACATACATCAACCACACTTTAGAGACAAAAATACCCAAAATCACTTGTCCAATCTATTTTTCACCCACTGTTTTGCAAATCCAAAACAATGCATCTCCATGCACCACTAAATCATTACATTTACATTAAATTACATTTGCGAGTTTCTCTCATGCTAAATTGTTTCACACTACGTTTCTTGTCAGCCTCTGAACTCATTCGCAGCACGTCAGACGTCATCGGCCGCGAGTCCTAACGGTGGAGATGCTCAGAGACAGAGCCAGAGAGCTGGGACTGAAGAGGAGACACATTCATCAATAAGCCATTAGCAGGCCTGCAATGAGCATCTGCAGCCCAAAGCTCCTGCTTATAGCCTTATTCACTGTCTATCCATTGATCCTAGCATGTGTTAACTGAACAGAAACATGAGTGCGACAGAAGCCACAGCGTCACTCAGACAATGAGCTGGTGACTGGCCAGAAAACCTGGAGAAATAATGAGAATGAGCTGAGGGTTTGTGGGACATTAGACACGTCATGTGTGAATAAAAGAATTATGTAGTATAAGTTTTTACAAGATGCAATCGTCTATTTACCTTTGCTGGTACATTTAGCATGATACTTAGCATTGCCTAAAATATTTGTTTATAGTGAAAAGAAAAGTGTTTATATAGAATTTTTTTTTTTTTCAAGCCAAGATTTGTTTTGTTAATGTTTACACCTATTGTATTTTTTATATAAGACAAATAAATGTATTAACAAAAACAAACAAACAAGTAACAGTACTGATAGTGACAACTAATTTATTTTTGAATTGTCAATATTATTTGGATTATGCAAAGCTAATTAAAAAAACAATAAATGGTGAGAAAAACCAGGACCTCCTCTTCTTTCCCCAACACACACTCATTGTGCAATACTGAGTGTGCCTCATACAGATGAGTGGGCTTGACAGAACTGTAGAGAAAACACCATTTCATCTTGCTGTCATTTTAACAAACACTTGCACCAGTTTTGCACATTTGCACAGGACACTTTCACTCAACATTTAAAAAATAAATATAATTAAATCTGCATTTATCATGTGAGCTTTAGACAGTGAGTGGGCTTGACAAACCACCTGTAGAAATAAAACTTAAAAAAAACCCAAAAAACAAAAAACACTCCCCATCCTAACTCTAGCACTTAATTCTCTGACCACAAACAGTTCCTTTGTATAACTAGCACTTCTGTGTATTGCCTCTTCTTATTGAATCACTGAATGCCTCCTCAATTGTCACTTTTGTCATGATCACCAGCGATCTAGTCCTTATAGATCACTGAAAGACATTTACTATCACCCGAACTATAATTCTGCCACTGAACTGCACTACATTTCCCATCAGGCACCTCACACACACCAGTTCTGGTTCACAGCTGAAGCTTGTAAGCACTAAGTACCAGGACTATATGCAGCTCTCATTCTGACACACTTTGCTGAGTCTTGTTGTTGCTTATTCATTACATAACATTCATTACATATTCATTCACAACATTACGAAACGTTTTCCCGTTTGTCTTGCCGTGTTTTGATCCTTGTCTTGTTCACCATTTTGATTCTTTGCCACCTAGCCTGACCCCTTGCCTGTTTTTCACTACATATTTTGGATTACTTTTATGCTCCTGTTTGCTACTGTTTTTGACCATTGCATGCCTGACTTTTTTTGTTAATAAACTGCATGTGGATCCTCAACTCCGTTGTTCCCCGACTCCCATTGGTTACAGTTTTGGACAAAAGCATCTGCTAAATGAATAAATGAAAATGTAAATAAAACTAATGTAAGTCAGGTGTAAGTGTACAAACAATATCTTGAAAATACCTGATAGTGCTGAAATATTAATAGTGCATTAAAAAGCATCCCAATATTGTGCATAAATATATGTTTTTGGAATCTAAATCTACAAAAGGGCAGATACAGTATTATTTTAAATTTCACAATACTGCATTCTCACATAGTTCCAGATGCAAAGCTGGATAATAAATAAATTGAAGGTTATCAGAACCACAAAATATATTTTAAAAATGTAAAAATAATAGTAAGTAATTAAAATTGTCACAATCACCAGCGATCCAGTCTGCACAGATCGCTGGTATATACACTGAATGCTAAAGACCTACAAATTCGTTGTTTCATGGACTACAAGATCCAGTCATGCACCACACACACACACAGTTGTTCCTGACTAATTGCACACACACAGCCGGAGGATTGTCAAGACTGATTACATGGACTATATACACAGCACACACACACACTTCACTGCTGAGTCTTGTTAATCTGTATAGTGAACATTACGACGCGTTTTCCTTGCCTTGTCTTTGATCCTGTGCCTTGTTTTGTTTTACCCTGTCTGCTGCCTGCCTTCTGACCTCTTGCCTGTGTATTCGACTACGACTCAGGATTTGCCTATATACATCTGTTTGCCCCTGTGTTGACCGTTGCTTGCCTGACCATTCTTAATAAACCTGCGTTTGGATCCTCACTCCGTTGTCAGTGTCCTGTTCCCGTTACAAAAATATATGGATTCCAAGCCCCAAAATATTTGCATTGTATAAAGTTATGACTGCAGGAATTCCCTCCGAATAGCCATTTTAAATTCAGATTTTGAAAAAGATATTTTTAGAATGAAATATTACTGCAATTATTCTTTTCCACATTTTGTCTAAAAACATTATTTGTGGTGTTATTTGTGGTAAACTGCGTGATCGATTCAGTGTGATCCAGCTATCATGAGTGACACAAGGATGGCTATATTTAAAGAACGTCACAGAGGTGATAACTGATATGTGCAAACTTGACAGACATATGGCTATCCATAAATGCACTCACACATTACACAAAAATAACCAAAACGACCTCAACACACAGACACCTTTGAAGAATTTCCCTTGACACTTTTCTGAGAAAAGATTATGTTTTAGGCTTAAAAGTATAATTTGAAAGTAAAATTTTACCACATATAATTAGACCTAATTAACTATGACGGGCAAATAAAGAGATGTTGGCAGTCTAACACACCAATTATGATGACTCTCTCTCTCTCTCGCTCCAATTGGATTTAATTATCATGCTCTTTTCTCTACCTCTCAGAAATCACCGCAGTGCAGGGCAATTTTTTATTAATCATATTTTATATACATATATTTTCTATTGAATGTATTGAATGTTTCTGCAGGCTTTTCTGACACTTACCATGTTTTTCCCCAAATGACACTTGGGTGTTTGTGGAGCCCAAAATCAAGCTCTTAAAGATCTGTCCATCTCTGTGTACTTCAGTTCAGTTTATAATACAGTACAAGATCATTTGATTTATTATTAGTTCGTTATAAATCATGCACATGAAGCCTGCACAGTTTGATGTGTTCCTTCAAACAAAAAATATTCCTGGTCATTTAAAACGGTTTTTTTTCAGCTAGTTTCAGGGAAATATTTAACATATTTAACAATTTTATTTATGGCGTCACGGTGGCGCAGTGGGTAGCACAATCGCCTCACAGCAAGAAGTTCGCTGGTTCGAGCCTCGGCTGGGTCAGTTGGCATTTCTGTGTGGAGTTTGCATGTTCTCACTGTATTCGCGTGGGTTTCCTCTGGGTGCTCAGTATTCGCGTGGGTTTCCCCCACAAGTCCTAAGACATGCGCTATAGGTGAATTGGGTAAGCTAAATTGACCATAGTGTATGTGTGTGAATGAGCGTGTGTGGATGTTTCCCAGTGATGGGTTGCAGCTGGAAGGGCATCCGCTGCGTAAAACATATGCTGGATAAGTTGGCGGTTCATTCCGCTGTGGCGACCCCAGATTAATAAAGGGACTAAGCAGAAAATGAATGAATGAATGAACTTTATTTATATTAACTAATTTAACATTTGTAATAAGCTGTTGCATGAAATAAAATCTGAAATACTGTATATAGTCTATAAAATTTGAACCTTTTATGTTGTTACAGAGGAGATCATCTTTATTTAAATTAATTTAATTAACTAAATCAAACTTAAGTGTTGCCAAACATGCTGGCAGTGTGTTAAAATGAGCTAATAAAACATGCTAAAGTAGTGACGAAGATTCTTTATTCTCAAAGTGTTTTAAAGCAGTTGGTATTATTCTCTAAAGTATGCAGTGATCATGAGCCAGGCAAAAACAGTGTTTGTGTAAGATGAGCAGCCTGTAGAAGAGCAGGAGCAACTATGAGAAGGCTATGCTAAAGAATGACTGATTATGTAGAATAACTAAATATGTAAAGCACTGATTATATTTGTTAAATACTCATATGAAGCTATATGTGTCAGAAGCATTAGAGTGAGTAACATATTATCAAGTTAATGTACCATCATAACAATGTATGTAAACCATTATAACTATACTAGAATTTAACAAAGGGAAAACTGGAATGTAAGCCTTAACCTTAGCCAGATGGCTGAGAGCCAAGAATAACATGACCACCTAAACATATACATGACCTTTCAGTAAAGTCTTCCTAAGATGGTCACAGGAACACAAAGGTGTGTGATGAAAATCTGTATAAAAGCAGGATGATGGAGACAGAACACTTCAGATTGTCTAGGGGAGACTTCAGGTTGTCCTGAAGGGCTGTTTTCAGACATCTCGGCTTTATTATGTGAATAAAGTCTACTTTCTGGTATCCAAAACCTCCAGTCTGATAGTGTCTAATTGATTTGAAGGTCGGCAACTACGACAGTAGCAATGCTATTACGCTAACTCCATGCTTCGAACATACTAAAGCATGGTAGCAATGAACTAAAACATGCTAATAATAAATATCTGCAATGAACACTAGAAAAACGGGATAGCATATGATAACAACATGGTATTACTGTGCTAACAATGTCTGAGTTTGCTAATAACAAGTGTGCAAAAAGATGCTGGCAGCATGATAAAACATGCTAACTGCTAGCAACGTGCTAGCAAAGTTGGTAGTGATAAACTAAAACATGCTAGAAACATACTAGCAATGTGTAAAAACAGTCAGTTAAGTCAGGCTAGATACATTTTTATGGAGGGTTAATTTTGACAATTTGCTTAAGTTAACATAAAACAGCCATTGCTATTATATAATCATTATATGTAATTTAGTAACAAATGTTAGTATTAGCCACAATGACAATTTGTATAAATTAAGGTTTATACAGTAATGTATTCCCTAATAATGCTACCATGGAATTTTAATCGCTGACCACTTTTGTGTTTGTTGGAAATGTTTTATTATTATTATTATTATTACTATTATTATTATTATTATTATTATTATTATTATTATTATTATTATTATTATTATTATTAGACATAGTAGTAGTAGTAGTAGCAGTAGTAGCTGTAGTAGTAGTATTAGTATTACAATTTCTTGCTCTTTCCTCATCCAAAAGACACACATTTTAGTGTTTATTTTAGCAAAAACCCACAGATTGCATTTCCTCAAAGATTGATTTTGGATCCTTGTGAAGTCCACTTTTTTCATGTTTTTTTTAAAGCCAGAGTTGCAAGTATCGCTCTTTGTTTTGATGTTGGATTGCAGACAGACATGACATTTATTTATATATATATATATGAAAAGAGAGAGAGATCGAGAGAGAGAGAGAGAGAGAGAGAGAGAGAGAGAGAGAGAGA
>CAIGQV010000001.1:18112893-18130800 GCA_903798115.1 Danio jaintianensis
AAAGAAAGAAAGAAAGAAAGAAAGAAAGAAAGAAAGAAAGAAAGAAAGAAAGAAAGAAAGAAAGAAAGAAAGAAAGAAAAAAAGAAAGAAAGAAAGAAAGAAACAAACAAACAAACAAACAATCATAGTTTGTGTTTAATTGTAGTTAAAACTCATCAGAAACTGTTTGAAGAAAAGTATTTATGTATTATGTACTGTAAGTGTTGACATGTCAGATAAGTTATTCCATGCATAGATCTTGTTTACTTATGCACAGAATTATATAAAAAAAAACACAAAGATTTATATGAATCAATTGAACTGATTCATAAAACGATTCTTGAAACACAATCAAGTCACAGCAATGAAAAATCTCCAAATACAAGCAGCAACAATTTTTTGTTTTTAAATAAAAGGGCATCAGAAGATGGTTTGCCAACCACTATTAAACCTCTTAAGCATAAGAATAACTTTGATTGACTGTATCTGGAATTACCAATGGGGTGTATTTCCCAAAAGCATCATTAGCCAACTACAGTATGGTGACACATTCTGTCAATGTCTTTCACAAAGAGAATTTCAAACTTGACTTAAATAGATCACACACTTGAGCAATAAATGCAACCTAATGAGAACACAGAACTATCAGTCATAGCAATAGAGCACCTGTGCCCAAGCTGTTATGGATCCGCTTACCCAGATCCTTCCATAACTGGCACAGATTTCCTGAAAATTACAGTTGTTTGAAAAATATGCATACTATTCTATTATGTCAGCTTTATGCTACACCTGAAAGTCAAAAATGAAATCTCTGTCATCATTTGCTCACCCTTCACTTGTTCAAATCCTATTGGAATTTCTTTAATCTGTTCAATACAAAAGACGTAAGTATTTTTTTCCTGCTTTGGATGTCAGTAGGTACCACCATCAACCAGCATTTCTAAAAATACCTTTTTTATGTTCAACAGAGGAAGAGAATAATAAAGGTTTAAAAACACACAAGGGAGGGTAAATGATGAGGTAATTTTCATTTTTTGAGTGAAACTGTTCTCTTTAATATCTAAATTTAATTTGTTAATATCTATAACCAGTTAGTCAGTTCAAAACAAATTCTCTCAAATGCCTTAGGTATGCAAAGCATTCACAGCTAATATGGATGGAAAGCCGCTGTATACTATATGGTGCGAATTTCAGTAGTATGAATGAAATATTGCCTTGTGTTTTATGAATACTATAAATTTAGACATTTTTGTCTTGCGTACTGTTTTAAGGCACGTAAAAGAATCATATATAAGCATGAAACTGTAGAATTTGGCATCAACCAGCCTAGTGCAGTTTAGACACTGGTAGCTTTCTCTAGGTATCAGAGACCTTTTTTGTTCTTAAGTATGTCATGAACAAAAGCAATTGACATTTACCCTGCATGGTGGCTATAAGGATAAATGGGCTTGGAACAACGTAAGAGTTAGCAAATAAAGAGATCGTTTAAAATGTTCAGTTAAACTAGTTTGAACATTTGACAAAGCACATTTTAACCACAAAAGTGTCACTCTAAAAGAGTATTTTCCAATACACCAGCTTCCGGAGATATATAAGCAGAGGGCAATCTGTAATAGAGGTCAGACTGTCTGGTTGATGGCCAGTTTGTGCTAAAGATGGCAGTGACATGCCAGGGGCAGTGCCGCAGGCCCAACACCTTTCCTGTTCGCCTCTGAAACCCTGCTGTGTTCAACCTTTTACAGGTCATCGACGGCTGCTGTTAATTGTTTATTATCCTTGATGTTTTGAAGTACTAGCTGAGCCCTGATTGATGGATGTCTAGTCTGCAGAGTCAAATATAATGCAGAAAATGGGAGAACTGTTGAGCAAAGAGAATCTGTCTATAGCAGAGTTAAAAGAAAAGTGGCGTTGTTTGGATTTAAAGGAACTGGGTTTGATGTGTTTTCTGAAAAGCCCTTTCTAAAGGTCTGTAAATGTCAAAATAGCACAGCTAAAGCCAATGTGACCAATTTTTAATGTTAAAATATTCTGTAAACACATCGGCACTGAAATCCAGATTTATTTTGGCCGTAGGAGCCTCGAAACATCAAACTTTGTATTTTTTATTTCTTTTCTCTCTTTTGAATTTGGTTCTACTCTTTGCTATGAATTGATAATGAATGGATGCAGCAAATTAAGAGTTCAGATGTCATGCTTTGAATAGAACCGCGTTTTCGATCTGGATGACCTTCGTCTCTGTGGGTTTTGTTTTTGAGCTCTGGACTCGAGTGACCTTTTATCCTGCTGGTTGTATTCACATACTGTAGTTATCTTATCTTATGAATACAGACTAATGGTGTAGGGCTGTTTCAACAACCTTAGTGAAGAAAGATTGACAATGTTTATGCCATTATCGAAAATGAAAGAGAGGTGTGTGGTATATAGGAGTAACTTCTGAAAGCGTTATGCCATGAAGTAAACACTGTTTATCTTATTGAGAATTTAGAAGAGTGCACTTCCTTTTAGCCAGGTACAGTAACAAATTCTTGCACCACTTTCAGCAACAACATTTCCCTGAATCTTTAATGCCACTGCAAAAGAAATCACAATTTACCGGTTTTGTGATTGTGAGTCTGCACTGAAAGGGTGCAATTGATTTCTCTGCAAATTCCATTTTCTGCACAATAGATGTAATTACAGTACACAAAATTGCCACACTGTGATTTCTAAACAAATTACTCTTATGGTCTATATTTTTAGTGATCAAAAAACATACTAGTTGAACTGAGCAGAGCACAAGCAATTCAAAGCACATTTATGAATCTTGGCCCAGCTTTATGTGCAATAATCAAAATATACTTTGAGCTTATGCCATTAAATGTATCACTTCGCTACCTTTCACAACTCCTCTCCCACAGCCTCATGGGATGGCAAATGAGATTCCTACTGTTTTATGAATACTATGATTTCAGACATACTTGGCTAATGTTCTTTTTTGCCAACTATATGATAAGCAAGAAGGTATATTTGGATACAAGGGGTTTATGTAGTCTTTTCATATAGGGTTGTAAAATTATTTTACTTGATTACTGTAGCTAAGTACTATTTGGGGGGATTTGAACTTAAAACGTATTTGTTCCATTTTGAATTTAAGTTTTTCTGGTAACATTTTATTTGTCTGACTGTCATAAAACCTGTATAATCATGACATGACACATGCATATGAATGATATTTTATGCATGCTTATAGCAACTGTCATTAGGTGTCATTCGCTCAGTTATGTCATTTTAAATGCAAAGATGACATTGTTTGTTATGACAATTATTGACATTATCGAGACAACAAACCTTGTCATAAATTTGATTGTCACGAGGCCATTATAATTGTGTCATGTCATGATTATAAATGTTTCATGAAAGTGTTACTGTTTTTCCTCTATCCTATGGACATTACATTTGGTAAATGGACACTCCAATGGGAGTGCTTGACATTTAAAAACCAATGATGTTTGTTGTCACATTTAAAGCAGAGTTTCAGCTTCAGAAATTATTGTCATACAAGAAATTTCTGGCTCGAAAAATGTCAGTTAGCAAATTTAGGTAGTGTAGTAGCCTTTCCCAGAAATATAATATTTATTTTGTCAATTTTTATATATCTGGCTGTCTGTTTAATCATATTTCAATAAATGCAGTGATGTAATTTTAAAATAGAGTCAATGTTTTGGTGACAAACATACAATACTATTTGATTACTTTGTTTTAATAAATGTTGCAGTAATAATAATAATAATAATAATAATAATAATAATAATAATAATAATAATAATAATAGTAATAATAGTAATAATTAAAAATATCATATGTTAAATTTGTATATAATGTTTAGTGATTTTATCAGGAGTTGTTATAAGTGGAATTATAAATGTAGGTTGAGTATCATTTAGGACTGTCAGTGCCTTGCTTATCAATTTATCACAAATAATTCCATACCAATGACTGCTGAGTGGGAAAACAATCCTCAAATAAGCAATTGTGAATGGGGTAGTTGAATAGACAACACAGAAAGCACTCTAAAAGTTTTCTATTGTACATTAATAATTCTGCGTCTGGGCAAAAACACACAGAACAACTAGTATAGCCTTATTCACAAACCAAATAACCATGAGCTGATTCTTTTTAGAGAGTAAAATGTATATTTAACAATATTCTAAGCCCTAATAGAATGATGTTTATGAGTTGGTTCATTTTGGTGAATCAAATTGAAGAGCACAACAAATGATGCTACTATTATAGACCATTTGTTTGAATTATTGAAAAAGAGTTTGTTTCAATCTGAATGACATGAACTTCATTTTAGTATGCCTGTACTGAAATAAGGCAATGATTATTTGAATTCTAATCATTACTGATGAATTGTTCACCTGACAAGAGAACTTTAGTTGTTGTTTTTCCTTCTAATACAAATAAACTGAAGCAAAGTGTGTACATCATAAATGGTGGTTTATCGACTCCCCTGCTGTGAACGCAAAAAATCTATAGGAAACACTGCCATGTTTACCAATCCCATAATCATCAAAAGCATGAAGTCAGCTGACCTATGGCTATCTAAAACTGCTCATATTAAAATACATTTAATGTAAACTATTTGCTGACTAGTGATTCTCATCAAAGATCGCACCTATCTTTGGGGCATCAATCATTCTTAAAGAGACAGTAAAATGTATGAGTTAGCGTATGGTATTTATTCCCCCTACAATCGAGCACGTACACTTCCAGACATTGATTTATGACAGTCATCAATCTCCTCCTGACACACTTTCATGTTTTGACATGACAGAAATAAGGTGTTATTATTGATGCTATACGCTGGCCGCAGAGGGCAAAACAGCAAGTGCCGAGAATCACGATTTCCCCATCTGGCTTTATATTCCTCTTGCCCAGGCACAAGCACTATGTAGTTACCCTAGGGTGGGATACCAATCTTCCCCTTTCCAGCCCAAATTCAACCAAGTATCAGCAGATAACTTTACGTTTTTCTTCAGTCAGTGACAGCAAAACTTGCCATCAGCAATTTGAATCGTGTCTTACTGGCCCCCAGAATTTTAGTAGGCTATTTTTTTTTTTGTAGGACAATGCCAAAAAGAAAACTTTATCGTAAATAAAAATAGATTTCTTTTCCATCAGTGCACATCAAATCTAAGACTCTCCCTCTAATCACGTCTGAATGATCATATTTAAAAGTTGAGCTCCACCATAAAGCTATAATTACCAGCAAGAAGTGCACCTGTATCACATTTATGCAACCTGAGTGGTTTATGCATGCATAGTGTCTAACAAATAATTTCCCTATATAATATGTCTTAGCCTGATCATTCATGTGCATGTTATTTGTAATTATAATATTTCTGACGACACCTGAAGGCTGATTTAAATCCAGACTTTCTGAGTTGTATGTGGGGGGCTGGAATGGTATTGATCATAGTGAGTTACATATGACTGCACAATTCATTTGGTTGCTGCGTTTAAGTAGCGAAATAAATATTAAATTACACAGCAATGTCCAACCATGTTTGTCCAACCAAAGTTGACTTTTGAACTTGCAAGTACGTGTTTCCCAGGAGGATGAGAAAGAAGTAATTCTACACCAGCTGTAATGGATGTTAAAGGTGAAGTGTGCCATTTTTAAAAAAGCTTCATACCACTTAAATGTGCTGAGGCTACAGTAAGAGAGCTATTTGCAGGTTGTAAACAGTGTGACATTGTAGTGCTTTTTGTTTGAGAAGTTCAAGGACTGTGGTAATACATGGTGAAAGCTATCCATTAGCATTCCTGTTCGCCTTAATGCTGGTTTGCCACTTGGTGAAACATCTACAATAATATGATGAAATATACTAAAATGTCAGCAAATAAAAACACATTTCCATGACCAAAGCCCTGCTGTTAATCAATCAATCAATCAATCAATCTGGTCAGATCACACAATATAATGTTCCAAGCCATGCTCACTGAAAATATGTGGCCAGGGCTACATTTTTGAGAACCTAAAAATATGTACCCTGGACTACCTTTGTATGCAGTTTTTGTTTTCACAAATCCACTAGAGGCCACTGTGCACATTTCTGGCTGTCTCAACGGCCTTCTTGGCTGGTCGGCTTGCCCTTGTCCAACATATATGTATATCCACCTTCTCTAAACTGAACAGATAGTGTTTTCAAAAGCAAAGTAGATGAGAAAAAGCCATTGCCCGGTCCGCCCTGCCCTGCCTTCACCTCTTAAGTCTGGTGTCATTTGTGGTGAGTTATCAAGCAAACCAGTCAAGCCAGAAAAGCCATCCATACAGAGATAAGCAGTGAGTGGTACCGTCCCAAGAGTTATTTTTACACACAAAATGCACCCATTATGTACCCCGAGGCACATATTTCTTGGTTCTCATAAATGTATCCCTGTGCACATTGTCCAAATGAGCCTGTGTTGCAATGTTCTGTTCTTATTCTAGGTCTTTTGGGAAAATTTCTGAATTTAATTCTGGACATGCCATATCAAAAAAAATAAAATAAAAAAAAAAATAATAATAAAATGTGTGAAATGTCAATGTTAAAATCATTATATAAAAATTCATCAAGATTCTGCCAAATTCAAAGAGAGGGGTCTGGATGTTGACCGGATGCAGTTGCAATCTGAGCTACATGCAATGCTAACCCCACCCCTAACCCTCACAGTGACATCACTAGCTCCATTGAGTGCATTGTGTCTAACATTGCAAGTCCGAGACTTGCAGTTTCAGCTTGCATAATCAAGGCTGCATCCAGATACTATTGAATTCAAAAGGCACTGAGATTGCTCCATTGCTTCCTATAGTGTGTCAAAATGGTCCGAAACTCCCTGGATATAACATACATAAGCAGGGGCAGTAACTCATGTCAGTAACCAGCTTAATCTTTTTTTTTTAGCTTTAGATTCAACTAATGGAGGTTTGGTATTACTTTTTGCTTGACAGGTAAGAAGCAGGATGAAAATGACATTAGGATTGTGGCAAAAACTAGAGAAACAATTATTATTATTATTATTATTATTTTTTTTTTTTGCAATTCTATTTGGTGCCACTAGCAAGACAGTTCCAACCCAGGCACATTGGAAATATGTGCCTCAGCCTACATTTTTGCGAAACGGAAAATATGTTGCTCTGGTTGCGTTTTGTTACACGTTTATGACAGATTCACCACAGGGCACTGTCTACATTTTTGTGAATCTGAAATACATTACTTAGGGTGCTGTTTGTTGTATGTTTCAGATACTCATACACATCTATAAGAAGTCAACGCGTGATGTACAGACCCCCAAGCGAACTACTGACCTAAAACCAAACAATAGTGTTTTCAAAAGCAAACAGAAGAAAAAAGTACATTTTAACCATGTAGTTTTACCTTAATTTGACCTTGCTTTTACCACTTTTGTGGAACCATGTTTCACCAAACTCTAACCCGAGCACTCTGCAAGTACAACCTCATAGAAAGTGGTCCATATTGAGATAGATAGGTGAGGCAAATGTATTAGATTACAAATCATAACCACCGTTAAGTTGTTTTGTGGTATTTTTTTGGTGTTGGGAAAAGATTATTCGTTGATAATATGTCCCTGTAAAAAACCTTAATGTGAAAAGGAGCTAAATTTGTTGTCGTCATACTGCCCTGTAGTGTTCATATTACCTAGAAACTGCAGCTTGTGTTAAAGTGCGTTTTTCAGTTTCACAGATAAACTGACAATATTTTCAATGAGCCTGTGTTGGACAATTCACACAATTCAAAAGCTGCTCTTAAAAAAAACAAACAAAAAAAACAATTGGCAATGTTTTTGCCATACATATGCCTGCATATATTTATTTATTTTCTTAACAAATGGACTTAATATTCTTTGCCTGCTGCTCCTTGTGTGATGCGCTCAGCTAAGTTACTCTGAAGCTTTCCAGAATCTCATGAGATATGTACTCACACTCATTAATGTCCTGGCTCTGCTAAGAACAACAGTGTTCTTGTCAGCAGAGCTCATCCATGCTGCGCGCCGCTCTCTGATTTATGTCAACCAGAAACACTCTTTATGCAAATGGATTATTGAGGAAGTGGTAAGACAGATCAATAAAACACTCTACATGGTCATGGCTTAACAAAGTGCTGTTGGTTCTTGGCCATTTCCGGATGAAGGATGATTTACTGTGGCTTGGGGTCAAACTTCATTTACTTTTCTGCAGGGTAATATGCTAGATAACCATAGAATGGGTGAACTGCCGATCATTGTTTTGCAACGACTTCATTTATTACAGCACTTGCAAGGTATTGATATTTTTCTCCTCCTCCACATTTCTTTCTATCTATCTGTCCATGTACTGTATCTTTCTAAATTCTCATGTTTGGTTTCCACTCTCATATTCATCATCATTTCTAGAATGTCTGAAGTACAGCAATGTTTGCAGTGCAAATGAAGAAAGGGAATGTATACATGTTAAGGATTACAAATAGCATATGAATGAAAAGAAAAAATATGGCTTAGGGCATAAGTGATAAGCTCTATACAATCCAGTGTCAGTTTTGAGATTTCCATGAATGCTGTTTTTGACACTAGACCATACAGTGACTCACAATCACAATCAGGCTACAAGATGCGCCAAGGGAAAACATCACTCCTCTTCTTTCAATTAGTCGCAGCATTTCGCAATTACAGCTTTTCATCGACTTCTTGCAATCATGTCCTCATCTCTGAATCCACCATCACGATGATGGCCCTTCAACACATCTTACGTCTGCCTAATGACTTTTCACTTATCAGGGAGAAGTATTTAAGTCAACAGAAAGGAAAAGCAAGTGTCTGTCCGTGCTTCCCAAAAGGGTCTCATAAAATAATATGCATGATTTAAATGGGTTTAAAAAATGACATTTTTTGGGACAGAGCAACAGAACAGAGACTAACAACTGAGTATGATTAATAGAAGAAAATAATATGAAATTACACACATTCAAATCTGCAGCAGTGGTGGGGAAAATGACTCTACTTGGCCTTATTCTTTCAAAAGAAATTGGAAAAAGTTGGTCACTATGAACCTTTTGATTCTGTTTGTATTATACTCTTTTGTGTGTTCATTTGAGTTAGCAAACTTGAAAAGCATTTGCAAAATTAATACATGTGAATTCCCTTTTATCTAATAAATACAATGTAAAAATAACTGTTACAATATTACAGTGTACATATATAGTATTTATTTACATTTTCAAATTGATTTATGGGATCCTGATTACTGGTCTGACAGCTTTTGATGTTGAATAGTTTAACAAATTGACCTTTATTGGCATTTTTAGTGCAATGATATGTTGTCAGGATTGGTCAATTTAATTATAAGCCACCAGTTGTATTTTTCTATTACGTTTTATGACATACATCCTGTTTTCATTCGTTTTTTATCAATCATACAATATATTGTTTCAAATTACTAAATGTCAGTAAAAGTCATTTAAAAAAGTTTCAGGTAACAGACCAAATATTAAGCTCTTATAATGCAATTAAAACGTGTAAATAGGAAACTCTCATGAGATCAACAATACAAAAGATAATGTTATGGGAAACAAAAACAAACCATATCTTTTTTTTTTATTATTATAAGTATTTACCATAAAAAAGTCTGATTTATTCAAACACTTTTATGTAAAAAAGGAAAATGTTATATAGTGCACATATTCATGCTCTCTAAATTATGTTTTCTTGCTTATACTGTATCAACTTTTGGAAACTGTTTTTCTGAGGTAAATGCAATGTTAACTGACATAACCTCGAGTTACCAGCTGTTGTTTTTTTAAGTCTTTCCACCATTGAAACACTGATTAAGCATTTACATTTCAACATAGCTTCAGTGTTCATTAATCTGTTTATCTTGCTGTTACTTTAGTAAATTGCATTTGTGTTCCCCTCCATGCTCGCCCATGCTCTTTATCACTGACACTGATGCCGGATGATCCTGTCTTCACTAACTGAGAGTTAA
The DNA here is from genome assembly GCA_903798115.1 of Danio jaintianensis. NCBI lineage: Eukaryota > Metazoa > Chordata > Actinopteri > Cypriniformes > Danionidae > Danio > Danio jaintianensis. The sequence goes on from CAIGQV010000001.1 coordinate 18,122,876, forward strand.
TCAATATAGAAATGAGATAGGGTGGTAGTCTGGATCTTCAAAATACTACAACATGACTGGCTACCAATGATTGTGCTATTTTCATGCAACAAAGACTACTGCTATTGCTCAACAATGAAGAACATTTTTAGAAAGATGAAATACGGGAAAAAACATGAGTCAGGACACTAAAATTAGAACAATAATATGGAACTATCTCAGAAAAATACAGGGCATCTGGTCACCATAAATATACAGCACCTATACTGCCTACTGAGTATTGCCACAAAGTCACCACTTGTATTTTCCTGTCTTATTTTGTATTCAATATAGACAATTGTGCAGAGCAATACAATGTGAAATACACTGAAAATATCTTAAATCATATGTGCATTATATCTCATTATTTTTGAGCCATATACCATCAAAAGGCCTGTTATATATTCACTGAGCTCTTTATTGATGGACAGGCGAGATGCATTGTGAGCGCTCTATGTTTGTAGGGAACGGATGCTCAAAGAGATCGATCATCCCTTTCAGTGGCGGCCTCCACTACGCTGGAGACGTTCTCTTAGCATGCAGCTCTCGCTGCGTCTGAAACAATGCTAATGGCACTAACAGCACGCTTCCATTGTACTGCTCTGAATGCTGCGGACATTTTTTACTCCCTTGCCTCAGAAGCGCACTCCTGTCTAACTGTCACACGTCTAACTCATTAAGACGAAGGATTGGGGATTTGCAGGGAGGGAGCGGCAGGAGATGAGCGGCCAATTAATGGAAACAAATTGTGTTCAAAACAAAGCTGCCTTTAGTCTCATTGTCTCGGAGGTCTCTGTTGGGGATTAGAGGAGATTTCGGGAGCGCACTAGTGTGTATCCGTAACCATTCTGAAGTGGCCACTCGCCTCCAAGACCCATGATAAAATTAATCGCATGGCTGAGGTTAAATTCCAAATTTTAATTTTAGTTTTGGCTTTCTGCCACGTCTTTATTCAGCATAGTAAATGATGGGAGGAAAGACAGGAACAGGATCAGGAAATAAGCCAGGAATTGAACTGGAGTTGCCCTCATGAGCAGCACTGCGAGATGTGTCAACGGCAGCTTGCTAAATGCTAGACCTAGACAAATCCACTTTATTTCCACATGATGAATTCAAGCCATAATTACTAGCAGGAAAGGAAAAGCTGAAAGGAAAAGCTGACTCTAGTTCAGCAGCTCAGAAGGATTTTTATTTCAAAAAATTACTATAATTTTTTCATATTGTTCAGAGTTTGAGGTCTATTTTTTCTTTTAAAGATATTATGCTTATTTTTAATGGTCACATTTGGACATTTTGTTGAACAGGTATAACTCTGAATGTCAATTAAGAGTCATCAGAATTTTGATGAACTTTCTGCTTAATATCTGCTTACAAACTTTATTTTGATGGCCACCAAAAGACATTCTGATTGTTCTATTGTTTTAACTTTGCAAGAAGATATCAACTTATTAACTTTAACCAATACTCTAATGATAATTAGTTGACGTGTAGTTGCAAAGTTACACTGCAAAACAATTTTTTGCTTGTTTCTAGTGCAAAATCAAAAAATTCTTAAATCAAAAGCATTTTTAGACAAGTAAACATGTTGTCTTGTTCCTAAAAAAAGTAAAACAAGCAACACAGTCTGCCAATGAGGTAAATAAAATAATCTTATTTCAAAACTAAAACAAGATTATATTACTTACCCCACCGGAAGGTTATTTAGCTTGTTTTAAGGAAAACCCACTTGATTTATTATTTCAGGACACAAAAAAATATTTTTTACTTGTCTAGAAAATGCTTCTCAAAATTCAGAAGAATTTGGGCTAAAAAGGAGACAAAAACGCTAAGCACGATTTTTAAATTATGAACATAATATCTAAAGTCGGCAATCAGTATAAAACAATAAATCTTACCAATTTCAAACTTTGAAAGTTAAAAATATATTTCATGATGAAGAATGAAACAGTGCTACAAATGTACAATGCAGTCAGTGGTTGTGGGGATTTGTTGGATCAGTGCAGTAACCCTGCTGGCATTGGCTGGTGTTTGTTTTCACTGGATGACCATGTGCGATCTGCGCTTGTCTTGTCTTGGGATGTTTGAGCAGTCTGGTGTGATTTTCTCTCAAAACCTGACCTAATCTTTCTTCATCAAAAACCGTTGCCAAGATGAAGCAGAAGCATCCTTCCTTGCCAATTCCATAGAAACCAATGTGCCTTGATTAATCAGGCACATTTAAGCCATGGATTATGACATGACATCATGACATCATAATGACCATTTATCATAAAGTACATACATTACCTACCATTGTTGATTCATTATATCATTTGTTTATCAGAGTTGGGCAGTATGGCATTACACTGTAATGTTTCAGTAAAAATATTAACTTTCCCAGTTGTTAAATGCTAAAAATGAAAACAAAGCTCTTTAATAATTTTCAACAATTATTTATGTTATAATAATATTGCTGTTATTTTTCAATAAATAGCTCATTACAACATTGTTCTTTTTTCCCCCTAAATCGTCATATAACATAATTTGTTTATCAGTGGTGGGCAGTAAAGCATTACAAATATATTACAATAATAATATTAACTTTCCAAGTAAATTCTACAAATATACAAATACTTAGTTTATAGAAAACTAAACAAATATTTTTTTTATTAATTTACACCAATTATTTTGACAGAATACACCATAAAATGTGTGAAACAGGTACATTAGATGTACAATAAGCACCAAGCAAGAACATTTATTATACAATTAATACTAAACTTTTACATACTCACTTTAAACCACCAGGGAGTTATTTTAATAACTCCCATTTGCAACCTAATGTGGATTTTGAAGCAGAAATAAGTTAGTTATAGCATTTTTGAATATGCTAATCCCTACACCTGCTTAGCATATACATGTAAACATTGACTACTAGCCACGGAATGTGTAAGTTCATCACAGGATGACAGAGGGCATAGGATGACATATGAGCGTGTAATGCCATTGACATATGAGCAGTCAGTGATCTTTCTTTCAGTCAGAGAGGACTGAGAGGAAAACACCAATGCATACTTAATTGAAAAAAAAAATCAATTCAATCTGAAGAATACTAACGAGAAAGGATAAAGTTTTGAAAATATTATTACTTATGATATTACTTATGAATGGAGTAAGCGTAATGAAAGTTAATGAATAATCTTTTTCTCTCACTAAAGTAGATCAACAGCTTTATGGTTTTCATGCAACACTGTCACATTAAGATGCACGTTTAAATATGACATTTGCTCCAACATTGATAACACAACTGCGAGCTTGAAAAAACAGAAATGCAGCTATTCATTGGCCGTCTGTATTAACCAGCCGCTAGAATAGTTAAAATCCCTGTACCATTTTCGATCATAATGATTTAACTGCCCTGTGACCAGGCTGTTGTATTACCACAAAGGCTTTTCAACCACTAATGGACAGATCAACCTGATTTCAACCTTTTTATTGGAGAAACTCATCTCACCGCTATCTCTCCTGCTCTCAGCACTGTGGGATTTGGTTTTTCAAACACAATGAGAGACTGGTGACATCATACAGAATGGATCGCTTATATCTGTGTGAAACAGCTTGGTGCAGTAGCATTGTTATACTGCCTTTTATAATACTTATTTCTGCCATCTCTGTCTGTGAAGAATGACTATTGAGCGATGGAAAGAAGAAACAATAGGCTTAGCAGAGCTGGAGGCTGGGATTGATCTCCTTTAGTAGCAAAAGAAAAAGTAAACAAGAAGAAAGAATCATAACCAGCAGCAGTGCAAACTGGGAATTTCTGACCTATGCCAGGATTTATCTGCCCCACAGAAAAAAAATAATAATAATTCTATTGAGCTGTTTGTAATCTGCAAAATATTTCAAGCTGTTGGTGTTAAGAACTTAGAACAATTAACAATTAACACCACAATAATTCTCAGTCAGGGTGAATTATTCATGAAAAATAATTTGTAACTTTGATAAAAATTTCAGCGAGCTTAGATGCAAAGCTCCTTAAAAATAGTTGCTTGCATAGATTCAAACTATTAACAATTTAAAGATGAAATAGTCAAGCCGTTCCTCTGACATAAAGCCTGGTTTATACTTCTGCGTCAAGTGATCGGCGTGACCCACGTTTATACTTCTGCGTGCTATTTGTGTTGCTCTGCAATAACACTTCCGAAACGCTAGCTGGCAGTAAGTGTTTGTGTTCCTCTGTGTCGAGTTTCTTCGCTGGTGTTTTGTTTTTTCTGAACGCTACCTTAATGCATAGATATCATTAAATGTCGCCTACCCTGTTGTTGTCTATTAGAAGGAATGCGTCAATAGAGCCGCCATTTTAGTACAGGGTAGCGCTCCTTTGAAATGAATGCGGGACCAAGGTGCAGTGGAGGACTGTGGCCATCCAGAGCCAGAGATATACACATATATACATATATCTATGATCGAGAGTTTTCCCCGGTGGTCAGTACGCAAATATTTTTTTAAATTACGAAAATTATAATTTTACATCACTTTTCTACATCTATGGATAAGTGACGCACGGGCATTGCCGATAAAGAGTGTGTTTGTGTGCATGGAAATGTATTATCCTCCCTCCCTGTTAAATTTGATCTAATCCGTGTCCTGAAACACACCCCCTCTCCTGCTTTCACTTCTCATTCTAACGGAGGGAGCAATTCGTTTGTGAATGAATCCCCGTTATGAACGACTCGTTCACTTAGGCGACAATAATACAAGTTTCTGGCACCGCAGCATCTTGTTGTCATATTTCTTGTTCATTGTTTGTTGATTTTATTCAACAAAACTAGCATAAGCCTAGAATTCAGTGCAAGTTGATGCTAATTTGCCTTATGATCAGTGCAGTAAGAGACTGTATTATCATCAATAACGTTACTTGTTGAGCACAAAAGTTTGTAACATACAAAAAACGTAAAAAATGAAATCTTACCTATGAAATGTTCTGCCTTTGTGCTTTGTTTTCTTTGTTTGCTTGTTACTACACCCGTAAGCAGTGCTAAAGTCCAGCATCTTCACATAGGCACACTTTCTTGACTAGTGCGGTTGAATGACATTTGTCCTGGGAGCACTGTACAAATGTGGCGGCGCTATTGACGCATGCTCAGGGACCATATGCAATATCTAGTGTATATATCTATGGGGCTATGCAACCACGCGCAGGCTGCGCCGGAGCATACGCGTGCGCTTGACGCAGAAGTATAAATCAGCCTTAACTGTTAGCTTTGTTGTATGCTACAAACAAAACAATGCTAATGTTGACAACGGAGTTGAGGATCCACATGCAGATTTATTTAACAGAGAATGGTCAGGCAGGCAATGATCAATCACAGGAGCAAAAGGGTACATACAGGCAAATCCAGAAGCGTAGTAAAGTCACAGGCAAAAGGGTCAATATAGGAGGCAAACAACGAAAACCAGGAAACAAGGCAAGGGTCAAGGAATACCGAAAGACTAGACACAGGAAAAGCTTCATGATGTTACAGGGATAAACCAACAAGACTCAGCAAAGTGTGTGACAAAGTGAGCAGTTTATATACTCTGAGTAATCAGTCCTTGAGCAGCTCCGAGTTGTGTGTGTGATATCAAAGGTGAACCGGAGCAGGTGCGAGTGAGGTGCATGACAGGATTTGTAGTTCATATGGTGAAAGGATTGTAGTCCAATGTTTACCAGCGATCTGCAAGCCTGGATCACTGGTGATCGTGACAGCTAATCTGACTACGCCAAAGCTAGATATGTAGGTATTCTTTTAAAATTTGCAATTTATCTATTAGCAGATGCTTTTATTCAAAGTGTCTTACAAATAAGGTATATTAACAGCCATTTATATTAGGCAAATAATCACGAGAAGTGCAATTAATATAATTTTATAGCTATTGTTAGAAAAGGGATGAATAAGGAATTATATATTTTTTATTATTTAATCACAGTATTGATTAATCAAAAACATATGAGCACCATTTACAGTTGAAGTTTAAATTATTAGCCCTCTTGTGAACTTTTTATTTTATTTTATTTTATTTTATATTTTCCCAAATAATGTTTAACAGAGCAAGGAATTTTTCACAGTATGTCCTATAATATTTTTTTATTCTGGAGAGTCTTATTTGTTTTATTTCGGCAAGAATAAAAGCAGTTTTGTTTATTTTTTTAAACAATTTTAAGGTCAATATTATTAGCCCCCTTAAGCAATTTTTTTCTGATTGTCAAACCACAAACCACTGTTATACAAAGACTAGACTATTGCCTAGTTAGCCTAATAACTCTGTTAAGCCTTGACATTGCACTTTAAGCTAAATACTAGCATCTTGAAACATTTCTAGTAAACTATTATGTACTGTCATCATGGCAAAGATAAAAAAAAATCAGTTATTAGAAGTTAGTTATTAAATGTTTAGAAATTTGTTGAAAAAAATCTTTCCATTAAACAGAAAGTGGGGGAAAAAAGTATAGAGGGGGGCTAATAATTTATGAGGGCTAATAATTCTGACTTCAACTGTATTTCTACAGTATCATTGTCATTATCATTATAGTTGTTGTGGGATCTCTGCTTCACCTTTATATAGCACTATATCTTAATAATCATTACTATAGTTGTCACCCTTGGTGTGATACTGCTAACAGGGCATAACTGAATCTTAGGGATGTATGCATGAGGAAAGACTTGTTAGCAAGTAACTGCTATGTGGTGAATGACAAGCACACAAGGGAGGAATCTTATTAGGAGTGAGGTCAGGATTGTCCTACAGGTGGATTTTGTCAAGCTGCAGTATACATAGCTGTGGCTTTGCTGTGCTGTGATTTACAACAGCGGTGACAGAACCCATGACTGCCCATCACATTCAAAGGAGTAACTTAGAATTGGCTGGCTGACATTCAGCTGGCTCCCAGCACATTAAAAATGTATGACATATCTTTTGCCTGAGAGACTAGCTGCTCAACTGTAATTTGGCTTGGGAGCATGAGATGATGGCTTTTGCCCATCGTTGCAATTTTCTGCTTCTAAATATACTAATAATTAAATAAATAAATTAGCAAACAGAAAAACAGTATTCAGTTTGCTTGGTTGGATACAAACAAGAAAGGCAATGGATGCAACAACACAAACCAAGCCTTTTAATTCAATATTCTTGCCATTACAATTATTTTTTTTAGAGGAAAATCTTCTATTCAAAATTCCACAATGGCATAAATGAGACTTTATAAGATAAAAGTCGTAGATTTAATGTGTTTTTTTTCCTCTAACAAACTGTACATATACACTGAAGATCTTACAAAGTACAACATACAAAGTGTTTTTGTGGGATTTCTCATCTAGCTTGAGCTGCACAATGCTCAACAGAAAGCCCATGGAGGCTATGGAGATAATTGTGGAATGACAGAAAGCCTCATTTAATGAGGTCATCAGTTTGAGTGAGACAGAGAAAAGAGTTTGTGTTCCTTTTGTTAGTGTTGTATTTGCTTTTGGTTTCAAGGCCACTTCAAAGTTATTGGTTCTCAGGATGTTCTCTTTGTGCTTTAAGTAAAATGTTATTTTTTTGTTTTATTTTATAAACTACTGATAACAGAATATTACCATTAGAGCACTTATTTGCAGAAACTGTTAAAATATGTTACTGTAATACATACAGATTTTAGTTATATTTTTAAGGATTAACATCATTACATATTGTTAACACAATGCCAGTAAATTATTCATGAATGATTCCCTGTAATTCTTTATTATTATTATTACTATTATTATTATTATTATTATTAGTAGTAGTAGTAATAGTAGTAGTAGTAGTAGTAGTAGTAGTAGTAGTAGTAGTAGTAGTATCACTACTAGTACTACTACCAAAAATATAATATAATATAATATAATATAATATAATATAATATAATATAA
>CAIGQV010000001.1:18138658-18166742 GCA_903798115.1 Danio jaintianensis
CAATCAATCAATCAATCAATCAATCAATCAATCAATCAATCAATCAATCAATCAATCAATCAATCAATCAATCAATCAACTTTATATCCTCTTAGTAAAAAAAAAAAAACTTGGTGGGATTGTGCAGGTGCATGGTAAGATTGAACAGAACTGCAGTAAATATTGTTCAAAGCTGTGTTATTACAATCATGGAACACAGAGACTTTTAATTTTGGCTTTGGATTCAGTGGATGATGAACTGCAATTGAAACCCTCAGCTGTGTTTTAATGTTGTCTTACATTCAAGTGATTGCAAAACATTTCTGTCTTCTGTTGAACACAAAATAAGATATTATGGAGAATGTTGGTAGTTGAATGTTGACCTCTACAGGAAAAACACATGACTGTACCATGGAAGTCAATGGCTACTTGTTTTCAACATTCTTCAAAATGACCTATATTGTACTGTGTACTGTATGTTGAAGGATAGGTAGCACTGAAGATGGCAAAAACAATAATTAAATACATTATTGATTAAATAATTCTTACAACTAGTTTGAGTAAAAGATCACATTTGAAGCAAGTCTGACAAACAGTAATTTTAAGCATCTTCCTTTTTAGATTACAGTGTCATGAATGTTATCTTTTTTCTATTTAGTACAGAATATGTGAAGTGAAATAAGAGGTTTTCTTTTATTGCTACAATATGAAACCCCATAATAAAAGAAATAAAATATGGAGTCCAGTCTCCACTTTGCTAATATATTATGTATGGTAATATCTCCCACAAGTACCCACTACATCTCTATTAATTACAGACATACAAGTGAGGAAAGAGAAAAAGAGACTGAGGAAAGGAGAGAATATGTCAAGTGTCATTATTGATTGTCTCTGTTATGATCGGACTGATCATATTCATCCTCATATATTAACTGAAAGCCAGGCCAATATTAAAGATGCACTCAGGGAATTAAATATAAGTTACAAATTTGCATGACAATTTAACTAATAATTCTTTTAAACAACAAGGATTATCCACGATTTGTGTTTTAACTGCTTTTTGCATGACTCACGTTATATATGTTGTCTTAGATTTTACCATTTTTTTGTTCTGAGGTTGATTTATATTTTTAGAATTTTGTATAGATTTAGATTTGATAGATTTATAGAAAACTATTTATAATATAATAAACATATTCATATTTACATTCATTAATATTATTATCCTTCTCATCATCATTTCTGCTTCTCATTGACGACTACTACACAGTGTATGCATTTGCACACGGCCCACAAGTTTTTCAGTGTGTGTAACGCCTTTGCACCGCTACTGAAGACAAAATAACTTCCAATTTCCTGTGATGGTTTATAGACTAAACACAGAGTCATATTTGTCAGAAGAAGAGGTCTTTTGATCAAAGTTCTCCCCCGAAGACACAAAAGAAGAAGAGGCAAAACAATAAAGAGTTTATCACGAGTGCTTTGTTGCTGTCGTGACTTCAAAGAGAGCTGAATTCATGAGCCTTTTAGTCCAACCTTCAGACCTGCTCTGATTTCTTCTTCTTACATGAGAACAGACAGACAGATTAAAACAGATTACAGAAAAAATGTAACATGTCACCATGACAACATCTGGGTAAAGTGCACATTTGAAATGGTAAAGCTTCCAGAAGAAACTCATCATATCTTTATTAGTAGCAGTGCATTAGTCTAGGCAGGGCCTTTTCACTGTTTATTTGATATGTATGAAGGCAGGATTTAAAAGGCTGGAATGGCATCCCCCCCCCCTATACACCTCTAAACCTGGCAACTGAATGCACTGCACAATTTACATCTAAATGTTCTGCTGTACTGTGAATCGTTGTAAAATGTTGCCAGTCTCAGTCTTTTCACTGCAAATGCTAGCTTTTAAATGTCAATTTGATTTATTTTGGCTTATTTATAAACGTATGTGATATTTACTGGCGGTAAACAGTGCACTTTTCCTACCTCTAACCAAATAAAGTCAATTTGTGATCTGCAAAATGTTTTTACAGACTTTTACATATTTTTATTTTGTAATTGTTCTTCATTTGTTTCCATACATAGTTTTATTAATGTTTCATGTATTTCAGTTTTAGTTATTGTAGTATAAAGTTAGCATATCATAGTGCCTTTGTAACAGAGGCATTATAGTTAACTACTAGTAAAACCATACAGCTAAAATTGTTTTTGCACTGTAAAAAGTAAGTAGTTGACTTTACTTAAAAACATTGAGTAAAGTCATTGCTTTTAAAGCAATTAGTTGACTTTACTTAAAAATGAGCAAACCCATTGCCTTAAAATTATTAACTATATGAAAACATATATAGCGATGCGGTGGCGCAGTGGGTAACACGTTCGCCTCACAGCAAGAAGGTTGCTGGTTCGAGCCTCGGCTGGGTCAGTTGGCATTTCTGTGTGGAGTTTGCATGTTCTCCCCGTGTTCACGTGGGTTTCCTCCGGGTGCTCCGGTTTCCCCCACAAGTCCAAAGACATGCGGTACAGGTGAATTGGGTAAGCTAAAATTGTCCGTAGTGTATGTGTGTGAATGAGTGTGTATGAATGTTTCCCAGTGATGGGTTGCAGCTGGAAGGGCATCCGCTGCGTAAAACATATGCTGGATAAGTTGGCGGTTCATCCCGCTGTGGCGACCCCAGATTAATAAAGGGACTAAGCCGAAAACAAAATGAATGAATGAATGAATGAAAACATTTATATATACTGTATATGTGCATAGTTATAAAAATTATGTTAGGGAAACTTAACAGTTGGGTGGCACGGTGGCTAAGTGGTTAGCACTGCCACCTCAAAGCAAGAAGGTCGCTGGTTCGAGTCCCGGCTGGGCCAATTGGCATTTCTGTGTGGAGTTTGCATGTTCTCCCTGTGTTCACGTGGGTTTCCTCCAGATGTTTGTTTGGAATAACAAAGCTGCATAAACTGACACAATCTTCCTTATGTAAAATATTGCTATTAAAACTAGTGAATTCAAAATCTGTTTTTAACTACAGTCTTTAACTACTCAATCGAGGGAGTTACGTTCTGAAAATAAAAACTTGCAAACATACAGTACAGCACTTCAGAGTCACACTGCTAGCGATTGAAGATTTCTGTAAATTTGGCAAGCTGAACGTATTCTGTACTGTACAGGAGACACGCCACAGAGGATGTAGATTGTGTCAAATCAGCTTAACATAGTTCTAGTAAAGTCCAGATTTCAGAGTTGAAGTTCAGTTTAGTTTAGTTCAGTGTGGTTTAAATTGATTTTCAGCTCCACAAGTCCCGATCCGAGCAAGCCAGTGGCGACAGTGGCGAGGAAAAAAAACTTCACCAATTGACGAAGTGAAGGGAAAAAAAAACCTTGAGAGAAACTAGGCTCTGTTAGGCACGACCATTTTTCATCTGGCCAAACTTCCTGTTCAGAGCTGCAGTCTAGGCGCTGGAGGCTGAAGAAGCTGGACGTCCATCGTGGAGAAGCTGCAGGTGTGAGTAGGGCACCGGCAGGCGGTCAGGTTGGCCCGCAGGATCAATGTGGGGACTCGTTTATTACAGTGGTCATTCAGGAATCAGTCTCATGCACTTCATTTCTCCATGACGATCACAGCATCAGCTCGGGATACGACCTGGTCCAGGATTATGTATACCTTGGGATCATCTCTTCACAGGTCTTGGATTGCATCAATGGCGCTGCATAGTATCTAGGGACCTCGGAATGAGTATCCCCAGGTGGAAATAGAGAATAAAGAAAATAATTAGCGTAGCTGCTGTTCATAGTGTATTTAAACGAGATGCAAAAATGGAGTGTTATAGATGAAAATAGCAGTTAAATAAACAAAGATAGAAACAAACATGTAAAGCATATGAGAGTTTCTAACACAATGTCTGGTGTATTGAGGAGTGTGTCCTACAGGTGATGTCGAGCCAGCTTACCTGCGTGGAGCACATTCATGCATCATACTGTTATGCGATGTATTGAGTGTATGCTTTACTAAAAAGATAGGTCTTTAATATAGTTTTGTATTAACAAATTTCCAAAGGTCAGAAAAATGTACACTCAAAAAAACTATTTTGCTGCTTGTTCAAACTACTTATTTAAAAAACAACACAATTCTGGAATTTTATATTAATTTCACTTAAAGTTGTTATGTTAACTTAATCGATTTGTGTTGGGAAAACATGAATTAATTATATGGAACCCTGCATTTTTACAGTGTAGTCATGAAATACTATTCTGCTCTTTTAACTTTCAAGTGATAATGAAGCAGCTTCTACTATAAGCCGAATGCGAGTGTGTTGTAGTATTTTAAGTAGACTCAGCAGCGCTTCTGCTCTGCTCTGCATGTTATCAGTATGTTGTCAGCTCCTGACAGCTGGTATAGAGCGAATCTCAAGAGACAAAGCATGGAGCTGGCCAACAGATAGTGCTCAAGTTGATCCATAGGCAAACCCAAGCTAAACTCTAGTGTAATAAGATGTGTGAAGCCTGAGGCAGAAGGGACTGATCCCGGTTTTCTCCTGATCCAGGCTCCCCTGAGCTCATCAGCAGTAAACTGTGGCTGAGTTGTCAAGGCTGGAGGTCATTTCAACACACTCACTGTTGCTACAGCTTTCCCTGATACTGGGTCAATGACATTAATTCCTTTGTCCAGATCTATTAGAGACGTTAAAGTATTATACCGTCAAGTCAAATATGTGGTGTAAAATATAAGTCTTTAAAAGTAAGTTAGAGGGCAATTTCTAGAGTCCTAAATGACACACTATCTACGCACTTAAATGATATCAAATCAGTGTGGTTTGTAGGTAAATATAAACCTAACTCTCTCTCTCTCTCTCTCTTTTTTTTTTTTTAACTTACAAAGAAACTGCTGCGTGATTGAACTGTCCTAATGAAACAAACTGAATCATGAACACTTTCAATCCTTTTGAAAACCCATTTGGCCAGATCAAACGAATGATTCATTTCTGAATCTTTCATTCGACATGTTCAGATTCTAAACAGCTAATAGAAGAGAGAAGAAATGGGGGAAAAAGCATGACTTTCTGAAATAATATCAGAAAACAATTCTCAGATCGATATATGATAAACATCACAGTTTTTTTTTGTTTTTTTTGAAATCACACATTTGTTTAAGGTCAATTTGATTTTTGTAACCTTTTGTGGAATATAATAAAACAAATAAAATTCTTGCAAAGATAGCATTTCATATTGGCACATATGTTTTACACAATTTTTTTCCCTTTTTTTTTTTTTTACGTTTAATTATAACCTTGGACATGCTTATTCATCACTGACATTTTAATATAAAGTACAGCACAGCACAGACAATTTTCCTTTTTAGCAGCTCTTGTTGTAGAAGTAGTTTCCCCAATCATCGATCTTTTTAGCAGAATATTTGGGAATTTGAATTTTATCTGGTCTAATGAAATAATTGAAGTGCTCTAAATAATGTAAATAAATAAATATAATGGAATTTAATTTAATGTGTAACAGCTGTAACTCTATTTTGATAGCCCACTTTGTGTTCACTACATATAATTCTTATAAAAGTATTAGTAGTATCTGCTTAATATCTGCTAACACTTTATTTTGAGGATCTGCAACAGATATTGTTCAAAAATTATTAGCAATAAAAAAAAAAAAATGTATGTGTACTTGTATAAGCTAGAGTTGGTACATTTTAAGCCCCTCGTGCAAACATCTGCTGTTATTGCTGTCTTTTGTAATTTTTTCATTTATATTTTATTTTTTATATTTATTTATGTTTGGCTTCAGTGCTGCCACTTTGTGCACAAAATAAATCCACTTTTTCTATAATAACTGCAAGTTGACATGTAGCTGCCAGGATAATTAGTCACCATAAATAGGACAATCAAAATAAAGTCAAACCTAAACATCTGATATCCGTTTGAAAATCTACAAATACAAAAATGTAAACTGTTTGAGCTCAGTTATGCCATGCATGTGCAATACTTTATAGGAGTTATACATTGCTTTTGAGCTAATTTGCAGCAGTTTTCATTGCTGTGGTAACTCAGACTTCTTTGATTGGTGGATTCACAGAGCTTCTGTCTTTGGGATTATGATTAATTTGTTCCTCAGCAGGAATGTGACTATTAAAAAACTTTTTCTTGACTAAAAACTAAAAAGGTTTATTTTCTCATTTTGGGAACCATAAAGTTGAACGCTATTATATTAACAATGTTCTACTTCATTGTTGTACGCTGATAAAAAAAGGTTTTGTGTTTTTAGGTCAGTAAATTTAACACATACTTAGCATATCCTCAAGCCAGAAGGCAAAAACATTCATAAACAGGGTTACTCCATGAATAGAAAATGTACATGCTGTGGCTTTAAAACGAGATGTTTCGGTGATTAAAACAGTGATTTATTCTGTAGGGAAATGCGGTATGGGGGAGGACCATTGTTTATGTTTGTAGTCATGAGAATAAGCCATATCCTTACTAAATGCATAAAATCATGGTTTTAAAAAGGAATAAATATGTGACTGAATAAATAATGTGAAGTTCCTCATTCCATTCCTGCTGTATCTGTCAAAAAAAAAGTAAAAAGGCCAAAAATAAAATATTAAAATATTCTATAATTAGAAATGAACCTGACAAGCTGTCTGCTGCCTCTAGATCCCCTATTACCACCTTCAGTTTGCTGAATTACAATGTGACCTCCAGGCCTCCACCAGCCCTTAAGCCGCCACACAAAATATGTCGGTAAAAAGTGAGATCTGAATCTGAGGTGACCGGTCCTCCATTAAGAGTGTAGTCAGAGGCCTCTAAAATATTTTATGATGCATTTTGTTAATCAGGGAGTGAAAGTGACATTAGAAAGCAGAATTTGCCATGTTGCTGGCAGACCTGAGTGAAGACTAATGGGGCTTTACAAACATCAAGACAAGTAAAGTACCACTACATTTTAAACACTGATTGATTCAGTGAGGTAACAGTGTTGGTCAACTTGAGGCTGGAACTGTAGGCTACAGCTAATACTTTTAAAGAGTATACTGCCCTAGTAATGAAAGCAGACACTATAAAATATAAAATTTTAAGTCAATAAAAATAATAATTGTAATAATAGTAATGATAATAATAATAATAATAATAATTCCTTACATTTATATAGCACTTTTCTAGACACTCAAAGTGCTTTACACGTTGGGGGAATCTCTTCATCCACCACCAGCGTGCAGCATCCACCTGGATGACGCAAGGGCAGTCATATTGCGCCAGACCGCACACCACACACCAGCTGATTGGTGGAGAGGAGACAGAGTGGTGAATCCAATTATGATATGGGGATGGTTAGGAGGCCATGATGGACAGAGGCCAGTGGGCAAATTTAGCCAGGATGCTGGGGTAAACCCCTACTCTTTTTCGAAGGACATCCTGGGATTTTTAATGACCACAGAGAGTCAGGACCTAACATCTCATCCGTAAGACGGATATTTTAGGCCATAACAAATAATAAAGCTAATGAATATATAGTAATGGTCAGTTTCAGATAGTTAGATATTGATTTGCTGATGGACGTTGAAGGGGTTCAGTTATTTTCAGCTAAATGCAGCTAAAGTAGTTCCAGGCAGGTTTTTACGGCATTACAGTTTTCAATATGCCAAGGTTCTTATAGCCTACAACCACCAAAAAAAATTATAATAATAAAAAAAGGAAACAAAAAGTTACAAAACCCACCAAGGCACGTATACATTTATCAAACAACAGGATAAAATGACAAAAAATATTATATATTGTCTCTCAATTGATGAGATATCTCATCAATGGCGGGGAAAGAGTTAAATGAGTATTTACTTATTTTATTGAGTATGAATTACTAACCAGCTGACTGTCCATTATCTCCTTGTGTGTACACAAATCGATCTATTATAGCTGATTCACATTAGTAAACAGAAAAAAATATACAATATAGACAGAAATTAAGTAGTTATCAAAACTTCTTTAATTAATAGTTTCTTTCCACGTATTCATCGTCTTGATGTGCCAAATATCTACAGGCAAAAACTGAAAAAGCCTCGTATCTTTGAAAAGGCCACTTTGGAAGCTATTGAGAGTCCTGCATGCAGTAATTTCTTATTGAGAGTTCCAAAGTGGCCCACGGGAGCTTTTCTCTGTGCAATTATCGGACGCAATTATCAAAATTCTGTTTGTCGCAAACAGCTGCATGTCACTGATATAATACAAATGGATCCGACTGTGAAAAGATTTTTTGTTACTTAAGCTGAAACAGAAGAAGCTGTTACTCCACCATTCAGCGAAAACGGTGTAATTTTAGCGGTGTGAAATGGCTTGTTGTTGAGCTGGAGTGATGAGCAGGTGAAA
This sequence comes from Danio jaintianensis, assembly GCA_903798115.1. NCBI lineage: Eukaryota > Metazoa > Chordata > Actinopteri > Cypriniformes > Danionidae > Danio > Danio jaintianensis. Next base: position 18,147,002 of record CAIGQV010000001.1, read on the forward strand.
AGCAAATAACTTTGAATAATACTCAAGGAATTCAATTCACAGAGATGGGAAGAAAGCTATGCATTTTTCTTAGATTATGCATCGTTATTAACTTTTGAGCATTTGTCTCTCACTGCCATCCTTCTATCCTTCACGAGCCTTTACTCCATCTTACATCACTTCTTTCACTTTGTTTTCATGGCCATTGAGAGTATTTCTGCTGAAAAGTCACTGAAAGGTCACTTGCCAAAATGTTTTGTGTTTTCGAGTCTCCATCAGAGGATGTTGGTGTGCTGATGTGCCCATAAGGCTTTTTAATTAACAACCAGATTTTCAGGCTAATTTTTATTTGGCAGAAAGGTCTATAATATCCAGGCAAAGCTATCATTTAACATTTCCATTTGTTTAATTGAGGATAAAGTGGCACATGACAGACCAGCATTAACCAGCACTGAACTTCTCTGTTGGCCTAACTTGGTCTTTTCAGCAGGGATTAGTCATATAAATGCCTGCATGGTCAGTAAAAAAAGTATGACCAGGCCAGATGGCCATCACGGAAGTGACCATATTCCCTCATCTGCTTTATTGTAAAGCTGCTGCAGTGTCAAGTGTAGTTTGATGCACTGCAGATGTCTTCAGGGAACACTGGCAATGTATTCTGTCACAGTGACTATGGCCCACCCACCACTTTTACAGATAGGATGGATGTTTATAATGAGGTCTGCTTCTTATACGAATTCACATTTTCATGCCTCTGCTATAGCCAAGCCTTATAGCTTTTTCTCTTTGATCTAGGCTCCATTATGCTTCATGGGTGATTTCAAGGAAACTCTCAGCTAAACCAAGGAAACAGAGGCTGCACTGACAGACAAATGTCAAGACAAAACTTAAAAAGAATTGTTGCGTTTTCCACCAATATTTGTTTAAAATAGTCTCTTGGATTGCCTTCAGTTAATTGTTGGTAATTTCCTCAGTGTATAATATTACACTGTCGGCGCATTACAGAGTTAGTCGCAACACAATTAGCGCTGGCAAGCAAGCTAATCATTTTTTATTGGTTCCAGTTTCATTGCATTATTGTTCAGGTTGAAATAGACGGGATGTGAACTGGCAGGCTCAGCTCACCTGATGCTCTAAATGGCCAGTGTTTTGCTAATAACACTGTTAGGGGTGCCATTAAAAGTTTGTTATACCTGGCCTTTCTGGGTAAGGCAGTTATTCAATCACATTTACACCTTTGAGCAGATGTCTGATCCCGAATGATAGAATGCTGCAAACTCTGATGTATAAATCTAGAAAATGGTTCATAAAAATGCAAATGAACATTTGCAAACAAATAATGAGTGAATATTTTAACATTCAGTGACTGCAACTTATTAGCAACAACGGTGTTTGTGAGACACTGTACTGCTATTAAAAGAGAAAGTTGGGGAAATAACACGTATTTGCAAGTAAACACACAAAGCATTACCATTTAAAATGGTAAAGTCATATAAACAACTGCCATCAGCTTTAACCTTCATAATTCTCTCTGGAGCCAATTTTCCAGATTCATTACTGCAGTACATCAAGTATGATATTTTTATTCTTAATTCCCAAATGGGTCATGCTATAAGCAGCAAGTAAGATGATTTGTGGCTCCTACATATGACATCAGTCATTTGTAAACGCTGACATACTCACCTTATTCAATCAGCATGTTCATTTTATTTGTGTATCAGTGGTCTGAATAGATTTTAGAATTCCTTTAAAATTCCAGGATTTAAGGAATCAGATTGTTTGAAATGCAGAAAGGATGAGTGATTGGATAGATTGAATGATGGAAGGACTGAATAAGATGATGGATGAACAGACAAACAATAGAAATTGGATGCAGACAATAGGATGGGCAGACAGAACTGGCCTGGATGGGTGGAATTGAATTGACTGCAGTCCATGGATTGATCCAAATCTAAATCCAAGTCTTATAACAGCGGAGACAATTCCGAATTTTACACCATTCATGACCAGAACTTTACATCTTGATTGTTCTAATCAGGGTTTCTCAGCACAGTATCACACTGAAAAATACTAGAGGGATAATTAATGCATTAATGTGCATTTGGTACTTTTCCTGAAAGCTTCACCACCAGCATTCACTTTTCACATTAGAATTCAGAGAACTAAACTGCAAAGAAGGTACTGTCAGATTGTCACTCACTGCAAGATACACACCTGCTAGGTAAAGACCAGGGATCCCTGGACATGAAAAATGACAGGGCATTTGTCAAATAACACAGCAGAAGCCACTTGCACAAAAGGGAATACAATGCTGAAGCAAAAAAATAAAAAGCCACCATATTCTTGCTGGCTGTCAGTACTGAGGGTGCCACAATTAAGCCAGTGTAAAATATGTTTTAGAAATAAAATGCCTGGATTTAATGAGGATGCCACAGAGCACAACCAGAGGAGTCCACAAATCTGAGCATTTCCTATTAGCCTTCTGTAATACTATAATTAGACATTTTATATTTCAATGCTTAATTCGTTGGGAAGGACTGGCAATTGTGAAGACAAGGAACTACAGCGTTTATAAAATCAAGCAACTACGAGTGGTTTTACTTGGGCAACTTTGTTTACAGTAGAACAGATGTGGTTCTTAACTGGGTAAGTGCAGTAACTGGGTAGATCTGGACCCCTGTAGACAAAAGCTTGTGGGAGAACAGCTGTTAGAAATTCTTATATCACAGATGTCTCAATGGGGTCAACAATCCTTAGTTGAATGGGGTTAAGGTTTAGGGCTTAAATGTTACTCTGCAGATCACATGCACAAAAAGCAGAACTGTTGACCAGAATACATTAAGTGGTTTAAAAAAAAAAAAAAAACATTTACATATAAATTATAATAATAAATACACCACTTTGTTTTCTTTTTTTTTTTTTTTATTACAAAAGCCAAAAAACAAAAACTCAGGAACGAACAAGATGGATTTCTCCACTGGAAGCTACAGAACGGCTATGATGATGCTTTTGTATACCAGCATCTCTCCCTGCAAAAGAGAGAAAAAACACGTCAGAAAAGGCCTCAAGTATGCCATAGATTATCAAGTTGAAATAAGCAGCACCCACTCTTCCTGTTGCAACTCTGCACACAAGAGTCTGCTGCAGTTGGAGTACAAACTGATGTACTGCAGTGAATAAAGACCTAGCAGAGAACACATTAAGCAACGTGAAGCAAATTTGATTTTAAAACAAGCCAAAGAGAAAAACAAAACAAATACCGTCTCCATCAGGGGAGCCAGAGACACAGGTTCCACAAACGCGAACATTTTGAGAGCAAACCGTTTGAAATGGTTTGGAAACTGCAGGCCTGAAGTCTCATCCACAGGGAACAAAGTAGTCATGTAACGATCATCCTGGGAAGGACAACTGTACAACAGGAGATGATTACAAACAATTCTTGCTAGCAATTGGCATTTGGTGGGGAGTGGGTAGGGCAACAATTACCCATTCACAAGAAAATCCCACTGAGGCAGGCTTTGAGGGTCAGTGTTCGAAGTTGCCCAACAACGACCCAAAGTCAAAAAGATGTTGGGGTCAGTCCTCTCTAGAATATGAACTTCAACATAGACTGGCTCCCGCAGGACTTTAGTCACAGGATACTCAGAATCACCATAGTACGAGGAGTACGCTTGAGCTTCTGCACTGGCCAAAAATGACACATTCAGGACCCTCTTAGGTGTTAAAATAAACTGCATGTTGAACGCTTTACCTTCCACGCATCCCTTAAGAAAACACTGCCCATTAGCCAGTCTAAGCTCCACTCTCAGAGGTCCAGGTGCAGCCACAGGAAGAGGAGGAGGAACAGGGTCGACTTCAACAACCAGCGCTTCAAAACTGCTGCTTGAATATCTACACTGGAAGAGGAGTCTGAAATGGAAGACTTAAAGGTAGAAGACCAGGAACAACAGCCACAGAACCTGTTAAAAATGCAGTCACTCACTCATAATGGCTATCCCTTGTGATAGAGCCTAGAGGTCCAACATTTACTTCATATATAGAAGTCATCTTGTTCTCATAGACTAGGAAGCCACCATCCACCTGTAGCAAATAAATAAAATAAATAAAAACAAAGCACATGAGGGCCACCCAAACCTCAGGGTCAGTACCAACCATCACTGTGGTGCCACAAGCAGTGACAGGAAACTGGTAGATGGCAAAGGCTGCAGTGGCACCAACAGGAGCACAAGGAGGATCACTTCCTCCCAAAAGACTGATGGAATCTAAGCTTAGTCTTGGAATGGTTGCATCTCTCATTGCCACAACAACAAATTGCCCATCTCTCGTACACTGGACAGTCACTAGAAATAAATAAAAAAAAAGGGGGGGGAGGGAGAGAAGAACTTGAGCTTGCTTTTGGAACTGACCAGGATTTATTAAGATTAGTCATTAGCTCAATGTCTGAGAATTTATGGAAACCAGTCGATATGTAATTTTGAAAAAAACATAAGTTGGAGGGAAAAACTTTTGTTGCCCTACAGAGAGCTCAAAATTATAATGGTACAGTTTATACATGAAAATGACCATGTTGAAGAAAAACATCAAACAGGACTGCAGTAGCACACTGGGGACAGGGTCTTAAAATCAGATGGATAGTTTGGGCAAGCAGCTTAATACAACCTATAATTCTAAAAATAATGCCATCTAGCTGGTAAAAAAAGGTTAACACTACGTTCTGTCCAACACAAGATGCTCCTGGTAGCTGGCACCCATTGACTTCTATATTGATTGTTTTCTACTACAGAAGTCAATGGGTGTCAGCAAGCAACATTGTTCAAAATATATGGTGTTCAACAAAAGAAAATGTAAAAAGGTTTAAAACCACAAATACATACATAAATTGTGATTTTATTTTTTATATTTTTTTTCAGGAGGGGGGGGGGGGTGTGGTGCACAAGAATCTATCATTTAAAGACGGTACCTTTTACCTAAAAAAAATAAAAACCAATGCAGACATTCCCTGGAATCAAAATCATGACTTACATGTAATACATGATCCAACATTCAAGTTGCATACAAGCTCAACTGTTATGTAGATCGAAGGGAACAAGGGATACTCTTGCTTGGTATGTGCATCATTTAGTAAAACTTCTATTGGCTACATCTTAGGTAATGTAACCTTACCTGTATTGCCATAGTAGCACTGTTGTCCAACAAAACAGCAGTTTAAAACATTACAGTCTTCAGGAGAAATGCCAGACTCTCCACACTGCACCTTATCCGCATCCTGCACGTCACACTTCTGAAGAGGTTCTGCTTGAGATGGAAGCTCTCTCACACCTAAACCCAACAGTTGTTGTTCAGGCCATTGGAACACTTCTTTACGTTGTAAAAAAGTATTTGCAGCACATAAACGACTAGTGATACAAAGTAATACAAAACTCCAAAGTGCTGCCATTTTTCACAAACTGAACACAATAAGTTAAGACTTTCAAACAGCTATTTTAAAGGTTGATAATTAGCTGCGTTTGAAGGTGTCCTCCGCCTCTGCATTTATTAGCAATTAGCACCCACCCCTGATCCATCAAGATCTGCAGTGCTGCAGCTGGTCTCATCAGGTTAAGACATGACACCGCTCTTCTCGTAAAGAGTGTGCTAATTCAGATAGCCTAATCTGTTTAAATGCAAATTGTAGATTAGTGTTTTGCACTAAAGATCTTTGTTTTAATTTGGCACAGATGACTTTAGATCTGCTCTTTTTCGACAGCATGTGTGTTTGACAAGCTGTTTGAGAGTGCAACAATAACTAACACTTTAACATTACATTTAGCCTAATAGAGCAACTTAACGAAAGACTGCATACAATAACAGATGCCAGGATAAACATGCTAATGTGCACAGCGCTAATGTGGAGCTCTCATTGTTTTTTGGTCCCAAGCATGAGACATTATTGAGGTTTTGGTTACTATTAAGTGGCATATTCAAAGTTTAAAGATGTCGAAAGCAATTTCAGACATTTTTTTCCTAACATGTTCTAAGTACTACTTAAGCTAATAATAGATATCTTACTATTACAGCCAGATTCTGAGCCTCTGAAAAATCTACACATACAGCATTAGGTATGTTCATTTAATGTGTTAATTAATTTAATTAGTTCTGAATGCATTATTCATTCAAAGGTTTTATACAGTTGATTAGTATCAACAACTCACTGCATGATGTTCCCTATAGAATACATGCACGTCTCTTAAATTACAAGATGTTTCACAAAGTGAAGTTTCATTTCTCAATAAGCTCACATTTTTAATAAATAGGGTCCATAAAATAAAAATTCAGTGATTAAACCAAAGATTTAAGTAAGCCATGTACAATACTTCGTTTCTGAATGATTAGCTGTTTGAATTGAACTGAGACGTTTCTCAAATTATCAGCTTTCTGTTCCACATTATATTTTAGGCTTTTGTTAGGTTTAAAACTTGTGTAATGTGTAATTTTATTTATTTTGTTTCATTTTAAAGTTACTTTCTGTAATGTAATTTGACACTTTTCTCATTTAGCACTATAATGGATTTGAATGTTCTTTAGAGGGTAATTTAACAACCAAATATAATGTGTGATTAATATTTGAAACTGTGAAATAACACAGAAACATGATGAAACCACTACAATGCTCTCATATTAGAAAAATGACACTGAATATTTTTAATTCATCTTATTGATTAAACAAATGAATGTCTATATGTTAGTGGCATGTATTTCACTGTATGCAGTAACTCAAACTTAAGCAGTAAATACACCGCAGTCAATCAAGAATCAGAGAGTGATCTCTGGCTTAAATAAATAAATGTAGTTTGTTCTCCTGACTTCTTGTTGCTCTTTGCATAGGACTGTCACAGCGATGTGTGATTTCTCAAGACACTTATTCTAAATTATATCTGTCAGACAGAAACACAAATTGTATGTGTGATTAAAAAAACACTTTTAACACCTTTAAATGAACTAAATAAAAAAAGTGTTCAATTAAGTACATTTTTAGTGCATTAAATCTAACATATCGCAGTTTTGAAGTCTACATTAATCAGAATTCACACATACTTCACAGAACAGAGTGCTGCATTAGCAACAGCAGAATTCACATGGCACAAGTTCAACAGTTCAGCAGCTCTTTCTATTAATTTGCTCTCACAAAAGTACAGTCGTGGCCAAAAGTTTTGAGAATGACACAAATATTAGTTTTCACAAAGTTTGCTGCTAAACTGCTTTTAGATCTTTGTTTTAGTTGTTTCTGTGATGTACTGAAATATAATTACAAGCACTTCATACGTTTCAAAGGCTTTTATAGACAATTACATGACATTTATGCAAAGAGTCAGTATTTGCAGTGTTGGCCCTTCTTTTTCATGGCCTCTGCAATTTGACTGGGCATGCTCTCAATCAACTTCTGGGCCAAATCCTGACTGATAGCAACCCATTCTTTCATAATCACTTCTTGGAGTTTGTCAGAATTAGTGGGTTTTTGTTTGTCCACCCGCCTCTTGAGGATTGATCACAAGTTCTCAATGGGATTAAGATCTGGGGAGTTTCCACGCCATGGACCCAAAATTTCTACGTTTTGGTCCCCGAGCCACTTAGATATCACTTTTTCCTTATGGCACGGTGCTGGAAAATGCATTGTTCTTCACCAAACTGTTGTTGGATTGTTGGAAGAATTAGAAGATTGTTGCTGTTGGAGGGTGTTTTGGTACCATTCTTTATTCATGGCTGTGTTTTTGGGCAAAATTGTGAGTGAGCCCACTCCCTTAGATGAGAAGCAACCCCACACATGAATGGTCTCAGGATGCTTTACTGTTGGCATGACACAGGACTGATGGTAGCGCTCACCTTTTCTTCTCCAGACAAGGGTTTTTCCAGATGCCCCAAACAATCGGAAAGGGGCTTCATTGGAGAATATGACTTTGCCCCAGTCCTCAGCAGTCCATTGGCCATACTTTTTGCTGAAGATCAATCTGTCCCTGATGGGTTTTTTTTTGGAGAGAAGTGACTTCTTTGCTGCCCTTCTTGACACCAGGCGATCTTCCAAAAGTCTTCGCCTCACTGTGCGTGCAGATGCACTCACACCTGCATGCTGCCATTCCTGAGCAAGCTCTGCACTGGTGGCACTCCGATCCCGCACCTGAATCCTCTTTAAGAGACGATCCTGGCGCTTGCTGGACTTTCTTGGAGGCCCTAAAGCCTTCTTAACAAGAATTGAACCTCTTTCCTTGAAGTTCTTGATGATCCTATAAATTGTTGATTTAGGTGCAATCTTAGTAGCCACAATATCCTTGCCTGTGAAGCCATTTTTATGCACCGTAACGATAGCTGCACGTGTTTCTTTGCAGGTCATCATGGTTAACAATGGAAGAACAATGATTTCAAGCATCACCCTCCTTTTAACATGTCAAGTCTGCCATTCTAACCCAATCAGCCTGACATAATGATCTCCAGCCTTGTGCTCGTCAACATTCTCACCTGAGTTAACAAGACGATTACTGAAATGATCTCAGCAGATCCTTTAATGACAGCAATGAAATGCAGTGGAAAGTTTTTTTCAGGATTAAGTTAATTTTCATGGCAAAGAAGGATATGCAATTCATCTGATCACTCTTCTTAACATTCTGGAGTATATGCAAATTGCTATTATAAAAACTTAAGCAGCAACTTTTCCAATTTCCAATATTTATGTAATTCTCAAAACTTTTGGCCACGACTGTATAGTAATGTTGCGGAAAGTGTCACAGGTGTAACTGTATGTTTGTCCTGCTGTAGACCCATGGGAGAAATTACATTTGTGATTTTTATTTAATTTTTTTCTAAAATTGTCATATCGTTAATTTTCTTATACATTTGAAAATACTTTCAATTGTTTACTTATTGTATTTAATGGTCCCTTTCTTTTATATATATATATATATATATATATATATATATATATAAAAAGCACACTATTCACACTTGACCTCTCAGTGGTGTTCAGATTCGCATATTCATTTCAGCTCCATTGCACAGCGGGTAAAATGGAAAGGCAATAAAAGAAAGGCAATGAATAAGAAAGTCAGCTGGACATGGTTTTATACGAACAGTGGTCTTGCATCAATCAACTGAATTGAAAAGGATAAGTTACTAAAAATAAATGAATGTTTTGGACTGACAGAAAATCTAATAGATCCATCTGAATCCTGATATACAACGAAAACATTAATTGCAAGTAACATATTTTTTTAAGGTTTCAAAGAAAGTCTGTGGAAATAAAATGTCAAAATTTTAATGAAACATTGTTCTGAACTGCAAAATTATCACTCAGTGGAAGGGTTTGGACTTTGATTTAACCAAAACATTTTATATCAAAATATAAAACACCAAGATAAAGCTATAAATAAAATAAATAAATATTTGTTTTCTTGGCATGTTTAAATTAGTTTTGCTTGTGTCTAGGACTCAAGTTGTTTATGAGTATTGAAATAACCAGTCTGTAACATCATCCATATGTACCCTAAAAACTGTGTGGCACCGCAGCAAAGTGAGTTTATTGCTCTTAAATATTTAAGTTTACCTTTATATGATTTGGGAACCTAAGTCACAAAACCACACACCATACAATTCAGTGAAATGGCAAAAAGCACTTTTACTGACAAAAAAAAGGGCATCCATTTCTTTTGCTATATGCATTTAAAACTTAAAAGGAAATGAAAAAAAAGCATTCATTAACTCATAAAATATTATTATTATTATTACTATTATTATTATTATTACTATTATTATTATTATTTTCATCTTTGACCCATATATTATTAGAAACACTGACATAAATTAAGATTATAAACCAGAATATCTGCTTACCAGCTTGATTGTATCACTGTATGTCCAGCTTCTCCAACCTCCGGCGCCTCAACTGCAGTTCCACACAGGAAGTTTGGCCAGAAGAATAATGGTCATGTCCAACAGAGCCTGGTTTCTCTCTAGGTTTTTTTTTCCCTTCACTTCGTCAATTGGTGAAGTTTTTTTTTCCTCGCCACTGGCTGGCTTGGATCGGGACTTGTGGAGCTGCGCTTTGGTGGATTTGATCTACAGTGTTTGAACTTTCAGCAGTGAAATTTAAACCACACTGAACTAAACTAAACTGAACTTCAACTCTGAAATCTGAACTTTACTAGAACTATGTTAAGCTGATTTGACACAATCTACATTGTAAAAAGCGCTATATAAATAAACATGAATTGAATTGAATTTAACTGTATCAGAATAACGCGAATGCATCTCTCTGTCATTAATAGACCAAAATGCTCTTTGGTATTTCAATATAATCAATATACATTTACTGTGACATTAATATAATCAGAAGTTTGTGAAGGGCATTGCTTCCCATCTAAAACTGCGCAACCCAACAACCACAGCTGTCTATCCGCCAGAAGCGATGTCTGCTTGATGTGCAAATGGCTGCTTGATGATTTACGTGTTTAGTAATGATATTATTTGGCCTCCGAATAGCCTCCTTTCTCCCTGTGCCTGTGGTTTTGTAATTTCACAGATGATGACTTTGAAAAACATACACAATATGTTAACCTAACTAAAATGTCATATTTCCTCAAAAGTGCTCACACAGCTATTCATTTAAATGGAAATGGACTGAACTTTTGAAACGCACAACCTACGCCTTTCCCTACTAATTTGAAAGTATTTTACCTCGCCGAAGACCGAAGTTAGTACAACTAGGCCTTTTAAATGGCATAAATAATGTAAATTCCACTGTTAAAAGTGAAGACTAGTAAACAATTGTGCTGCATATGAAGGGTTGCCATGGCGATCTGCTGATATGTTCTTTCTGTGAGGACTCCTCTGCATAGCCTCTAGAAGAATATGTATTTCTGATGCACGCAAGCTTGTACCCGGATGGACTGCCACCAATGTTCGGCAATTCACTTTAAGTGAAAACAGATATCCTTTATTTATGACACAGACTGGATATCTTATTCACAACCAAGCTCATCAGTCAAATGTGATATTTTCTTCAGAACACAGAACATATCAAATAAACAGATCTGTTAAAGATGCTGTAGAGTACATTGATTCTATGTGTTAAATTATCCTCTAATATCTAGGTATGAGGCTTAGGTAACTTCAGAAATTTTGTAGCTCATTTATAAACAAAGTAATTCACTCAAAATGAAAAGTACTGTTTTGACCATATTTGGAATGGTCATGAATATTAATGAGCTATGCTTTGACGCTTCACAGCTCATGTCAGTGCCTGCTCTCACACATATACACACAAAAATTTCACAATATACATGTTAAACTAACATTATGCCTCTTTGGAGTGGCACTGAATACATTTTTAAATCTTATATTATGACAAGCTGTAAATAGATGCACAACGCATGGATGCCTGTTTCACAGAAATCTCTTTACTTTTCCTGCCTCTCCAATTTTCTAAATAAAAGTCTCACATGCATAGTTATACAAGCTTAGCTAAAGTCATTTATTTATCATTGTTGTAAACCCACTATGAAATGTTGTGTCCAATCAAACAGCCTGGGGCATGAATATTAATAATCCAGTGTGCAACATAACATTTTTTTTTTCTGATTGGCCTGTTTTTCACTGGGATTTCACACTCATAGGTTTTACATGAAAACGAGGAAACGATGGTGTTTGAGGCTCATGGTGTATACCATTCCCATATACTGAACTCTTAATATTCTGCTATGCCTAGGTACATTCTGATTTTCGTTCATTCATTTAATCTCAAAGATAGTATTTAGAGTTCTCCCCATGTTGGCGTGGGTTTCCTCTGGGTGCTCCGGTTTCCCCCAGAAGTCCAAAGGCATGCACTATAGGTGAATTGGGAAAGCTAAATTGTCCGTAGTGTGTATGTGTGTGAATGGGAGTGTATGGGTGTTTCCCGAGATGGGTTGCAACTGGAAGGGCATCCGATGCGTAAAACATATGCTGGATAAATTGGTGGTTCATTCCGCTGTGGCGACCCCAGATTAATAAAGGGACTAAGCCGAAAAGAAAATGAATGATAGTATTTAGAATATACAATAGCTATACCAAAATTAGTCAATTTATGAACACTTGAATTTAAATTTTTTATTATTATTTTTATTTTTTATATAAAGTAACCAAGGCACTTCTACAAAAACCCTTTATTTTGTGCAAAACACAGATATCAAAATTTGACAACACCAATGAAAGATTAGAACTTTCACATTGGACCCAAATAAATTACACCAGCTTTTATCACTAAATGTAAATTTTGGACCTGTTTTCTGTCCACACAAAAATTGGATGTGAAAATTGGATAGTTAGGCTCCCAGTTAAATAATGTTTGTCAGGAAATGTTTGCTAGGTGCCAGATTAACACCACTAACTGGGAGGTTTATGAATGTGCTCTCTGATTTTGATAAGTGTGCTTTTTCAAGTATCTCATTTCTTATGTGCTTCAGAAGATATGTAACTCTTGAAATATCCCTAAAAACTGCTTTATGTATCTTCAAATGAGACTAAGCAGCGACCTTGAATTTTAGGTTGTAAGTGTATATTGTCTTTCTGCACTAGATGATTTTTCACTTTTTTCTACATGTTTAATAAAACACTATTCAAGATCGAGTGCGCACTTAGAAATAACTTCATTTTTTATGCCATCCTGTATGATTTTATAAATTTTTCTGGTAAACATGTCTGACAAGACTAATTAAAAATTTATTAAGAAATACTTTTTTGAAATTAACTTTTTTTCCTGACACTTGCGGGTAATTTATTAAGCATGAAAGTGAATCACAATGTTCTGCCATTTTACTGAATTCACTCAACCGTATATTCATTAAATATGCTTCTTTTGTGGTGTGCTGCAAAAAGAAAGTCTTACAGGTTTGAAACGCCATGAGAGTAAGTGAATGATAGCAGAATTCTCATTTTTGATTGAACTGTATCCTTTTAATTAACCGGTTGTCCAGTGTGACTCTGTTCATAAAGTGCAGGCTTATAAGACTGACTTGTAAATCCTTTTCTTTTGGTCAAATTGGCTATGCTAAGACTGTCAGTGTTTAAAGGCTATACATTTATTTTATTTTTCTTATAATTATACTGCTTAATTATATGCTTCTTATAATTATAATACTTTATTTTTATTTAGTTAGGGACAAAAATATTGTAAATACATGGTTAATTATGGAGAGATGTCATCAAAAACAGGTTGTAGAAGTGGCAAACTCATAATTTGAAGTTTTACCTATGTTTCTATGTTTCTGACAGATTTTAAAAAGGTATTTTTGGCTGGCATGAGCTTTACAGTTGACATAACCTGATCAGGCTTAAAGCAAATACACTCGTTCAATCAGGATGTGCATTTATGTATGTAATTTGTGCAGTCTTTTTAGCTGAATTTACAAAGCCTTTGGTGAATTAACCACAGCAACACTGTAGTAGTGTGCGGTTGATCTGTCAATAAGCTCTTGTTCACATCTGGAATTAAGATGTGTTTTGGTTGGTCAGATCACAAGTAGATGAAGATACATTCTTGCTTACAGTTCATCTATTTTGTTGGAAGAACAAACTCTCTTTTGTCTACAGCAAATACTATGAGTTTGTGTTAGAATCAGGACTGGTATACTGATATATTTGCATTTGTTCACCATTAATTGAACTGTAATTGTAACACTATTATATTATCTAAATGTGTGTAATCTGCAACAATAATAGCTTTGTTTTCACCAATAATAAAAATAAATAAATAAATAAAATAAAAAAACAACACAATATACACTGAAAAAAAATATTTCTGCACAATTGTTGCAAACTATTTATATGTGTTGAATTTAAATAGACAAATAAATTTAGTAATGTTCAACTTAATATGTTTGTTTAAATTCAGCCCAAACAAATTTACAACCACTTACCTTAAATCTTTTTTGTAAATCCAAGGAATCATCTTTGAAAATGTTTTCTTTATCAGTGTAATGCAATACAATAAAATGCAATACAATATTTATAATGCATATTTAAAAAACAACCAGAGTTGAACGAAGTGCTTGACATAATAGAATGATTAAAGATAAAATAGAGAATTGGAAATAAGAAGGCAGAATTCTTTGCATTGCTATTTATTAACATTTGTGATACTTTATTCAAGTTATAATTGTGGGAAAAGCCAAAAATTTATTGTAGAAGTCAAAACTATTAATTGTTTTTAAGGCAAAAATCATTAGTAAAAATCATCTACCATGATGATATTTTGATAATTTCTTTCCATGAATTTAAAGGTGATTTTCTCAATATATATATATATATTTTTTTTTTCATCTTCAGATTACATATTTTCAAATAGTTGTATTTAGCCAAATATTGTCCAATCTTGACAAACATATCATCAATGGAAAGCTTATTTATTCAGCCTTCAGATGATGGATAAATCTTTCTGTCATTAACACGTAGCCGTTTCCACTTGGTATTAACATGCCGTCAAATATGTACATCTCCTGTGATCACGTTCTGATTTCAACAAGCTTTTACATCAATTCTGAATTCAACCCTCAATTCAACACACAAGCACTACTGAATGAACAAACCCATGTTACGTGGCTTAAAACCAAGAGGAAAATCATGTAAATGACATGACTTTGATCACAATCAGCTGCATTTTGGTACAACACAGCAAACAGTTTTGGTGCACTTTCTCACACACGTCTCATAACGATCATGAGCATATGGTCTTTTGTGGCTGCCTGAATGCATTCGAACGGATAAGCATTTTTCTGTGAACTCGTATACAGTTTGAAAGGCCACAGTATTTAGCATTCCAAAACAAAACTAACCGTATTGTTCAGCTATGTGAATACAGCCCCTATGCATTTGTAATTTTGTTCTTAAACGCAAAGCAGAGACCCATCCGGGGCTTATCAGCTCACAGCCTGAAGGGTTTGTTTAGATAGCATTGTAACGGCCATGTTTAAACATGAGTAGTCGACTTCTGCTTCTCCCTACAAATGAGTCAGTAGCCAGAGTTAGTTCGCAGTGAGATATCGCTTCATATATCACCCATAGGATTTCAGAACGCCGTACATCATCGCACTGCTGCGCCGATGCCGCATTATTCAGATACAGTGGGGCATCTGGTCCCTTGGAGTCTCACTTTCTCTCATTTTCGGAGGGAACAGTGCCTTGGCTGGCTGTTTGTGACTTGTACTGGGGCCTAAATGCCAAACTGTGAAACAGAGATGTGTGAAGTGTCTTCCCTCAGTGGGCAGTCAGAATCATCAGTCCTCCATCTGCCACTATCAGTCACATCTCTTGGCTTAAAGCAGCTCTTCGCTAGGATCCACACTGCAATAAAGGAAAGCGTGCACACACACACACACACGCACACACACACACACTTGCACACACACACACAAACACACACACACACACGCACGCACACACAACGGAGGACACAGGGGCTCACTAATGCTGAGGTCTGACATGAGATGCTGCAGTAATGGGATGAGAGCAGCATCTCCTGAGTTTACCACACACACTTAGATGAGAATGGCACAGCTGTGGATGCTATTTTACCATGATGGATGCTGGTTGGGGAAAGAGACCTCCCATTGCGTAACTAATAGCCCCATGGTTTGTGTGTTTGTGCCTCTGCAAATTTATGTCCTCCATCAAATGGTCCCCAGACTTTCGGTAATGGCTTTGCTTTCCAAACATGTTTGTTGACATCAGGTGAGATGCAGTCTCTCGTAGCCAGACTTTTGATTACGACATAAGGTCTGGTAGATGTTACTAATATTTTAACCAATGATCAGCTCCGCGAGGACATTGTAGATCTTATGTAAAGGTATGAACCACCTTATTTGGTGGTTTGATTTGTTATTTGGTGGTTTGTTATTTGTAATTTGTTTTACATATATATTATATAGCTTAAATTATTGTAGAATTAAAATTAAATAATTTTAAAAAATGGAAAATGTTGAAAGGAACAGCAGAACTTAAATACACACTGAAAAATCTGAAAAAATGATGGCAGGAAACAGAACAAAGGACAGAACCCATAAACATTAAAGTAGTTTAAACTAAATATATAGTGCAAGCTTATATGTTTAATTAACAGTAAAAACTCTTGTCACTAACCTGGCAATCTGTGGAAAATCCTGTGATTATTTCATCCTTTGCAATGTCTGTTGAATCACTGTGCGACCCTGTAAGACTTTGTTTCCAGACAGACTGATAAAAACCTTTATGCTCTTATTCCCGGTTGTGTGAAGTCAGCCAATCAGATTACAGTTTGCCAGATTGAAATAGTGGTTTCCAATTTTGAAAGCAACATCAGACGGCTAGTGAACAGACTGTGGAGTTTTAACAAAGGCCAATATTTGCCACCTGGAACTGGTTATCAGAGGGCATTTTTCACTTTACGTGGGTCTTTTTCCCGACCATACAACTGGCACAGTATGTCGTCAATTTTCAATTTTTTAGAGTTTGATGGGGAGAAATGAGAAAGTTATATTTTTAGGCACTCAACATGTTATGAGCTCCACATTTATGTAAAACTTGATGATCTCCAGCATAATTTGACATAAAAGAACAGCTCATACTCATAATGCATAAATTAAAATTGAATTTAGCTTGAGCTTTAGGTAGAGACCTAGAAGCAATATCGAATTTTGCCATTTTAAAACCTAGATTTTCTGCTTAGCTTCAGACTTCATTATAACTTATAATGATTCATTATAACTAAATCACATGATGAACATAATGCTATATTGGAATTATTATGACACCGTAAAATGCACTTAGAATGCTCTTAAACGCATTTTAAATAATTGTCCAGTCCTTATATATTATATAGTACTATATATATATATATATATATTTTTTTTTTCTTTCAGCTAAGTCCCTGTGGTTGCCACAGCGAAATGAACCGCCAACTACTCTGGCATGCGTTTTTCAGTATGTAAAGTTCAGTGAGATACATTTTTGGCGTGAACATTCACTTTAAGGATTGGAGACATCCATCCACAGATTTAAATATGGCAAATGATCCAGTGTATGTCTTTTTATTTTGTAGAATTTCACAGCATGAATTTCTTAATCCATATCCTTGTGGTTTTTGTCTTGCTCTGTGCGCTTCATCTGCAGCAAAATGTGTTGTATTACAAGGGGAAACATCTCACAGCTTCTCTGCTTTATGTGCAGCCTCCAGCACATCTAAATGTTTGCTGTGTAATGGATTTGAAACGTTCATTTAAAATGGTCTCTTTGATTTCCACCCACCCACTCAAAAGCTGCCAGTGGGAGTAGAGCGGATGGGCCACTGTCTCCACTGCACCTCTGCAAGACTGATCATTCAAGCTTAAAGGCCATTAAACTGAGCTATTCCCGTTTTCTCTCATGCTGGCCGGCTTATAGGTGTAGCAAAAGGTAATAATCTGCTTCCAAGATGTCACTTGGAACCAAAGCTTTCTGGTCAAATGCACGCATGAACTCATTGAGGGGGTTCAGTGAAATAATCAAGAAGCCTCTGTGTTTTTCTGTTAACAAACCAATCTTATGAAACAGTTTTGCAAATGAGTTAATCACAGGCTCAAAAAAGGCTGAAGGCGGCAACCGAATGTTTTTGAATAAAAATGGAAGAATATTGCCATTTAGAAAAAAGCATAAAGAAGAACAAAGAATATTGTAATTTAGAAAACGTTAATTAACAAAGTTTATTAACATGCCTAAAGGCATAATGAAGCATTTATGATTTTTTGTGTGTGTGTTGAACAAAGAGAGATCCACATATAAAAATAATTGCTTTAAAGTCATTTATGTTGCATGTTATTGTTCTTCCAATTTATTTATTAAAAATATATATAATAATCATTCTGATGGTAATTGACTACCCTCAGGTAATACAAGATGTTACTGACTTAGTAGCTTATTTTACTTTTTTTTATTCTTCTTTTTGCTTTAGTAGCACATTAAAGAACATTTTCGCTGAAAACTTGAAGTCGGTAATTTCTAGCACTTTCTAGTCCAAAAAATGTACACAGCTAAAACTAAACAAATACCTACTGTATGTGACACCTGATGATACACTGTGATCCTAAGCAAGGCAATCAATCTGTGAAAGAAACTGAACATTATTTACAGTATTATTATTCACATTCTCAAGAAATAGTCATGAAGACATTCATGCCAATCTGAAGCACAAGCTTCCTAGTTTCCAAAGATATTTCCAATGACATTCTACTAAGTGCAAATTTGTACTGAAACAATAATATCGGTGCAGTATCATAAAAAGCAATTGTTTTTTTATCACCAGTGCAACTTTAAAAATAAAGCACTTGCAGTAAGCCATGAGTTTTGTTTTTCTCACAATGCAGTGATTAAAAACAGGAACGCTTCAGAGACGAGTTTGAAGGGGTCATGTGATCATGTGTTAGCTACTGATATGGCTAGAGTACTCAATTTAAAAAAAAGTGCAGAACGTGTTTAATGAGGTAAATAATATGTGCTAATTTAAAATCGCATTGCTTTAGAATGTTTAACTGCTCACCTTTTGACTTTTCTGAGGGTGGAAGACAAGCACGGTGGAAATCCTAAAATATAAAACATGTTTAAATAGCCAATAGCTACAAATTTTAATAAGCTAACTTTCATGGTTACTAAAAACATTTCATTTTTTAAGTGTCTGAAGATAATTCCTGGAAATAATAGCTTGACTCATGACTAAGGGAGACAAGTAGCATGAGGAAGCGTGAATGGGCAGATGAAAAAAGAACATCTATACAGAAACAGTGTGAAACATATTGATGAAGACATCGCCAGAGCTGGACTGTGTTATTGGACTAATGAGGACTTCCAGGGTAAAGCTGGAGATCTGAAAATAGAACAGTATCAGGCACCTAACCATTGCTCCCCCTGTGAAGTTCTGATGGACTGTCATACTCGGTGTGCCAAATAATCAAACCAAACAAACTCAGTAACTGTGCTTAACCATGTTGGTATAAGAAGTAATGCATCCTTTCAACACAGGGGAATTCTGAGAACCATCATTATGCCCATGTTAATGAGTGTCTATGTGTGGATTAGCTGGCAGTAATTGCTTTCCCCCTCTGGTTATTTCTTGCAGAGGGATTTTGAATAACAAATCTGTTGTGAAGTTCATTATATTTGTATTTTTCTTCTCTCTCACTTACTCAGATACTGAGATAGTGTCAGCAATAGCATTACGAAATACAAGAGACCAGAGTTAAACGTATCATTAAAATGTTCAGAATAAATTTTCCTGCAAAATGATATTCTTCATTAGTCTGGTTATAGGTTATTTGTGGTTGCTGAGCAACGTGATTATATGAACTGGTAATTTAACAGTGACTTTGAAAGCAGGGTATCTATTTAGAATTAAAGTGACCCTATTATGCTATTTTAAATGTCTAGTGGTAGAAGTCACCTACAATAGGTTTGCATGCATGGAAGGTAAAAAAACACTTAAATTTTTCATCAATGGCTCATCACCTCTGAAAAACCCTCAAATGATTGCTTTGAACATTTTTTTTTCTTTCTTTCCTTACCCATCTACGTTGCATTGATTGGTTAGATGGTCCATTTGTGATTGGTCCACAACTTACAGCATGTTGAAAAATGAAATGCCCCTTACCATTTTGTACTATCATTATTGTACACACTGTAGGAGAGTACCAATGGTGCACTTTTACCATATCAATTCAAGTCCCATAATGAAACTAGCTGTGGAGTGGTACATTTTTTG
>CAIGQV010000001.1:18166752-18213382 GCA_903798115.1 Danio jaintianensis
CAAAAAATGTCACTAACCATTAACAAAGATTTCATACAATCTTCATATACTTGTAATGTTTATATGTAATGTTCTGTAATTGTGTATATTTCCCAAATAATTAAAAAAAAATATATAAATAAAATATTTCATACAAATTCAGGAGAGCATAGGGGAAAAAGGTCTCATTTGAAGGGATAGTACACTCAGAGGAACGATTGTACTCACGATTTACCCTCTAGTGGTTCCAAACATTCATGAGTTTCTTTCTTTTATTCCCTTTTTTTGTAGATATTTTGAAGAATGTTGGAAGCCAGTGGCCACTGACAAAGCCATGGCATGGAGATCAATAGCTACAGATTTGTAACATTCTTTAAAATATCTTTTGTGTTCCACAGAAGACAAGTGAAGTGAAGGGTGAGCGAGAAAAGGATGACAATATTATGTTTGGAATAAACTATCCTTTCAAGGTAAATCAATTATTTCTGTCACAATAGAATGGAAAACGAAAATCAATGAATGGTGCCAGTTTTAGGTATTCCGTTTAGATTCGCAAATTTTTTTTTATCAAATCACATTTTCTTTTTAGCTCTTTATGTATCACTGTGCTAAGAGTAATAATCATAATAATAATACAGTACACACTGCAATCATATGTGAAAATGAATGAAAATGTCTGTTTGCGGCAGTACATTTAGATTTGCACATGCTGCATCAGATTCATTTTTACTCTTTACTTGCCTAAGAACAATAACCAATCACACGCATTTTGAGCTTATGAATGCAATGACCAATCAGAAGCATTTAGATTAATCATCCCTGAAAACTGCAGTTTTGTTAATGCATGTGCTCTCTCAATTATGAGCTTCTGTGCAAAAAAATTCATGCTTAGAATAAATGTTTTGTCTCAAAAATAAACGCTGCTCCTCTACATAATGTTGACAGCACAAATCAAAGTACAGACATATAAATCCTATAAATGCAGAGAAACAGGAAATTTTCAATAGCTGTATATAAAATGAATAAAATAATGCAGCGCAATCAGTCTGGACAGAACAATCCATTTTTATAATCCTGCATTTAAGACTCTTAATTTGACTAATTATATTCGCATCAGATACCAGCTGTCAGTCAAGCTGGTCTATGGGCCACAGAAAATAGCAATGGGATGTTTAAATGTGTCTTATTGTGTACAGCACACACACACAAAAAAGCCTCATGTGTAGAGTGCATTAAAAAGTTTCTCGCCCGTATCTTGCTGCCAGTCCCTGCAGTTGATAAGAGCAAAAAAAAAACAAAAAAACACAGGCACTGTCACTACAGACTCTGGAATTTCACATCAGTTGTGGAGTGCGCTGGATGGAGTGATAATATAGGCAGAGTAATTCATGCTCAAAACTGCCGGTTCCTCCTACACCCCCTAATTTTCTTCCCACTCTGTGCAATGCAGAGCGAACAGGCAAAAAAAACACAACTGCAGCCAGAGTTATAAAGTCAATGCACTGTTGGTTAAGATGATAACATAATGATTCCCCGATTGACAAATGTCACCAAACAAAGGATGAAATTCCCATTACAGATAGAAACGGAATAATCATTCTTCCCCCGTTCTTCATCTTGTTCCTGCTGTGATCAGATTCTGACGGGACCAGTTAGCAAAAGGGCATTAGCATTTTAGTCTTTATGATTGTTTGATATCTCACTACCTTTTTTCCCCCATCTGATCTCGTGCGTCTCATGAAACAGGCCGATTTTGCAGAACTCTGCTAAAAGGGGAGGGTTTGAAACTGACCCTCAGATGATAGCAGATGTAAAGTTTTGCTTATTCTTACTGAGCTCTTTAGGTTGTGCCAGTCGGTTATGACAGGATCCTAAGGCACTGCTAATAGAAGCCTGGTTGGAAGCCCATGGCATTGCTCCTGGCACTGTGGAAAGTGTGAGTGAGGGGGCGAATACTAATTCAAAATTCTATCTGTAGTTTTACAAGTTGTGGGTACGTGGATGCTAGAGTCAGATCTCTCAGAGGAGTGCTTTTCTTTTCACCGAATGCTTAATAAATACGCATTGTATTAATAATGCTCATTAAACTCATTCATTTAAAGCATTTTGACATATTTCGAAGATTTAGAGACAGTCAATGGTTACAGGTTTCTACTTTTGTTTTCAACAGAACAAAACAACAACAACTTGATTTAACACAGGTAAAGGTTAAATAATTGATGACAGTTTTCATTTCTGTGTGAACTATACATTTAACTTAATTTTGAATAACGTACTGCACTTTGCCTTTGGAAGGCAGTATAATTTGATAGCACTTTATATAATGGGATTTTTAAAATAAATGTCCTACAACTGAACAGGAAAATAACAGGTTCAGTGACACCCTTTATAATATGACTGCATGGTATTTTGGTAATATTGCAATGACACTTTACCTCACTTAATCACTACTTTGATTAAATTAATGTAATTAAACTCGTAACTGTAGTAAGTATAATTGCATTAAGCTATGTGCCAAAACAACTTGCTGCACAGTCGCTGGTCTGGATCTTTGTGAAAAGGTTTGCTTGTGTCATGCACTGTACAAACACTAGCCTACCAGTTAACATAGACAGGCACAAATGTTCATTGAAGTTTTCCATTTATTTACACATTTAAAATGCATTATAAGTCATTGATCGCTTCTCCAACAACTTTTGATGAAGCTCATTTAATTGTACAGTTTAATAAGCACCACAGTTTCAAATAATACACTGTAGAAGAAATAGTATATGTGACCCTGGACCACAAAACCTAATTGCAATAGTCCAAAATACACTGTATGGGATAAAATGATAGATTCTTATTTTATGCCAAAAATCATTAGAATATGAAGATCATGATCTTTTGTAAATGTCCTACTGTAAATATATAAAAACAAAAAATTTTCTTAGTATGTGCATTGCTAAGCACTGCATTTAGACTACTTTAAATGTGATTTACTTTATATTATATTTTTATAGATACATATTTCTTATATGCAATATGTGACCCAAGATACTAATATCGGGTCACATATTGTCATACTAATAATAATATCATACTAATAATCAATGGAACAGTTATTTATTCAGATGCTTTCAGATTATCTATAATTCTCAATTTCCAAAAATTGACACTTATTGACATTCTAAAACAACAGAAAAAGTACTGGCTGCTGATTAGCTGGTTTTTGTCCTATAATTTGCATGACCACCTCAGACAACAATACATTGCAAACTATTGAAAATGTCAACAAGGTGATTTTGTTGAACTTTTCAACAGATATCATGATCCCATAAGGCAATTCAAAAGAGTAAATAAATAGATAACATACATAACCAGCTACAATATATGTGTGTACACAGTATTTTTAAGAGTGATTATATATCTTAAAGTGATTATGTCCTTATTATTATGACCTAAATAAACAGTCAACGATGCTCCAGTGCCTTGTGCAGCTAAGCAAACCATGTGTGACTCAATAAGGATCCCAAACTCGATAAGGAGAGAAAGAGAAAGAGAAACCAGGCTCAGGTTTCCCCCCTAACAACCCCTGCTGTCCTTCGGAAAACCCTTTGGCAGACAATTTGGGTACTCTAGTTTCTCTATTCACTAAAGGAAAAGGCATAAATTAAAATATTTGTGGCAATTGAAATGTTGAGATTCCTTGAAAACTCATTTGAGGTACCATCCAAGGGTGTCTAGATGGTCTCCAAAAGGTTTTAAGTCTATGGAGCAGATCGTAATGCAGATATAGTTATGATCGTAATGCAGCATATTAGTTCAGCTTTTATTGCATCCATACACGTGCTTAATCAGCTACGTGGATCTTCTGTGATAAAACTAATAAATGTATTCTGACAGAAATTACTCAAAAAGGGATGAGAGAGATGCAAAGCACATTTATTGATGTTATATACTGTAGTAGGCCACATAAATGTCAACAAATGACTGTCAGGAGAAAGCATGGTACATAAAAAGAGCAAATTAAACCTCACAATAATATTTAATTTTAACTCAAGGGTGATAATACAATATTTATAAAATATTGAATAAATCCCAATCCTTGCATTTATGTTTGTTCTTTACAGCCACAAGGTGCCAAAATTGCTGCTCTGGATTTCACTATCTCAATCATCACAAATTCAAGACATCATATATACACAAGATACAGGGATTTTACTTTCTCAAAACTTTGCGGTGTGTAAGCGGCCATACTTAATTATAGTTCTCAGATCCTAGATACAAGCATCCTTTGTGCCAAACATCTAAACTATCATTACCTATAAACTATCAAATAGCAGCCCTACAACACTAAGTGGTCAAAAAAAAAAGAGTTTCCAAAATTGCTTTTTGACCAATTCCAGCACTTCATGTGGAAATTGAATTACAGGATGACTGTGGTGCTTGTCAAAAATAATAGGTAATTTGGACATAATTTCCTCTTGAACGGTGAAAAAAAATTGTCAAAAGGCAATAAAATCACAGGTATACAGCTGCAAATGCTTAAATTGCAACACATCCTGATCTAAAACAGTTATCATGTGAAAAGGTCGCTTTAGTGAGAATACTGTACACAAACTTCATAAAAAGTATCCATGACCCTACATGAACTACAGTAAATATGCTGAGCTACTTCAATGCTTTTCTACCTGCTCTCCCAGCTAGAACTATCAAGGCTTTTCAGATGATTCAGAACACAGCAGCATGTCTGATCCTCAACCAGAACACACACACACACACACACACATGCAGGCACACTACATTTCTCAATGCATTGGTCTTTCTGCATGGGCTGTCCATGTCAGAATCCAAAGTTCACTCAATATACTCTCAATGACAGTTGTAGGTAAATGATTATTTAAATATGTGTTGTGTTCCTCAACAGCCATTCAGAAAGCATCCAATTGTGCTGATGTGCACAAGATCTGCAATTCACCATAACCATGTTCAAAAAGCTAATAAAAGTTCGACTGTTAAGATAGTTTGATTACAATGCAGAGCTATAATGGGCCCAAAGCAATGTCATATTGATGTGGGGGTTGGCTCATTTGACTCAGACAACCAATAAGAATATTAATATGATAATGAAGCTCTTAAGCCACGCCCCCAAACTGATTCCATAGACTTCCATTATAATAGGCCTTGATGCATATCTTTGCATAGCAATGTCATATAGACGTGGGGGTTGGCTCATTTGACTTAAGCAACCAACCTCATTCAAGTTCACTCGGTAATCACGCCCATAGCAAAAAAAACAGAGTACCCTAGCAACCATTTATCAACAGCTATATCTCAGCATCAGAACATCGTAGAGACATTGGGATTGGCTCGTTTGACTCATGCTAGCAAATGGAACTTCCTATATGCTACACATGCTAGCAGTGACTAGCTACATGCTAATATTGATTAGCCAAGTGCTATAACTTGCCAGAAATGCTTACTAAGTATAAAGATTTGATCAAACATGTATGGGAGACTTGCCTAGTAACAACCCTGTGTACACTAGCAACTGCCTAGCAACCACCCAAATTACCCTAGCAACTGCCTAGCAACCACCTAGCAACCGCCTAGCAATGGCCTGCAATGCTTCAGCAAGTGCCTAGCGACCACTCTGGACACCCTAGCAACTGCCTAGCAACACCTTAGCAACCACTCAGAATACCCTAGCAACCACCTAGCAACCACTCAAAACACCCTAGCAACCACCTAGCAACGCCTTAGAAACTGCCTAGCAACCACTAAAAACACCCTAGCAACCAATTAAAATGCAATTTTACCCCAGCGAATTGCCATGGCAAACCCCACTCACATTTTCTTTAGGAAATGCTCTACAATGGTTTAAGTCATACTTAACTGACCGTTACCAGTTTGTTAATATAAATGGACAGCTTTCTCAGGTCAGGCCAGTACAGTATGGGGTGCCTCAAGGATCAGTTTTAGGCCCTTTGCTGTTTACAATATACATGCTACCCCTGGGGGACATTATAAGAAGACACGGGATCAGCTTTCACTGCTATGCAGATGATACTCAATTATATATTTCAACAAAACCTGATGAGACGTCTGAACTGTCTAAGCTAACTGAATGTATTAAAGATGTTAAAGACTGGATGACCAACAATTTCCTTCTCTTAAATTCAGACAAAACAGAATTATTACTTATTGGGCCTAAATCCTGTACGCAGCAGATCTCACAACTCGACCTGCAATTAGAGGGACACAAAGTTAGCTTTAGCTCTACTGTAAAAGATCTGGGTGTTATACTAGACAGCAATTTAACCTTTGAAAATCATATCTCCCATGTCACAAAAACAGCCTTCTTTCATCTGAGAAATATCGCTAAGTTACGAAGTATGCTATCCATCTCAGATGCAGAAAAACTAGTTCATGCTTTCATGACTTCTAGGCTGGATTACTGTAATGCTCTGTTCGCTGGTTGCCCAGCATCCTCTATTAATAAACTTCAGTTAGTACAAAATGCAGCTGCCAGAGTTCTTACCAGGTCTAGAAAATATGATCATATCACCCCAATTTTATCTTCCTTACAATGGCTGCCTGTTAAGTTCCGTATTGATTATAAAATATTGCTTCTTACCTATAAAGCTTTAACTAATCTAGCACCTGTTTATCTAACCGACCTTCTGTCTCGCTACAATCCAACCCGCTCTTTAAGATCTCAAAACTCAGGGCTGCTGGTAGTACCTAGAATAGCAAAGTCGAGTAAAGGTGGTCGAGCCTTTTCATTTATGGCTCCTAAACTCTGGAATAGCCTTCCTGATAATGTTCGAGGCTCAGACACACTCTCTCAGTTCAAAACTAGATTAAAGACCTATCTTTTTAGTAAAGCATACACTCAATGCATTGCATAACGGTATGATGCATGAATCTGCTCCACGCAGGTTTTTGCATCTCGTTTATATACACTATGAACAGCAGCTACGCTAATTACTCTCTTTATTCTCTATTTCCACCTGGGGATACTCATCCCGAGGCCCCCAGAGACTATGTAGTGCCACTAATGCAAACCAAGACCTGTGAAGAGATGACCCCAAGGTTTCCATAATCCAAGACCAGGCCGTATCCTGAGGAGCTGCTGTGGTGGTCATGGAGGAGTGGAGAGAAAAGGACTGATTCCAGTGGGACCCCAGTGAAAGACGAGTCTTCTCTGTCGTCCAGCGTTCACCAGCCTCCGGCGCCTAGACTGCAGCTCTGCACAAGACGCTTGGCCATAGGAGAAATGGTCGTGCCCTACTGAGCCTGGTTTCTCTCGAGGTTTTTTTTTTCCTTCACTTTCGCAAATTGGTGAAGTTCGTTCCTCGCCGCTGTCGCCACTGGCTTGCATGGTTCGGGACCTGTAGAGCTGCGCATCGATGGATTTGCTCTTCAGTGTTTGGACTCTCAGCAGTGAAAATTAAACCACACTGAACTGAACTTAAACTCTAAAAACTGAACGGACACCATTCCAATTCACTATAATCTTCTATGTGAAGCTGCTTTGACACAATCTACATTGTAAAAGCGCTATAGAAATAAAGATGAATTGAATTGAATTGAATTGAAATGTACAATTCTAGTTTCATTTTATTGTTGTGCCTTTTTCCTTTTTTTATTTGCCCAGTTAACTTTTTCATTGTATTACTGTTTCAACTCACTGTTGCTTGTTGACACTGAAAGTGCTCTGAAATAATTCAGAGGTTCTGGGTCATTTGGGGAAGTTCAGGGGCCCTAAATATGTAAAAGCAGTAGTTAAAAAATATTTAATGTAAGTTAATCAGTCTACAGGCTTTCACAGACAACCTAGCAAGTTTTATTTTAACTTTAAGTGTAATGTTCACACATTTACAAGCTGCTCACTCATTGGCAATTAAAAGTTATAAGCATTTGTGTTTGGATGAATGAATTATAAAGATGAATTTATTTAACATGGGTAAAATTAACATTCTACGGCATACTGATGATGTTTGAAAATTACCCTGAACATAGTGGCTATCCTCATCTGAAGCCATTAGTTTCATTAGTCTGTATTAATATTATGTACACTGTAAAAATTACCCCGTCCCCTTGTGAATCATCTGTTTGGCTTGAACCCACCGAGCTGCATAATACCAAATATTTAAGGGTGATAAGAGAATTTCACAATCATATGGATGACGACATTATAAGCCAAAATAATTCATTTTTTCCCATCTTAATGAAACCTAAAGTTTCCCCAACTAAAATTTGAATTTTATTTACATAATCATTTTCATTTAACAGTCTTCATGGGGGGAAAATCCATTAGACTGCCAATCCACTAGCCGAGATAAAGTTATTACTCAGGTTGAACACTACCTGCTGTAATTATATCACCAGCTTTATTGTAAATGTTTTCCTGGCCAGATTTAAGACACAAACGCTGCGTTTATTTCCAGACACTGGCTGATAAAATCAGTAATATGAAAATACATTTACATATAAATAATAACTGACCCAATTAAATGCGGGCCCATTGGCTGGGTGTCATAATCGATGGAAACAGGCAGGTAATGGTGCTGCGGGATGGGAGACTGAAATCTGAATAGTGATCGCAATTAATGACACCATTATTCATGCTTTCGTCACATGGAGGATGAGAGCCAAATGAAGGCTATTAAAATGAGTTAATATGTTTGGAGCCTTGATCGATTGCAGTGTTAATTGAGTGAGAGAACCATTTGAATAGGCTCAGAAACATTTCCATTTCTTTGGGGTTTAAGCACTTTTTCATGGTTAATTGTAACTATTTTAGTTTAGGATAAGGGATCGTTTTTGCAGGTCACATTTTTTAAAAAATTTTCAATGGGATATTCTGATGTTACATGTAAATGAACAAATTCAGTAGTTAATTTGAGTTAATTACAATAGCCTATGTATAAGAATTTTCATGTTTTAATCACATTTTAGTGCCTTTGTGTGAACAGCTTGTCACAAAACCTAAAAAAAAGAAAATAACTTCCACAATGTACTAGGTTGTCTATGAAAGCACTGATTTTTTGCAACATTTTTGCCAGGAAAATCAAAAGGATGTCATGTTTATGCACACTCTTCTTGAAACTAATGTTTAGTGTTCAGAATAATAGCAAAAGTGCATAAATGTATCATGCAACTAAAGAATTCAATAGAAAGATTTATAGAAAGATTCAAAAGATTTATATTGTCAAGAGCCCCAAACACACTTAATTATCGAACTATGACAACGTCATTTTAATTATCTAATTTGTCAACATAACGCTTGTAAATTGCAGAGTTTATATAAACATACCACTGTCATTATGATTTAGCTGCTAGTTTCCTCACCTCTGTCATTTTTCTCATTGAGAGGAAATAGGATATTTATTTATATATTTATTTCAGCAGTGTGAACTGCATCTGCGTATTCCTTTTTAGCAATGTTAGGGAATGATCCTCCATTAAAGACTCCAGAACCTATTCTGTCACCATGCGTTATCATTGCTCTAGTAAACTGGCATATTATGGAAGTTATTCAAAAGGCAATTCAATCTGAACCTGCATCCAATGAATGTACACCCAACAAGCAGTTTATTCCCCAACAATTAAGTCATCTGGTCACTCACTGGGTATACACTTTGATCAGCTCAGGTCACTCTGTAATCACCTGCCCACTCAAGTTGGTACAAAATGCTTGGTGGTCATCTATGTCACAAGACATCACAAACTATGTTAAAGCCTGTCAACCCTGTGCTCAGTTAGAGACCCCAAAGAACTCCCATCCAGTCTGCTCAAGTCACTGCCCATTCCTCAGTGCTCTTTGTCTCACTTGTCCATTTACTTGGCCTGCCACAATCTGAAAGATGTACTTCATTCCTGGTCATTATAAAACAATTTTCTGTGGCCTGCTGGCTTATACCCCTGAAAGGTCTTCCAACAGCCATGGAAACAGCTTAAGCTTTGTTTCACCATGTGTTCTGGGTATATGGATTTCCAGAGGACATCGTATGAGTCAGAGTTACCCAGTTGACTTGGACATCAACGTGAGTCTGACCTCTGGATACCACCCTCAGTCTAACAGCCAAGTGGAATGACTTAATCAGCAAACTGGCAGGTATGTATGGCCATATTGCAGAACCGGTGGACTGAGTTTCTGCAATGGCCTGAATATGCCCAGAACTCTCTTCTACAGGATTCACCCGGTTCCAGTTTGTACTTGGATTTTAACCTCCATTATCCCCATGGTCTGGTGAACCCTCATCTATTATAGTGGCTGACAATGGAATTCAATGTAATGAGCGATGTGGGACAGTGCTCATATCCATCTTTAAATGGCTATCTGCAATCATGAGATTCAAGCCAACATCCTCCCTACCAACCTAAACAGAGGGACTGGCTAACCATAAGGGATCTCAAGCAGCCGAGTAGAAAGCTCAGCCCCAGGTAGATTGGCCCATTAAAAATTATCCATCAATTTAATGAGATCACGTACCAGTTAGAGCTTTGTGCTAACTCTCACATCTCTTCATCCTTTCATGTGTTGCTCCTCGAACCAGTCCACCTGAATGCTGACCTCAACGCTAAGCCTCTGCAACTGCTGGACATTGATGAATCACTGGTTTACAAGGTGAATATACTCCTGGACTTGAGATGGAGAGGGGGTCAGCTCCAATATTTGGGACTGGGAGGGCTACTGACCTGAGGAGAGATTGTGAATAGCATCATCTCACATTGTCGAACCTGGTTCAATCATATTAGACCCAATCATCCAATTCCACAAGAGGAGAGGGCACCCTGTCCACTGCTTTTACAGACATGCCATCCATGTTTATCCGCTCTTTCCAAACAAGTAAACATCCCCTGCGAAGTTTTGCCAGTTTCACTGCCTTACCAAGTGTTTTATATTACCATTCTACATCATTGCTTGTCACTTGTATGACCATTGCCTGTTTGACTCCTGTTTTTTGGATTGATTTTTATGATATCTGACCCTCTGCCTGTCCTCACGACTCTGATACCGCATTGTGATTTGGATTAGCTGAAATGGTAAATAAAACACCCACAAATGGATAGGAACTCTGCAGTCACTGTGTCCTCATTACACATGGTTTAAATGCTTGAAAATGATTACCAGTTAAAAACATTTACTAGAAATGTAAAAAAATAATGTAAAAGTAATCAAATGCAATCATTTAAAAAAATATATATATATTTAATAGTTACACTACCTATTTAATTTTAAATAGGGCAACTTGTAATCTGTAACATGTGTATCTGTACATTCCGAAAGTAACCTCAACAAATTAGTTGTCTATGCAGATAAATAGCATATATTATAAATACAAATATTCAAAATACATACCATAACTAATAATTCAAGAATGCTGTTTAGCTTTTTAAATTTTTTATTTTATTGTATGTTATTTTATCTTATCTTATTTCATTTTATTTTGATGTACTGGTATTCGTTTGAACAAACAGACTAACCGAAAAGCGTGAACTATTAAATCATGGATTTAGGGAATAGAGTTTCAAAATATAGCTCCTTCTATAAGCAACTCACTGTGATGTTGTCTATAAAAATGTAATGGGCTTTAAAATATATTCAGAATTATGGTCCAGTTACTTAATTTTGAGTCAGAAAGTGATGACTGTCAAATTCCAGATACAAAATTGTTGCAAAGGCAGCATGTTTGTAATATGCAGCAGGAAATTGTTTTGGCATAATGCAACAGCCTGAGATAAAAAAAAAAAAAAAAAAATGAATAAAAAGAGGGTGTACTTAAAGTTCAACCCTTTGCTCAAGGATACAAACAATGGAGCAGGAGAGGATCATTGACTTACAGTATGAACACAGGACAAAAACAGTGCTTTTTTATGGCCCTGGTGATATGACAAGTCACGTTTTTCCTCTGCTCTTCTGTTATTCCACTGTCTCTTTGCCTGTGAAAGGTGGGCTTTGAATTCCCTGTACAGTCCAGTCTATTAAAGCGAGACGGGCTGTCAAAGGGGTTTCTGCTACCACCCGCTGAACAGCAGAAGAACTGCAGCGTCAGGACTCATGATGTAAGAGCTGGCATCTCATCACACATTCAGAAAGCCCTGCCAGGTCCTCAGCACTTTCTGTAGTGTACGTCCATACAAGTGGCATCCTCCTGGAACTTTTAAAAACTTGCTGATACACTCGCATTGTCAGTTGACCTGCGATCGACACAACCATTGGTAGTATTTCAGGTGTACTGTAATTTAAAGTTTGAGGGTTGGTAAGATGCTTTTGAAAAAAAAAAAAAGGATTTATGCTCACCAGGACTGCAAAATAAATAAATAAACCCTAAACCAACTTAGCCTTTTCGTGGCATTTATATATCGCTGCTCTCTCATGACCTGAAGTGCTTCTATTATTATTTGAATTTCGTTTTGGATAAAAGTATCTGCTAAATGACCAAATGTAAATGCATTTGACTGAAAATTAAAATCAGAGTCACACAGTACTTCAGAAAGCATTGTAATATGTTGATTTGGCACTCAAGAAACATTATTTTTAAATTATTTTTAAAGAAATTGTAAATAATATCAGTGTTTCAATTCAGTATTTCAATTTTTTTATTGAAGTTGGGATACATTATTTTTTGCAAAATTTCAAAGTTTAGAATAGCTTATTATTGTTTTAATAATAATCATTTTTTAATAGAACAGTAACAATTTAAATGCCAAGTTTAATGTGTCCTCGAATAAAAGTATTCATTCATTTCACACTTATACATACACAACACACACACATTGAATTTATTATTTGGATTTGAGCAAAATATTTTTTTCTATAAAAGTGGGATAACATTTCTTCCAAATTTCAAATCAAATGATTGTAATTTGGTACTTTTTTCCAGATAAAATGACAATCGATCATAATAACAAATGATTAATTCATTCTTTCATCTATCCATCAAATACTGATTTAACTCTTCTAGTGTATCAGATATGATATATGATTCAGAAATATATCCCAGATACAGAGTATACATGCTCATCAGTGACTTTCTTTTATCCAAACCTTTCAGTGTTTTCAGTCCCATCGGTGACCAATTCAAACCGCTTTCATGGGATTTATAACTTTTGTATTTTTAGTACAAAAGCTATTCAAAACGAACAGTTCACACTGTGGAAGGCTTATAAAGGACAGTTATTTCCTCAAAGTGTAGACATTTCTAAGAGATACTTTAATGTCAGACATGATTCTGAGAAGAAGTAAACCTTTTCAAATATTTTTATTTCTTTCTGATCTGGCGAAAAATAGTCCCGCTATCTCCTGTCACTTAGAAACATTTGCAATATTCTTTTTTATGTCAAGTATTTCCTGCAATGTATTTTAATCTGTATCATAATTCATACGCTTATTTCAATAATAACACTGACAGCATGAAAGCAGTAAAATGTAATTGGTTTTTTATGACACTCGGAATGTATAACATATATGAGGTTAAAGGTTAAGTCACTTCAAGTGATTGTATCAGACAAGAGATTTGCATATATTAGCACGATGATTGCCATTGCCATCTGTATGCTAAACATGAGAATATTATTCATGTACTATTGCTGCATCTATGGCTTCCTCCTGAGAATAAGACCTCAGTAATCATCTGTCTCCACTCCAGATTCATTGATTTGATCGCAACATTGTCATACACTGTGCTCAGATTTGCCAAAGTTTGGTCTGAGTAAGAAAGGGTAATCTTACATTTCTGTGAATCGCAAAATTGTAATAAAACTGCTAAATAATGAGAATGCAATGGGAATTTGATGGAATGGAAGGTAAAGCAAAAGCATCATTTGTACACTTAATCATACAATGCTATGGACTTGTGTCTGATTTGTATTACTTTTTTCCACAAGAAATCCCTGAATTTTAAAAACTGTGACAGAAATATAGGTCAATTACTGTTGTACAAAATGTTCTTCGCAAAGTAGTAATGATGCAAAAATAAACCTATAAAGACAAAAAGATATGA
Source organism: Danio jaintianensis (assembly GCA_903798115.1). Classification (NCBI taxonomy): domain Eukaryota; kingdom Metazoa; phylum Chordata; class Actinopteri; order Cypriniformes; family Danionidae; genus Danio; species Danio jaintianensis. Next base: position 18,180,729 of record CAIGQV010000001.1, read on the forward strand.
ACATCATATCAGCAACTCATGTGACGCATAAATGCATGTGAAATTTCAAGTAGAAAACCCCCCCCACCACTTTTATTTCATAAATAGGAAATGTTGTGTGTTTCATGTATTCTATTTATGTTTCACATGTGATTTTAATATGTGAAGCTTATAATAGTAACAAGGAAATGGAAACATTCACCATCAGTTTTAAAATAGTTAACTGTGAGAAACATTTATTAATTTTAGGTAATGCCAATATTTACTAATACATTTTAAAATCAAATATTGAATTTGTGAATTTGACATTAAACACTAATAAATAAAACCCATCTGAATTGTTAATATTGGTTAATGCTAACTATTGTTAGCTAAAGAAATTGTTAATTTTGCTATTACTCAAATGTTTGTAGTACTATTTTATAAATGTTCCAGTTTTAACAGAAATCAAATGGAATTTGGTGGGGGCAGGGATCTAATTAAAAATATATATTTTATAGTTTATGACACTTTAATATTTCAAATATTTAAACTAACATTTTGATTATAATAATGTAATTAAACTATCAAAAAAGTAAATAGGAAAAAACAACATGTCTATTCTTAATAAAAAAGAAACACCCAGATTCACAACGCTTCCATTAGAAAAGAGCAAAATTGATACTGAACATTGGAAAATTAATATTGTATTTTTTTACATTTACATTAACAAACTCTAATAAATAAAAACCCATCTGAATTGTATTTTTCATGGTTAAGGTTTGGTAATGCATGTATTGTTAGCTAAAGAAATTAGCTACCAAAAGAATTAGTAAATCTTTTGAGGGGAGGGGTAATAACTTTTTGGTCATAATTATAAGATTAAAGCATAATATTTTATTTATTATTATTATTTTTTAAAGGAAATAAAATATAATTTCTATTGTTAACATACACAGGACTTCTATTAGAAAAAAAAGCAAAAAGTTATATGATAATATGGCAAACGCAAAATGTCTTTCCAGGGGAACTTTAGTGATTGCTTATGAATTTGAATGTACAGCCTTTTGCTTATTGGCCTGGATCTTTAACCTCTAGTCTAACCAAACCATCAAGTACTTTGATGTCTCTAATGGTCAGTGTTGGATGGCCCTCTACTCTTCTCTTCTTATCTTAGTATGTTCCCGAGAGTTATTAATCCCTAATAGTGTTACAAGCAACCGGGCTGACATGCCTCATCTCTGTTCACTTACACATACTAATTTAAGCTTATAACTCACACTAATATTCATTCCTTCTCCATTAGCTTAATATCACAGCACACTCCTTCTACTGATAAGCTTCTCTATATAAATGTTCATATTTACTTCAGTAGAATCAACCATATAAGGGGCATTTTAATTAAATTCCCTACAGTCCCTAACTTACAGTGGTCAATTAAATCATCACCTTAGTGCTTATATAGCGCTTTATACCATACAGATTTGAAGCTGATTCATAGAAATAATAAAAAACTGAATGCATATATATATATATATATCTATATAAAACTCCACAGAAGACAATATACTGGCATTATTCAGCTTGAATCACTGTTGATTCAATTAAATTATATAGCAAAATCTGTCAGTTATAAAATGTATTTTATTCTAATTTGATAATTTTATGTCATCAGCTCTACTCATCTTATTTAAAAGCAAATTTAGGAATATTGCATAAAAATCACTGAATGGGTATATACTGTTATATGGGTATATATTGTATCTTGTATAATATGTACTAATATCATATCTCACGTTTCCTACAAATGCTTAAAACCAGTTTTACGACAATACGATTACAAATTTACAAACAAGCAAAAGCATATTCATGTCTTACTGCTTACAGACAAGCCGCTTACTACCAAATTGGTCAAAAAACATATGCAAACACATTGAGTAAGTTTGTCAATGCAAAAAATAAATAAATAAATAAATACATAATAATAATAATAATAATAATAATAATAATAATAATAATTAACTTGCATAAGCAGATCATCTCACAGGATAATTTGACTAACCACCAGACTGATGTCGGTGCATACAATCTCAAATGTTGTTTTAGTTATTCTGAAATGTCAGAGCCAAAAATGATTTAGTTAAATTACCTCCTGGAACTGTCTTCTCTCACAATTGCATATCCAAACATCAGGCAGCCGTAAACATAAGATAACATGACAGCATTTGTTATTGCATGTGTCTGTGTGCTCTGAGATGCAAGCCATTTATTTTGTAGGGTGAAAAATAGCAGCCATAGGCTTCCCTGGTTGTAGGGATTTATATATATTTGATAATTAATATTTTGTGTGAGTTTTCCCAGGACTTTTTTTTTCCTTGTACACATTGAATGGAAATTGTGCTTTATTAAAGACTTTATTCAATAGATTTTATTAAAACATAGCTAGTGTATTCAATCAATCACAAGGAAATAATTATAACCTGTAGAGGAAAGCTTTCAGAACCTGTTCAAAGTACAACTAGCCCCAGTCTCCTCACTTTCATAAACCATTATCCTAGTCATCAGTAGTGTCTTTATAAAGGTTAATAAAGTATGAGGATGAAAAGAAAGTCTAGTTTCTCACACATTTCCAACTCAGCTTGTCATAGTCTTCTGCTTTAGGCATCATTTTATAGCAAAACATATGGGAATTACTCCATCTCCAGGCCTGTGTGATGCTTGGAAGTCCAGTAGCCGCTCTTGGCCTGTCAGAAACACCCACTCCATTCTGAACACTGAGCAAACCCTCTCCGGGAAGCAGTCCACATCTGAAAAGCTTTCATCTGCACTTTGAAGTCAGGTCTTGTGGTCAAAGCTTCAACAACACCTTTTTTCTTATTGTTGTTCTGCGAGTGTTCAAGTGCATTGGTCTCAGATAGACATCAAGGCCAATCTGGAAGCTGGTGAGCATATACTTTAATATGGTTCATGCAGCAGTTTTGTCCCTCAACATCAGAAGCATTTGGTGCAGACTTGATACACGGTTGAATGCTCAATTCTGATTGGAGAGTGGCCAAGCAAATTAGGTAATGTGACAATCTGTTTCTTTTTCCACAAGATTGCTTTTAATATCTTTGGAAGGCATCTGCATCATGGCCACCTTGGGTGTACATTAATTATAGATAATTCAATGGGCCATCATCAATTATTCCTTATGTGGTAAAGCAAAAATGTATAGTTCTTTACAGCACAACACATCAGTATATGCAAAGCAAAGTCAAGTTGATAACAAACAGCTTTGGTCTATAATACAATCAAATTAACCCAAACCACAGCAGACCACAGCATTGCACCATAATCTAATTTACCCCCTGCACAATTGAATTTAACAGTGGGCTTTTGTTGCTTTGCATACTGCTGTGTACAAAGCTTTTTTTCTTTTTTTGTTGAGGAATATACATTCAGAAGGATTTATGTGACAAATAATCATAATTTATAATATAAAACTGTGCCTAACCAAAATACAATAAAACCGTAACACTTCACGAACATCACCATAATGAAAATAATAAAAATTTAAATTAAATATATATTAATTTATTTAAATATAGTATTTAAATAATAATAATAATAATAATAATAATAATAATAATAATAATAATAAAATTTGTATCTACATATTACACTCTCATTTTTTTTCTCCCTCTTACCATTAAGGTACCAGTATGGACCAGTATGGTACTATGATAGATGGAATCTATTTGAATCCCAGTGAATCTATTTGAACCCCAGTGAGTCTATTTGTACCTACTTCAAATATTTCTATTTTCTATTAATACCTATTTCAGAAAGTAGCATTAAGATGATTTTGTCCAAAAAGCGATAAATCAAGAGGAAAGAGAGGAGGAACACAGCAATACAGATTTTTATGTGAATTATTAATTTAATCTCAGGCCTTCCATTTCACATAGCAATTTGATTGTCGAGTGCTGCATAACATGCCTACATAAAAGTTCAGAGCCATGCAAGTACAAGCAGATAAACATATGCACAGCCTCTCCTTTTTCCTATACACAAAAATACATCCAAAGATACACATAACAACAATTCCGTAATCAAAAAACATAATCATTTCAAAAGCACACATGCACTCAAGAAGAAACGGAACTAAAAATCCTCACAGCTGCTATTCAAGCAATGAGATTAACCTTGCTCTCATCAATTTTATTTACATGAGCACTATATACCAACCACCCAAACACAGTTTAAAACACAACAACCTCACTGTCAGCACAAGTGTCTGCTGTGAAACAGGCCAAAGACCAGCATGTCCTCATCCAAGCTCACTGAAATCCATTTGCATTGTACATCCTGCACCTTCACCTCTGAAACCCTACAAAGCTTTGTGCTCGGTCCATCCTGCAACTGATTAAAAGGCAAAATACCATAATATTGCAGTGTAGAGACATGTGGCACTTGAAGGCTGGCCTTATTTATTCAACTGCATTCCTATTCCACCAATATCGCTGTTTAGAGAGATTATTGCAAATTACTTCTCGTTGCCTTGAATCCTCCTTATGACCCTTTGCGTGTATGCAAAACAATGCTGAAGGATTTCTGACACCATTACACAGCAAGAACTTAATCAGCATTTCAACTCCCCATAGAGACCCGAGAGCTGTCTTTGTGCCACCAATGAATATCAGGTGAATATTCAATTGTATTGTTCCTGTAAACAGTGAAATTTCACCAGCAAGGTATCTGTGAATTAATATTGCATCGATATAATCTGGGATGGTATTCTGAAAATGAAGAGCAGATGGGATGACAAGAGACAGATGTTGAATGCAGGATACGGCACAAATGTTCTTTATCTTGCATATTAGTTAAGCTAGAAAATATGTGCATTTAGAAAAAGTCTAATTTCTGCTGCTAACTAGTAGGGTTGGTATGCACGTTATTCTCACATACTGAAAAACAACGCTCTCTGTCTTGATTTCCAACAGCGGTTATAGCACCTTACATCAATGCATTTTGTAAATAAGACGGTGCGACAATGATAAAAAGCAGATAGTTTTTTAATATGCAGCATTAACATTGGCAATCATATTGTATATTTGATGTGGGTTAGTTTAAGCATCCATATAGGCATAAAAATAATGCTTAAATTTAAGTCCTAGCAGTCCTATATTCTGATAATAAACAACATCTCATTGTGTTCTGTTTTTATAAGCAGTACTGTGTTAATTTCCTGTGCTAATGAATGAAATCCAAGCAAAGTGAAGTTCATTTATGTCCCCTAAATGCGCAAATGAAATTTAACATTTAAGATTTATCACTGCTTTCCAATAACTTAGAAGTCTATTTTGATATCTTTATAACTTTTTTCCTTTTGTATTATACTAAATTAAGCATAGCTTACATTGTGCATTTTTTTTTATAAAACTTTTGGATTGTAGCTTGTCAGATGAACATGATCCCTCAATTGTCATAATGTCCGACTGATCAACAATCTAAACTCGCCAAACAGACACACACAAGTCTCATCTGGAGTTTAACGTCACATCAGTAACCCAAGTTTGAAATGATACCTCACAGCAAAGATAAACAATCTGTACCTTTAACTTTACTCATAACATGCCTTGATAATAAAACAAGAAAACAGTTTGAAGTCATTGTGCTGATTGCATCATCAGGATCAGCATTCCTATTGGTTCTTAGTTTGACGCTCATCCTAAGAAAAGTCACTGCAGGAAAGTGTCTAAAATCTTTTGACACTGACAGAATTTCATTGAAGGGAAAATTTGAAATGGCCATTAACCAGGTGTCAGTGAATATTTCAAATCATATTAGATTATTAAATGATATACATTATTAAAGACCAAAGATTTTAGCATACAGGAACCTTTTAAGAATTCCAAAATAGTGGTTAAAATTGCTCAGTATGAGGAAGGCTTTAGTATGGGCAATATACACGCATAAGTGATACCATGTATACAAGCATACTGTATCGTAGACATTGCGTGATTGAGATGCTGGGCAATTAATCGAAATAAAATTTGCAAATGCAATTAAGCAAAGCTGTGATTGTCATGCACATCTTCTCAAGGAAGCGCAATGGGATATGTAGTAAATATCCTCTCGCGATAGGAAAGGTATGCCTGCTTGGAATGGACACAGAGACATGGTCAAGCTCCTATACAACTTGCTTAAGACTTATGCTTTTAATGTAAACCTTTATTCCCTCTTTGGGTGTAATAAGGTGTTTTGCAACAAGTCTCTTGCTCATGTATTAATATTATGGTTTTAAACCTCCTGCAATCAATGTTTTAACACTACCACAGCTAAACAAGACTGTAGGTAGTTCATGTTTGATGTTCCTGGGAAGCTAATCTGGTGTACTGAACAATTGTTTACATTTTATGTTAATACATGTGCAACATATAACCATTTTAAGAAACTTTAAACATTTCTGCATCAGCACTCACCCAGAAAGCATATGCAAATCACCAAGCTTCCCAACAAAGGCCCATAAAACTTCCTATGGGAAAATAACTTTTCTCATTGGTCAACTCAGCTCCTGAGGGTGTTACAAGACCACCCTTATTGAAGCTGGTGACTAAGGCCACCGCCCAGAGGAGAACTCCAGAGAACTCCAGAAGAAGAAGAACAAGAACCGACACAGATCCCAAGAGAGAGATTTGTTCCGTTCCAGCTCAGGACAGCTTCTCTTTGGGTCCAGGGAAGAGAAAATGGGCAAAAATGGGTTAACCGCACAGCTCAGACATTCCCATCTCTGATATCCTTCTTTCTTTTCTTTCCGTCAAGAATCTAGTTAAGTTTAGTGCACTGCAAAACCAGACGTCAACACGACTAGTCCCTTTCCCACCTCAAAACTTGAAATGACAGACTCCATTGCACTCCAAGCCTCACCGGACAAAGAGCCGACCACCAGCTAACCACGTGGGAACCAAGCTCAACAGAGGGAGTTCTTCACATCACACAAGTAACGCCTCCAGATTACCACTGAACTGGTGTAAATTAAATGTAACCCTAAAGAAACCATAGAAAGGTTAAATTGATTATTTTTGGTTCGCTTGGTGTGGTCTTACAAAATCCGAGGTTTTTACATCATTACACTCTCCCAAACTCGTATTTTTCCTTATTTACTCTCTTCTATACCTTTATGAATGTGTTTTTATGTTAGGTGTTAGTTTCATTTTGTATAAAGAAAGGTGGCTGTGCATATTTATGAATCTAATGTCTTAAACTTTGATCTTGTAACCCTGCTTAAACATAAATGGGTTGTTATTTTCTTGATAGCAATAGCCGTAGTTGAAGTCAACTGTCTGTTCGAACGATCGCTGGACGATTCGTTTGTTCAGATTTAAAGAGTCGATTCTTTTGAAGCCCCCTTCAAATTAATCTTCAATTCACTTTGAGCTAATTCGCTACATGTTAACGCCAAATACCCACGGATTAAACCCAGGAAATCCACATAGAATTTCTTTATAAACAGAATATTTCACTGCTTCATTGATTAATCACACGACTACAGAATCATCTCACAGAAGGATTTGTTTCAAACCCTCGACTGAAGTTATAAGTGAATTTGGAGTAAAAACATGTTATTAAATGTGGTATTTTCATGTGCAGGATTTACTACACAGAGCTGCTGTTCATTGAGAAACTACGCAAACATCTGTCATTATCACAGAATGATTAGAAACTAATTTTTGTGTAGCCTATCAGTCAACTATGACTCCGTGTAGTAATTGCTGCTCCATCTGAAAGCATGTGCTGAAGGTTTATCTGAAGCAGCTTAACTTACATTTGCATGAAATTCACCTTCGATTAATCGGCCAGTCCTAATGGGTTGAAAATAAATAAGAAACAACACTTGTGTCTTAAAAACCCTTCCTTCCACCATGAATCTAATCAAGTCATGAATCAAACAAATGTTAAATTGACAGTTAAAGAATAGACAAACTAAATTACTACTCCATTCCTACTTCCAAAAACAAGAGACTGTCGAATACAAAGGAACTGTAATTAAAACATTAAAAATGTTAATTTTCTAATTCAAAAAAATAATTCAGGGTTTTCTCTGCTAATAATAATGTTAATCTTATACACTGTAAATTAATTCTAGTAAATTGTTTAATTTATTGCATTCATGGATAATTTTCATCACATTAAGCTGCATGGTTGCCGATACCTGCCTGACATGCACTGGTCTGTAGATAAAGTCACACAATGTCAACGTGAGGTCACAGATGTTTATTGTGTGCTCTGGTGGTTTTGTTGTAGCCTGTACAAGATCTTATGTCATTTTTTTTTCTTTAACCTTGGTGCTTTATGGCCATAAAACTTTTAGTTACGACCGAGTCTTCAGGAAGAGCTGGTCCTGTGTAGTAGCCAGCAAGCGAATCCTATTTCCAGTAAATGCTGAGAGACTCTAATTGCTTCTGAAACTAGTTTTGTTTATTATACGCTAGAGACGAGAAGCTTTTAAATCGACTGGCCCCGTCAAACCAAACTGGAAATTAACCAACTTTTCTGCAAACACTGACAGTGAAATAAGTTTGCATGGAAAAACTTCATTTTAATTGAATTCCATGTTGAAACAACCTCTATGAGTAAAATCTATTATCTGTGGTATTTTGCAGCAAACAAGGAGCAACTTACATTTTGCCTGTTTCTTGGTTTGTTTTTGTTGAACCAACAACAGCCCACAGAGGAATCAACTGCTTCATGTCACACAGGTGTTTTAAATCCAAATTAATCAGTTTGTTTAAACAAATCAGTTGTGTGAATGATTCAATGAATCCTTGAGTCAGTTTGATTCAATACACACAAGAGTCAGAAGTTCACTGATATTATTATTATTATTATTATTATTATTATTATTAGAAATAGGATTAATTTAAACATATCTACAAGGAAGAAATAAACACTGCTGATGCAGTGAAAGGTTTAGAAGGCAACTTAAAGAAAATATTACATCTAATATTAGTAAATATCAAATATTACATCTAATATTACTTTAGGTGAAATTGTATCACTTTATTCACAGCAGACTGGTCCAGTTTGGGTCTACAATCTCTAACCCAGAATAAAAGTTGCTCCATGTAGCGCAAGTTAACATAGCAACAAAACCTGATCAATAACAACCCACTTTCTTGAGCCTGAAAACTCTGTTTGCTCAAATCAAATGGAAACCTACCTGGGTAAAAACCCACACCTGCTTGGTGATGCGTCATCAGTCAGTCATGTTGGGGAGCAAAACATAAACAATGTTTGGTTTATAATGTTTTTACTATAGGAATAAACACTGATTGATTATTTGCAGAGGATAAAGGAATAACTAGTAAATAGTGCCTGTGTTTGCAATCCTGATACAGACAGATAAACCTGGCACTCAGACTTAACACTAATGCTGCATCCCAATTTGCATATTATTTGTCCTAAATAGTATCTGAAAATAGTAATAAAAATAGTAAATAGTAAAATCGTAGTATTGAAATGTATATTCCAAAGTTACTCGTATAAACTACTATTTCCTGTATAAATTTGGAGGACTCATGCCCATTCTTTAATCCCTTTGAAGGGTTTATAGGGATGAACCATTCCGAATGGAATGCAGTGTGCAAGACAAAACAACTTCCCTGTGCAAAGGACCATGGGGCCCAAAATGTCCATCACTTTTACTTTTTACTGTCTGCACGAAGCACATATTATTCTGCCCCCATCTCGTTCAAACCTAAAAAGTAAAATGTGGCACAATATACAGTGCTCACCATAAATGAGTACAGCCCATTTTGAAAATGAATATTTTTATCCATTTCTCAGTGAATATAGGCAATATATTTTGGTGTGTTTTAACAAAACAGATTTATTAAACGTATATATATTTATTAAAATAACTGGACATCTTTAAAAATAGAAAGATAATACATTTAAATTCATGTGAAATATTGGGAAGAAAATTACAAACTACAAAGTTGGCTTCAGATTTGGCTTCAGTACTGACAAATCTAATGTATATGCACAAATATAATATTGTAAAGCTTCCTATAGAAAATATTTATTTTAAATGATATTATATTTTTAGATTTCTGAGGGGTGTACTCATATATGTTGAGCACTGTATGTATGTTTATGCCTATATACTCTAACTTGCAAAACTTACCTCAGCTGAGGATTATGGAATAATGGAATTAAATAATGGAATAAAAGACCTGTCATACGTGTACTTTTAAGCCAATGGTGTACTTTTAGGAGAATTGGGACACAGCATCAGCCTTGGAAAACGTCAGTGCCCAGTGGCCTCCTCTCCTCACGAACTCTCATTAACACAGGTCAGCTGTGCCATGTCTGTGATCGCTGGTGCTGCATCTGCTGAGTCTTCTTAACCGCTTGTCTCCGCGTCCCAGCTCACCGGCTCCCCAGCCAGTGACATTTGTGGTTTTCAGAGCAGCTGTTGCTAATAACCGAGGTCACACACCTCTCAGAGAAAGCCCAGATCCTGACATTTCCTCCGCTGAATGTAATATCCAATCATACTGTCTCCAATAACACACAGGTCACCACCTACATTATTAAACAGGCTCTTAGCTTTTGTTACAAGCTCTCTGCTAAGAGAAACAGATTTTCAATAAAGATTTGTTTGCTGAAAGAAGTGACACAGAGGGGGAACTGGGAAATGAGATGATAGAGATAGATAGTTACAGGAAAGAGAAAGTTTAGTGTCTTTTTTTTATCAACTATAACTATAAAAAAGTCGTCAAACTAAATTAGGAATACATAATTTATTGCTAAATTCATAGCAGACTCATATATAGTTGATCCTGGAACATCATTCCTATACAAATATTAACATAATCCTTACCTCCAAACTGAACACTAACTGTAACTGTGTTAAGTTTTCCTTAAAATCAGTGGAAAATGATAGGTGAATAACAATGATGCAGAAGCACCAAACCCTGATTGTAAGTCTAAACATGACATAAACTGCAAAATTGTTCCTTGAATCTGATTGGATGTTGATTGCTGTTGATCCAGGAACACGCTGCGCTTGGTAAAATCAGGTTCTGCAAGTTGATATAGAACATTTTTGACTGCATCATGTATCATCCAAATATCAGCACTGTTAAAAACCCAATACACAAATCAATGGTTAAATGGCTAATCTATGACATCTTCAGTTTAGATGTCAAACAGTCAAGCACACACGTACACACACGGGCGCAGCAAAAATTGGAATCATGTTGCTTTCAGAAAGGTTAACTAGTTCTCTGCCCCCATCAATATTCAGCAGCTGGGCCGGCCCCTTAGATTAAACTCATCTGTCACTCAGTGACCTGAGAAGAACAACCAAGAGTGCTGCTCTTTATACTAATCACGCACATAGAGAATGTAGAACTACTGTCAATATGCCCACAGTCCACGTAATTGGCATTATTATAAGTGGTTCTTCTGAGAATTCATCTTGATTAATGGCCACCGTTTTTGACCTCAAAACTTGTTTCAAACCAAATTCTAAAACAGTGTGTGTATTGAACAGGTTTTATGGAAGCACCACAGAAGATTCAGAAGATTAGTATAAATAGCAGAAATGTAGCCGCGAGAGTAATCCGCCGCTGAGCCTATTTTTGTTCTATTCATTTTGACATTTACTTATTGTTATTTTAAAAACGTAAACTTTAGATTCTTTCTCAATCATACATGTCAGCCTATTTCAAATTATGCAGAACTGTTTATAGGAACTCCATTTTTTTTAAAAATAGGCTCATTTTACATAAATCCTAGTTTTTGAATCCATTCAGCTCATCTCTGAGCCTTGCAGAACCATTTTTTAGCTTAGCTTAGCATAGACCATTGAATTGGATTAGTTCATTAGCATTTACCCTCAAATTAGATTAGACCTCAAAAATGACCAAAGAGTTTAGATTATTCTGTATTTACATTGTGTACTAGATAGATGGTAAATGAAAAGTTCCTATTTTCTAGGCTGATATGTTTAGGAACTATACTTTCATTCAGGCGTAATAATTAAGGAATTTTACCACCGTACCAAGGATGGCACAATGATATTACGCAGCACATGAAAATTTGTGAGCTCCACCGCTCCATCATAAATACAACAGATATAGTATGATTTGACATATTCAACCAACCAACAAACCAACCAGTCATTTTCCATTCTGAGAATGACAGTTATTTAAAAGTCCTTATAATTATCCATTTATAAAATACATAAAGTCTTTGGCCATTTTTGAGCAAGATGCTAATGATTTAATCTGATTAATGCTAAGATAAGTGCTCTTGCCAGACGTAGAGATTTGCTGAATGGATTCAAAATTGGTAAAACTCAACTGTTTAACTCTGGGGGAGTTTATTAAATGAACCTATTAAAAAAGTGGTGTTGCTTTAAAAGTTTGAGTCTGCTGTACCTCATCTTTATATACATATTAAATCCAATAAATGTGAATAGTTTAATGTAAATTAAAATTTAAAGCCATTATTAAAGTTGATTGACAATTCAATACTATTGTAATATACAAGTTGATTTATCAGAGGTCGCCACAGCAGAATGAAACCCACGGAAACACAGGGAGAACATGCAAACTCCACACAGAAATGCCAACTGAACCAGCTGGGACTCGAACCAGCGACCTTCTTGCTGTGAGGCAACAGTGCTAACCACTGAGCCACCATGCTGCTCCATTATAATTCATATAATATAAATAAATTATTAGCAACAAAAGACAATTTTGACTGAAAATGCTTTTAGTGTAAAAGGCTCTTTTTTTTGTCGAATATGTCAAAAAAAGACACACTGGGACCGGGAGTGGCTTTATTGCGGGTCAGTCGTGGTCTGGTGGTTAGGGAGTTGGACTTGTAAGCAGAAGGTTGTGGGTTTGAATCGCAGTGCCAGCAGACAATGACTGAAGTGTCCTTGAGCAAGACACCTTACCCCCGTTTGCTCTGCAGTGATAATTGGCCTCTGCATAATACTTGTAAGTTGCTTTGGATAAAAGCGTCAGCTAAATGTAAATGTATTGCATCAGATACAGTAGACTGGTCCAGTTTGGGTTCACAATCTCTAACCCAGAATAAAACCTGCTCCGAAGCAAGTTAGCTGTGTGACATACCAGCTTTGTTACTGTGGCAACACAACTTTACACACATAAATTGCACACTTTGTCTTTTAAGTATAAGTATACTTGCAGAAAAACTAGTATAGCTAGAAAAAAACTAGTTAACTAAGAGTACACTTAAAGAAGATTGCTAATTGTTTAGTGAATATATACTCACTCGTGGCCTAGTTAAAGAGTCAGACCTATGATTCAAAGGTTGCAGATTCAGACATTTTATGCCATCCATAAAATTATGTTACCAACACTGAATTTGAATGGTTCTGAGGTTGGGGTTTGGGGGTTAGGGATTGGAGTGGGTTAGGGCAATTTATATACAGTGTAACACCACTCCACATAAAAATGTATGCTGGTAGCACAATCTGACGGGTAGCATATTTTGTCATCAAATTTTGTCATCATTTTGTCCTACCTATTTTTAAAATGGTAGGACCAGGTAGGAAAAATCGAGCAATTGTTTGTGTGGTGTGTGTCTGTGTGTCCTTACTCTGTGTGTAGTTCAATTCAATTCATGTTTATTTATATAGCGCTTTTCACAATATAGATTGTGTCAAAGCAGCTTAACATTGTTGTAGTAGAGTCCAGATTTCAGAGTTGAAGTTCAGTGTAGTTTAGTTCAGTGTGGTTTAAATTTCACTGCTGAAAGTTCAAACACTGTAGAGCAAATCCACCGAAGCGCAGTTGTAGTTGTATGAATGCCCAAATTTTGAGCATAAAACAATGTTCATAAACTAATTACTTAATCACAAGTTTTACAGTAGTATCTTACTAATATACTCACAAATTCATCTGCAGTACATGAAAAATGACATTGTAGATTAGATATGCACTAAAAATTGTACTACTGTTACTTATAATGCACATAAAAGTATTTATTCATTCATTCATTTATCTTCGGCTTAGTCCCTTATTTATCAGGGGTCACCACAGCGGAATGAACCAGCAGCTATTCCAGCATATATTTTATGCAGCAGATGCCCTTCCAGCCGCAACCCAGTACTGGGAAACACCCATACACTCTTGCATTCACACACACCCATTCACTATGGCCAATTCAGTTAATCCAATTAACCTATAGCGCATGTCTTTGGACTGTGAGGGAAACCGGAGCACCCAGAGGAAACCCACGGCAACACGGGGAGAACATGCAAACTCCACACAGAAATGGCAACTGGCCCAGCCAGGACTCGAACCAGCGACCTTCTTGCTGTGAGGCGACAGCGCTAACCACTGAGTCGCCATGCCACCCCCACATAAAAGTATACTTTTATGTACTAAAAGTGGTTCAATTTAGTCCATAAAGGAATTCAAGTAGGATAATTACAAGTATAATAGTAGTACATAGATGTTAATACGTGAAGTATATTTAAAATATACTTCTACATTACTAAAGTATACTTAATAAAATGAACTTGAAGTATACTGTACTTCTTTTTCGTAAGAGATGTGATGACATGAATATGATGTGTTAATATGTACTGTAATATATGCAGTGCTGATGGTACTCCAAGAGAATGACTGCATTAGGAAATTGTGTGATTGAAAGAGAAACTTCAACAAATGCAAGGCTTTTCTGTGCTAATGTTTCGCTTAAATCCTGACACTCATTGTTTAACATCAAATAATGGGTTGTGTTGCACAAGCTGTTAGTAAATCCATATAGCCCATAGCGGTAATCAAGACACATCAAAGACATAAGGAACCAATGAAGGAGAGAAATTACTAAGAAAAAAAGCATGTGCTGCTAGCATTATTATTTACATAATCTATCTTTATCATTTCTGCACCAAATTCCCTAAAGAAATTATGCAAATCATATAATGACCAAAAGAAAAATGGAGTTTGATCACAAATATATCAAAAGACACATAAAGTATACATATTAATTGATTCTGAGCATGCTCTGAACACAATGAAATACTAGTTGATCTGGTACATCTGCACATGAATGAATGAATAATTAAAAATGATGCCCTGTGCATGCCATGTGACACATCTAGACTGCCATGATGGATTTTCCATTTACAGCAAAACTGTCTATAATTAATTAGATAACAACTCGTCATTTAATCTCATAGGAAACAGGTTGAAAAGCAACCATGGGAATTTCAAGTACTACATGGTGGCATTGAAGACATTGCACATAAATTATGTAAATTGGGTTACATTGGATATTGGCAATTAAACTATTTTTGTTTTGCAAGTCATCGGATCATGTACGTGTTAAATGATTGTTTGTGTACACTGTAAAAATATTCATTAATTAACAGTTTCCTTCAGCTTGTGCTTCACACGTTTTATCTGTTTATTTACTTCGCATCCGTTTATTCAACTCACATTATGGGACCTTGATCTCTGCTCCGTCAATTTTTGATGGAGAATATTTAACTCCACAGTTTAACAAATTGACTTTTATTAATATTTTAAGTGGTTTGAAACAATATTGTACAATAAATTATATATTAATAGAAAGAAATCTGTAAAGCAACAGAAAAATGACTGACTCAAATAAACAGAAAACACCAATTAATAAAATATGGGAAACGTAATTAACAGATTGTTTTGTCATTGTATGCTTGTTTTTTGTGACACTAGCAAAATCATGTATATCAATAAAATTGATCATTAATTCAATTTCATACATAAAGTATTTTCCATACAATTGCACTGGGAACACAACTGCATTGTTGACAGATATATATATATATATATATATATATATATTTTACACTTTATTTTAATTTAAAAACATACAGTACATACATACAGTTGAAGTCACAATTATTAGACCTCCTGAATTATTAGCCCCTGTATACTTTTTTCCCCAATTTCTGTTTAATGGAAAGAAAAAAAAATTCAACACATTTCTAAACATAATAGTTTTAATAACTAATTTCTAATAACTGATTTATTTTATCTTTGCCATTATGATGACAGTACATAACATTTTACTAGAAGTGCAATTTAAAGGCTTAACTAGTTTAATTAGGTTAGTTAGGCAAGTCATTGTATAATAATGTTTTTTTTTCTGTAGACAATTGAAAAAATATATTGCTAAAAGGGGCTAATAATATTGACCTTAAAATGTTTTTTTTATTTTTTTATTAAAAACTGCTTTGATTCTAGCCAAAATAAAACAAATATGACTTTCCCCAGAAAACAATATATTATGTGAAAGATTCCTTGCTCTGTTAAATATAATTTGGGAAATATTTAAAAAAGGGAAAAAAAAATGGGGGCTAATAATTTTAATCAACTGTACATTCATACATACATACATACATGCATACATACATACATACATACATACATACAGTACAGTACCACCTATAAAAGGATGGATGTCATATGTCAAAGTTCTCTTGGAAGTACTCTTACATCACAGTAGATTTGACTAATTACAAAAAGAAACTCAATGTTGACAGTAAATTAATCACATAAATTAAAATAAATAAAGATAAGTCAATTTGATGCATAAATCACATTTTAAATCATTTTAAAATCACATTTAAATTAAACAGTATTTGGTACAGAAAAAGAATGAAAAATCTAAACAAACAGCTATTTTAATGTCATTCATTAGAAACAAAATCTATTGTAAAGATCAAGCAACAAATTTATTTATTTGTTTATTTATTTATTTGTTCATTCATTCATTCATTTTGGCTTATTCCCTTTATTAATCTGGGGTCGCCACAGCGGAATGAACCGCCAACTTATCCAGCATATGTTTTTTACACAGCGGATGCCCTTCCAGCCGCAACCCATCACTGGGAAACATCCATATCCATACACACTCATTCACACACATACACTACGGACAATTTAGCTTACCCAATTCACCTATACCGCATGTCTTTGGACTTGTGGAGGCTCGAACTAGCGACCTTCTTGCTGTGAGGCGATTGTGCTACCCACTTTGCCTCCGCGTCGCCCTTATTTATTTATTTATTTATTTATTTATTTATTTATAATCATGAAATGCATGTAAAATGCACTATTTTGCTAAATGTAAATAAATGGCATATTACACTTTTAAATTGCAGCATGTTTCAAATGAACGTGACAAAAAAAAAAAAACATATGATGGTATGTTGAAGCTCCTGTACGTTGCTTCGGGCAATAAAAAAACATCTTCCTTAATGAATATCATGCTGTAGCTGAGCATTTGGTATCACTCATAATGTGATGTTTGGAAAGCAGAAGAGTTTTTATTGTCAGTGTAAAGTGATGAAATGAGAGCTGCAGTGGCCTCATGTTTCTGGCAGCCTCAGCCCACTGTAAAGCTGACAGTCTGACGGGTGCATAAGCACACTGACCCTCTCCACCTGATTCACTGACAAGACGACTGCAGCTGTCAGAGTCTCTCACCTCGCTCTGACTTGGAAAGCAGTGATTTTCACATAAGGAAACAAATAAGTGCTTCGATGGGAGAGGAAGTGATGGGCAGTCGTATCCCTCTATGACCATCCATGTTCAAACTCAAAGATTCTGTTCCAAAATTTACTGTGCTTGTCTATAAATAAAGCACTTTACAGCATCAAAGACATGCTCTTGAGGCAAAGACAGATTCTTTTGGCCACATTTTATGGTTAAGCAATCCCAAAATGCACTGTAATAAGCTCCGTGGAGAAAGTCAAGAAAATGGCAAAGCAAAAATATAATTACAATGACATCATAACTGCAGTTTTCAACATTAAAAATAATAAGATGTTTATTGAGCACTTAATCAGCATATTTTTCCCAGTGATGGGTTGCAGCTGGAAGAGCATCCGCTGCGTAAAACATATGATGGATAAGTTGGCGGTTCATTCCGCTGTGGCGACCCCAGATTAATAAAGGGACTAAGCCGAAAAGAAAATGAATGAATGAATAATCAGCATATTAGATTATTCATGAAAGAATCTGGAGAGCACTTTAAAAAAACATTTCATCAGTTGTAAATAAATAAACTTTTTTTTTTTTTAAATGTAGAGTAAGGCTACAATTTCCTGTAAAATCAACAATAACCTACTGGCAGCAGTTCACTAGTAACTTACTGTAAATCAATTACAGCAAAAAATACTGTATTTACATATACGTTACCATTTATCTTGCTCTATATGTATTCAGGAGGTGCACAACTTGAATTTCCCAATTCAAGTTGTTGTCCAGACACAGGTTTTATTTGTCTGTGTTCCTGGTTATTGTTTTGAGCACGTCTGAGTTGTCAATAAGACTGTCATTTCGCTATGTGAGTAAATGGCTAGCAATTTATTTCCTAGTGACTCTTTCCCCATTTAGACATGGTCTATGTGATGGCTCCTCTATTATCTGAATAACATATGTGTGTTCGAGCTTGTAGCAATCAATATACCTAGATGTGAACAGCATAACATCTTGATGGATACTTCTTTCTTTCTTTTTCTCTACTTTCTTATAGCAAACTGTTCCACTCTTAAAGTCCGTGTGAAATCTTTTATAATGTTTATTTTACTAGCGCATATTGTTATTCTTTAGGTGAACAATTTATCCGTGCAAGTTAATTCACTGAAAAAAAAAAGGTTGTTCTTCAATCAAAGTCTGACCATTTGCTTTCACATTTGGAGTGGTGGTCCTTCTCTGTTGACATCAGTTTGACTGCTTCATAAGTATTCTTAACTACATCACCCTTACTGTTAGTTTGCTATTAGGGAACGATGCACAAAAAGAAAGCTCCGCCCCCTACTCAATATTCTGTTTCAGTTGGCAAAACATCAACGTACACTGGTTCCGATTTTTGTAAATTACACAGTATTTAACTGTAATATGAACTGTATTTTACTGTAGGACAGTTATGCAGTATGTTACTGTACTTTAAAGTTGCGTTGTGAAAATGACTGTATATTTTACAGTAAAGATATACAATACTGTAACTACATATACAGCAAGATAAATGGTGCTGTAAATGTAAATACAGTATTTTTGCGAACTGCTGCCAGTAAGTTACTGTAGATTCTACGGGAAGCTAAGTGTACTGATATAAAAGTCTCAGCATCCTCCAATTTATGCAAACTTTAACATCAGTATTTGTTATATCCTAATATACATATCATAGATGCGAACTCAAGGATGCAATACAAGCAAAACTGACCTTGACAAGGCAAACGCATTGAACTTTGACAGCTGATGAATAATGATAATTGCACCTAACAAACCACCAGTTTCAAATAGCAGGCTGATCTATTTATGATGAGCGAAGTCTTCCCCTCTCGCTCTCTCTCTTTTCTTCACACCATCCTTTCTTTCTCTCTTTCTCTCACTTTGTGACCCGTGCAAGGCTTAAGTAACTCGTTAGAGCGTTCATTTGGGGCTCTCACTGTTCCTGTAATTGAGAACATCATTATTGATTCTCCGTCTGGCGTCTGAATCTATTGCTGAAGTAAGGCAAGTCAAACCTTTCCAATATACTTCTCCCCATATTGCATACTGTGGGAATGAATCAACACAGGATCTCTTGATCATTGCCTCAGCATCTTTGCTGCCCTTTTAAAATTAATCTGTATAATTCCTTAAGCATTGTACTTTTTTTTTTCTTTTTCTTAATTAGTGGCTTTATTTTCCTTTAAATAAGATGTTACAAGACTGGTCTAAAAATAGATTTTTTACCAAACTACAATTAGTATTATGTAAGTACATTGAAGATATGGACAACTTTTCATTCTTTTTAACTCTTTTTAAAGGATATTTTGTTTTTTTGTTAACATAGTTTAGTTAAGACGTCTTGTACATTGAACATATTTTTCTTTTAGTTTGTTTAATATATATATACTTTAACATATTTTTATTTTAGACCACTTTTTTACACCTACTGTACTTGCTTTTACTGATTGTGCACTGGATATTTATTTTGATTATTAATTCATTATTTTTTTTATTTGTATTTAAACTTCAGATAAAGTATAATGTTGTTCATCTTAGAATTCATTTTATTTATTTTTATACATTTATTTATTATTTATGTTATTATTTTATTGTGTACATTTAATATATTGAAACAGAATATTCAGTAAAAAATGTTAAATGTTAGAATTGTAGAAAAATATAAAATGTTTAGTGTAATGTGTAATGCTTCTGTCTCTTGACCTTCATCAGACATGTTTGATGAAGGTCAAGAGACAGAAATGTTACACATGATAAATTACTGAGCAAGGTTTGATATTGTGCAGGATTATTTGTTTGCTTTTATATTATGATTTTTTTTTCCTATACCTATTTCTTCTTCAGGTGTGCTGAGTTTGTACCGATAAATTATTTTAGTACACCTTGGTGACTAGGTATAGGAAATTGTTCAAACATTTTTTCTTCCTGTTCCACTAGGCTATACATATAAAATAACACATAGACCAAAACCTTTTTACATTGATTTCTATTCAGAAGGGCTCATCCATATGCCCAGGATGATGGTTCAAGTGGCCAACAAATCATCAAGAATCACAGCTGGAGAGCTGCAAACTTTAGTTCCCCTTCATATGGGAACTACAACGTGCGTCTGGTAACAGACTATGGGAGTACGTCAGACGACCAATCACTCTGAAGAGTAAAAAAACGGGCCAATGAAATGCCAAAATGAATTGGCAGAGCTCTGCTCCACAGCTGGCAGTGATGAACCATTAGTGCTATATAAGCTGCCCGCTGAGGAGTGAGCATCAGAATTTAACTTCAGAGGCTCTCACGAGACTGAAGACACTCTATCTGCCAACCTGATTTCAAGACTGAAACCAGTTTACTCACCAGTGCGGGAGATGACGCGACAGTGGCAGTCGATCTGGGCTTCCTGTCCCCTGGGCGTTTCGCTGGTGTGCAAAAAAAAGCACATTCCCTAAGAGAGCAACACAGTCAATCAACATGTCTTTTTCAAGATGCTGTTCTGACTGTGCATTTCTGGATGCGGTGGTTCCTATCTCCGGATGATGGGCACGGGTATCGCATCACAGGTCTGGGGGTCCAGCATGTCGATGCGGTGCTCGCGGAATCTTCCAGCTCCCGTCCACTTCTTCCCAGGGGCGCATAGCGAGCGCACGCTGGCATAGAGGGTGTTTTTTCTCCACCCGGTCCTCGTGCGCTTCCGCCTTCACCTCCCCTGATGGCAAGGCGGCCAGTGGGTACGAAGCTATTCCTCAGGTGGTTGGCGCCGCCACCTGGAGGGGTAAGCTGAGACCCCTGTCCAAGGCGGGTGGGTTTTCTGTGTCTCTCATGGCCAGAGCCCACACCGTTGCAGGCCATGCCGCTTCTGCCCTGCACCACGGCACCTGCTGTGCTGCACAGGGGCGGTTCTTCCCCAGGCTTATGCGTAAG
Source organism: Danio jaintianensis (assembly GCA_903798115.1). NCBI lineage: Eukaryota > Metazoa > Chordata > Actinopteri > Cypriniformes > Danionidae > Danio > Danio jaintianensis. Next base: position 18,202,142 of record CAIGQV010000001.1, read on the forward strand.
CACCGCACGGTGGTTGACTTTGCTCTCATGACCCTCAAGTCGGCCACCCGTGCCCTGGGGAGGACGATGGCCACACAGTGGTCCAGAAATCCCACCCTTGGCTTACCCTGGCAGATATGCGCCGCGCCGACAAAGTACGCTTTCTTGGTGTGCCCATATCCCAGACAGGCCTACTTGGCGACACTGTCGGGGACTTTACCCAGGAGTCCTCGGTGGTGAGAGATCAGCTGTGCGCGATGGAGCAGGTCATCTCCTAGTGGGCTCAGAAAAAAAGAAAGTCACCAAAACTACAATTCAAAGTCACGAACATCACCACAAATAGTTTTGAGAAACTTTTAAGAAGAGTTTCACAAAAACCGCCTGTGCTTACATTTTAAAACAAACTCAAGCATCATAATTAAAAATAATCATAATGTATTAACATTCTGAACAAAATATCAAAAGGTTAAACACTAAGGAAAACTCCCCCAGCCTTAATTGCTTTTATTTACCAAGGGGTCCAATATTAGGGTGCCAATATTAGAACTGTGAGTCTCAAAAGAATGACACTTTTTCTTGCCAAATTTAATAGTTCCGGTGAATATTTCTTCCTCATTGACTCTCATTGTGTCAACCTGATAATTAAAACAAACTAAAACAAACACAACTTTGCTTCCGAGCAAACTAATAAACCATGCCAGAGCTTTCCAGATGGAGAAAGCGGCTGCCAGTTTGCGTGCAGTTATGAACAGTTTTTGGCCATTCAGTCTGAGGCCGACACTACACTAACTCTGACTGAATTGTATTTTGGTAACACTGACATGACTGATGTAGAGACAGGCCATTGGCTGCACTCCCTCGTCCTCATAAATCACAAAGCCATACACACACACAAAAAAAAATGACGTCACGTTGCATGCTTTCAGGGTGACAGGAACTGATGAAAGTCACAATCTCCAGTGACACGGGCAGATTTACAGGCTGTGGGCTAAAAACTCGGCTTTTGAGTGCAGGCAAAAGCCATAACCTTCCCCTTATGGCATTGTTAAGGGCTATAGCCGCCCGTTATATCATTTTGTTTATGGGTCTAAACATTTCCTTAATGGTGCGCTTGGCAAATGTGAAGGCCATCGGTCTTCTCATAGCCATCCTCATTTTGACAGAGTGCTTTTTGTGAGTGGAACAGCCTGGTTGAGTGTGCATTAACAGCATCACATCACATCACTGGTAAACATCCAGATGAAATGAGATGCGAGGCAAGGTTGCACATGTTTATTGCAACGGAAAGACTTTTAGTCTCAATGACATTGAGACGCTTTGTTATCAAACAGATCTTTATTGTCAGAGCAGTACAGCAAAAATAAAGCGCATCTAGAATGGCTTGACGTTACTGTGACGTGGTTTTGTCAATTAAATGCTATTCTGCTAAGCAATCATTTCATTTACTTTATGTCTTTGGGAAAGATCAATTGATCTCGCAGGCTTGAGAAATGATTGCTGGATTCATTTGTGAGTGGCTATAAATTGACGCTCAAATCCAGCTAACTTTGCAGATCAGTGAAAAGAGCTCCTTTTATGCAAATGAAATCGGGCTCTGGAATAAGGAAGTCCATTTGTTCCTCACTCATGAAGGTAATGCTTAAATATAGCATTTCTAAGAAATAATAATGATGATGAATCACTTGTTCATCCATCTGGCCATTCTTGGCTAAAAGCGTCATCACTGTCATCTCTTCTTCTCTAGTTAAAGTTTATACACATAGCTTTTGGAATTTAATGCATATATAAAATACAATTTCCAAAAAACATTTGATCAAAACTATATGAATAAAAAATTTATTCAAGAATAAAAACTACATGGGCGATGCATATGATGTGTATGGGTGTTTCCCAGTGATGGGTTGCGGCTGGAAGGGCGTCCGCTGCACATAACATATGCAGGATAAGTTGGCGGTTCATTCCGCTGTGGCGACTCCAGATTAATAAAGGGACTAAGCCAAAAAGAAAATTAATGAATGAATAAAACTACATTATTAAATTTATTGTTCATTAGAAGTAAACTCTAAGTTCAACTTGCAAAAAAAATCTAAATATTTTATGAAGTATTTTGCTTAAAAATGATAATTTGATGCTTTTTTTGTGAGTACAGATAGTGGCTAGTGTGTATGCTTATTATTTATTAATTAATCAATTACTTTATTTATTTATTTAGAGTTACATAGAGTTCATAAAGGCGACGCGGTGGCGCAGTGGGTAGCACGTTCGCCTCACAGCAAGAAGGTCGCTGGTTCGAGCCTCGGCTGGGTCAGTTGGCGTTTCTGTGTGGAGTTTGCATGTTCTCCCCGTGTTCGCGTGGGTTTCCTCCGGGTGCTCCGGTTTCCCGCACAAGTCCAAAGACATGCGGTATAGGTGAATTGGGTAAGCTAAAAAAATTGTCCGTAGTGTATGAGTGTGTATGAATGTTTCCCAGTGATGGGTTGCAGCTGGAAGGGCATCCGCTGCGTAAAACATATGCTGGATAAGTTGGCGGTTCATCCCACTGTGGCGACCCCAGATTAATAAAGGGACTAAGCCGAAAAGAAAATGAATGAATGAATGAATGAATGAATGAATAGAGTTCATAAAACTTTCTTCAGTATAGCATCACAAGCAGGATGTATCATAAAAATAATGTGCAGTCCAAGGAAGAAATACTTACAAGTGACATTTACTATATTTAATATACACATTTTATTTTGCTGATTGTTGGAGAAAATATATACATAATAATACATAAATAATAGATTTGCATAATGTTCAATGCATTCAATGCAACAGCTAAAAGTATATGGCATTATTTACATAATGCGCTCTCGACATTTGTTAGTAGAATAACACCATACAAGTACTCTTATTGTCAGCTAAAAGCAATCTGTATTTATTACAATCTATGCAAATAGTGTACATTTAAATTTGAATTAGGTATTTTTTGATTCAAGAATGCACAAATTAGCCAAACATCTGTTTACAGACATGTATTTGTAAAGTCCAAAACTGACTGTATTTAAGTTTTTACTAAGCACATTCTTAGACTGATATTAGGATATCATGAATAATTGAGACTACAGTCTGGTGTCTGTGATCCCAAATCTTCCTTTAAGCTAAATTAGAAATAGGATATCCTTCAGCCCTACTCAAACAGATGATGGAAATAATCGCATAATCCTTTATGCCTTTTAGACGTCTTAATAGTAATTATTTCTTTCAGTTACCGTGGACTGAAATAATAAAATACATTTGACTGGTAAAAAAAGAGGATGGGATTATTACTAAAAGGAAAATAAGGTAGCATGTTCATACAGGCAGCAAATTCTTGATTATATATTTTCCTTTTGGAAGATCAAATCAAAGCTATGAACTCTGCACAACCTCATATGGTTTGCGTTACACATTATTTTCTCCTAGAAATGATTCATATATGAAGGTCATATGAAACCATACAGTTTCGCAAACCTGCAGAGATACTGAAAGCTGGCTGGTGGGATTTTTTTTCTTATCACTGCTAAATGATAACAGCGGGATTCAATCAATAGTTGACCTTTAGGCGTTTGATGAAACCACCATTAATTGCTTTTTAAAGGAAGATTAAATTGTTTTCTACCAAAACTCTCAGTGAGATTTCCTGTCAGCACTGGACACTTCAAGGGAGAAAAACTGTTATGTAATGACGATCACTAGTTATGGTTAATCACACATACTTGCGCAAATGCACACACACTTGTTTTCTCCTGCTCTAGCTTTCTATGACACTATGTGAATATTTATAAAGATTTCTGAGAAAATATTTGAAGAGATTGTCTTTTTACTTTGCAGATTTTTTTGTATATATAACTATTAACTTAGCCTAAAGTTGAATATGTGCTCTTTGAATGTAATTTGGACTTGTGGGGGAAACCGGAGCACCCGGAGGAAACCCATGCGAACACGGGGAGAACATGCAAACTCCACACAGAAATGCCAATTGACCCAGCCGAGGCTCGAACCAGCGACCTTCTTGCTGTGAGGCAATCGTGCTACCCACTGCGCCACCGTGACTCCCAAGTGGGATTATATAAAATAGAATTAATTTTTTTTTTTTACCATTAGAGGCTGACTATATTCACACACTTATAAAAATGATTTTTGCATAATAGGTGCCCTTTAAATAACTCCCATAATACAGTATATTCCAGAAAATGACAGATTGTCCAAATAACCAATGTTTTCAATGGCTATATAATTTAATTAATACAAAAACATCTGAAGACGTGACCTCCTTTTGTTATTTTGACTAATTATCAATTTATGCTCTAAATGACAATATATATTTATGCATGTTTTACTCAAACACATATAATTTGTAAATACAGAGAAACTGATCATTTCATAAAGGTCTTTCCTTTTTTTCCAATATCTTAAACTAATATTAAAATAATAAATCAAACAAGATATTAAAGGAATATTCTCCTGAACATTAAATATGGAACATTAATATTTGAGTGAAATATATGACTTATATTTAAGTGAATCATATGTGACTTTCAAACAAACTAACTACACATTTTCTTATCGAAATGGATTCAGAGGATGACCCTGAGGAAATATTTACCCATACTACAGTAATTTCAAAACAAAATTAAACCCCGTTTCGGAACCATTTATTACCTTTATCCATCTTACTTGAAAGTTGCAAGTCAGACATGAAAACCTGGTGTGAGTGGTTTTGAATGTTGCAGTCCCTGTCGTATAACACAGAAAACCCCAAGAAGAGACAAAGAACAATACTTTAATGCAATGTCTTGAGCAATGCCTTACTGACCCATCCCATCATGCACTTACAGTACACTAAGTCTCTCTCCAGAGAATCCTCCAGCCTCCCTCTGCATCCCAAAGGAGCCCCTGCCCTTGAATATAAATTGATGACAGATATATTTAAAGCAGTTACATTATTACCACCTCACACTTGCATACTTTTTTTAAAACTCTATTGATGGTGAATGTGAGTCAGAGCACTACGTCCTCCTCGCCTCCGCATTTCAAAGGCACCTTTTCTCAAAAAAACCCAGCAGATCTACCGCCAAAGCTCCTAACTTCAAAGGGAGCAAGCGGCTGTGGCACTCGGATTGGCCTGGATACTCTGCTTCCAGCGCTGTGATAAAAGGCCAGAGGCACAACGGTGAGACGCAGCAGAAAGACTCGGCGATAAGGGTTTCGCAGGATTACCGGATGAGGTTGGGAGAAACAAAGCATTCAGCAAACGATTGATCCCTGTGACAGCGCATCAAACATCTGTACATTAGGCGATCTGTTCCACTTTCCCCATCAAGTGCTGCTGACACTGGATAATCCTCGAGCAAACATTAGGTGTGTGTTCTTCTCATGCACACAAACACAGGGATTGGCTCAGGGTTTACTTTGGATTGAAGCTTCAATCAGTGATTTTTTTTTACTTCCACATGAAAATGTATGGCATATTAGTGACTCATTCAGCAACACTCATCTCACCTTAAGATAGAAAATCTTTTGGATCCAATTTCCTCCTCAGAGTCGGTTAAGAAATATATAAATAAATTAAGGTAATTTCAGCATTATTTTATATAATTGTGATTTTGTAGCTTACAATGTGACTTTGTTTCTCAATCACCCTTCATGAGAGAAGGAGGACAGTTAGCAGAGAATGTTCTCAGAACTTTACATAATGTTCCTTAAAAGTTAATGCTGTTAAAATAATGCTTTTGGAATATTGTTGTAATGTTGATAAAAAAACGTTCTTGAAACATTAATATAATGTAAATGGAATGTTATAATAATGTTTTAAATAACATTCTGAGAGCATCAATATAACAAGACTGAAATATCTATTATTATATAATAATAATAATAATAATAATAATAATAATAATAATAATAATAATAATAATAATAATAATAATACATTGTTTAAAAACAATGAAAAACAAAATAAAAATAAGGACATTTTGAACGTCTTAAGAACTTAACTTTCCACATTTGCATTTTATAAATGACTGAGAATGTTAAGAAATCATTCTTAGAACATATATATTATTATATATTATATAATGTGGATGGAATGTTATAATACCATTTTAAATAGTTTTCTGAAAACATTAATATAATAGGAGATTGATATGTAATGACGTTTTGAGTAACATTCATTCATTTTCCTTCGGCTTAGTCCCTTATAAATATCAGGGGTCCCCACTGCGGAATGAACCTCCAACTATTCCGGCATATGTTTTACAAAGTGGATGCCCTTACAGTCGCTAGTATTGGGAAACAACCATACACTTTCGCATTCACACACACAATCATACACTACGGCCAGTTTTGTTTACCCAATTCACCTATAGCGCATGTCTTTGGACTGTGGGGGAAACCGGAGCACCCGAAGGAAACCCACGCGAAAACGAGGAGAACATGCAAACTCCACACAGAAATGCCAACTGGCCCAGCCAGGACTCGAACCAGTGACATTCTTGCTGTGAGGTGACAGTGCTAACCACTGAGCCACCGTGCTGCCTTGAATAACATTATAGCTCAAAATAATGTTATAGTCCAAAAAAACTGGATGTTTTGAAAGTTCTAAGAACCTTCCACAATAAAGTTCTATAATTTACTGAGAACATTAGGGAAATGTTCTTAGACCATCTATATAATGTAGATGGATAGTACTAATAACATTTTAGATAAACTTCTGAGAACATTAATATAAACATTTTGAAAGAAGTGATTTTAACCCAAAAAATATGTTAATGCATAATCTAAAAAACTGGGCATTTTGAACATTCTAAGAATTTTCCACAGTACCATTTTTATAACTCATTGAGAATGTTGGGGAAACGTGCTTAGAACATTTATATAATTTGCATAGAATGTTCTAATAATGCTTTAAATAATGAAAAAATTACTATATTGACTTTGTAAGTCGCTTTGGACAAAAGCGTCTGCTAAATGACAAAATATAAATGTAAATTGTAAATAACATTGTTCTAATTTATATTGTTCTTATTTATAATTTATATAAACGTAAAATGATCCAATAAAGTTTTAAATAATGAAAACATTAATATAATGACTTTGTAAGTCGCTTTGGACAAAAGCGTCTGCTAAATGACTAAATGTAAATGTAAAAGGTAAATAACATTTGAAACTTTCTGAAAACGAATGATGTATAACTTAATGGGCATGTTAAGGGAACATTTTTAGAATCTAAAATTGTTAGCTGGGAAAACTTCTGGCTTCTAAAACTATACAGCCCATTCAAGGGCACTGAATCTAATATTTTGAAGACTGCTTAACATTTTGTCAGAAAAAAACTTTTTTGATATCCATATGCGGGTTGTCAGATAACAGCTTGTTAGAATGCTAGCCAGTGTTTACTTAATGCAACAGCGAACACAGCACAATTGACTCTTATGAACTGGTTTGTGAATAAGTCAATGAATCACTTTCTTTTTTTTACTGAGTGTATTGAAGCCATAATCCACAAAACATTTTTCTCTTCAAACAGAGTAAAATATTCTTGTATTTAAGCATTTATGTCACAAACACCATCATGATAACTAGTACCAGAATCAAATTTGTACTAAATACAGCCTATACCCTAGTTTACATCAAAAGGCTGTAAGAATAATCGTAAAAGGATTATAGATAAACATACAAAATTACTCAAAGATCCTCCTCACATTGTGAAATCATCCGTTTTATGTTTCCCTCTTTTTCCACTAGCTCATATCCATCCTCTCTGATGCATGCAGGATCATTTGTTTGTTCTCTGACAAATAAGGTGTAATCGATGTGGTGATTAAGATCTCATTTGGTGCAAGAATAACAGGTCGAGACTAAGCAGAGCGATAGATTAGTCTAAATCTGTTTCATCAAAGCCTGTTCCTCCTCAGATTGCTTCTCATTCCTCAGTCTCTGGCCAGGCTTTGCCACTGTTTGATCAGTCATGCCAACACTCAAACCCTCCTCCCGGCTAAAAAAAGCACATCCATAGACGCATATCTGCTGTCATATATTTCCAGCTATCTTTAGCATATCAACTGAGTGACAACTAACCCCATTTTTCTGTAAAATACCACAGAGAAGTATGCCCATACAGAAATCTGATAAATGGAATATATAGGAAGATATAAAAAGTTGATTTGCAAAAACAGTTTAATCACCATTTTTAGATTTTTGCCATTGAACTCAATACTCAATGTAAAAACATGTATTATGAAAATTACACACAAAAATATATTTCTATAAATAATGTTTCTTGCAAGAAAGTCTATTTTTGCAAATAAACTATATATACACGAGGGGAGGGCAAATTCTTCAGCAGGATAGTGCTCCTTCTCATACTCCAGCCTCCACATCAAAGTTCCTGAAAGCAAAGAAGGTCAAGGTGCTCCAGGATTGGCCAGCCCAGTCACCAGACATGAACATTATTGAGCATGTCTGGGGTAAGATGAAGCAGGAGGCATTGAAGATGAATCCAAAGAATCTTGATGAACTTTGGGAGTCCTGCAAGAACGCTTTCTTTGACATTCCAGATGACTTTATTAACTTTATTAAAGTTGTTTGAGTCATTGCAGAGATGTATGGATGCAGTCCTCCAAGCTCATGGGAGTCATGCACAATATTATTTTATTTTTCTACTGCACCATGACTTTATATTCTATACTGTAAGTGTCTGTAAGTGTTTGTTAAGTGACAAGACTTTTGTCTAAGCAAAGTCAGACCTTACTGTCCTAATTAAATAATTAAAAATCAAAGCATGATCATATTTTATTTTAGTAAAATAAGCGTAATCTAGGGACCTTTGCCTTTCATATTAGCCACTTATATTAGCCACTGATACCAAATGATCAACTAGAAGTCAAGTTATTATTTTTTGTTCCTAAAACTTAGGATAGGCGAATATATAAAATTGAGCACATGAGATTATAATACAACATCTGAAAGCTGAATAATTAAACTTTCCATTGATGTATGGCTCATAATGTTTGGCTGAGGTACAACTATTTGAATCTAAAAACAACAAAAGGAGCTACAGGGGTGATTATTGTATCAGTGCTCTTTGGATTAGGGAAGAAGTATGCAAAACAAAGTAATCAGTCTAAGGCAGTTGAAGTATATCTGTGAAATCCAATCATGAACTTGTATGCCCCATATGTGATCTGCATATATTGCCATATTTCTTGATGGGAAAACTGGGACAGACCGCTTGTACATTTAAGAAATATTTGTATCCTAATTAGTTTTTAATAGCTTCCTAATGTCTGCATGCTCACAGGTGAAGACATCATGCAGTCCTCGCACACACTTAGCGACTCACGCTTCCTGTGATCTGTGAAAGGTTAATTGCCACTGTTAATTCCACCTAATGACTGTCTGAATGTTGTGAAGGTCACGGGGCGCTGCAGGAAAGATTTGGTCAAGGGGAATAATGGAAACTCCCATTGCTCAGCTGGTGACGGCACCTAAAAGCTCTGTTAAGATGCACAGAGAGGAGTATCAGATCCAATATTGATATAGGCATTTATTCAATATTAAAACATAAAGCATAACCTGCAGAAACACAAGTCAGCTCTCTCGCTACAGGACGGAGACATCAATATTTTATGATATCGGCCTTCTTCTTTATTAATATGTTAGTGGAGATGACTAAAATGAATGGCTCTTTCTATTCCACTTTCTGTCTCTCTCTCTCTCTCTCTCTCTCTCTCTCTCTCTCTCTCTCTCTCTCTCTCTCTCTCTCTCTCTCTCTCTTCTGCCCAGTCTCTGAGGGCAGATTGTTTGTTGTTGCTTGTCACTGGTTGCAGATCTGTTTATTTGCATGCAAAGCACTAACAGAGACTTGAACATCTGATCCCTGGTTAGTAGATGGTGATCCTCCAGTGCTGACTCTTCAACCATGAATTATAGAGCGACTCTGAGCAGGGAACTCAACGGGAGAGATAAGCACTCAGACAGCTGTGAATCTCAGTGTCACACTGATACAGACAGAAACTCAACCTCCACTGCTCAGCATAAAAAAGACTACAGAATAAATGCGCATAAAAAATTCATACTTCTGCCAACTGTTTCTCTGATTCTCAAGTGCATGCACATACATTGCATATTTTCATGATGCAAGGCTCCCTCGAGATTTATTTTAGACGTCATTCTAGATTGATGAGAAATCTATAATTACATATTCATCAGCATTTTCTCAGTGTTCTATAAATTATTACCCTCTAGGGCCTCAAACTGTTAATCCACACATATATAGTACATACAACAGCTTAAGAGCAGAGTTCACTTTCAGACTCCAATGCACTATTTATAATGGTTTGCTTAGATAACTGCACTTTAGTTGTATTTTTGGGGGACTTCTGAAAAAAAGAGGCAAATTTAGCTCTGCATTTCTGCGTTCCTCCTCTGCATGTAGAATTTTTTTTTTTTGAGAAAACATAAATATATGCTTCTAAAGGGCAGAACTAAATGGGGAAAAAATATGATCTTTAAACAAAATAAGACAAATGCACACATCATCCTGTTCAAAAGCTGACACCCCCAGCTTGTAGTGCAATTTGTTTCCTTCCTGAGCATACGTAATGTTTCCCCTTTTGTAATAGTATTATATGAGTCCCTGTTGTCCTTAGTGTTTAGATATGGATCTCAAAATTATAGTCACTGTTGAAATTGGGTTAAAATTACAGAAGAATATGCTGGACCTGGAGGATTTTTTTCAGAAGAATAATGTAACTTTTAACTGCTCAGGACAGACCAAAAAAGGATTTAAAACATTTAACAAAAGGGCAAAAACATACCCTTATGATTTAAGGGTAGAAGCTTGGAAGATGCTTTTTTTTTTACATGTGTGTGTGTGTGTGTGTGTGTGCGTGTGTGCGTGTGTACGTGTTTTTGTGACATGTCAGGACACAAATCTGTATAATGACATAGGTATGACACAGGTATTACAAAAAGGAGGTGAAATATGAGGACACAGCTGATGTCCTCATTTCTCAAAACGCTTATAAATCACACAGAATGAGTTTAATCAGAGAGTAAAGCTGTACACTGTTTCCTGTGATGGTTGGGTTTAGGGGTGGGGTGGGGTTAGGCCAATACAAAATACGGTTTGTGCTGTATAAAATCAATGGAAACCTATGTAATGTACCCACTTTTCACAAAAACAAACATTTGTGTGTGTGTGTGTGTGTGTGTGTGTGTGTGTGTGTGTGTGTGTGT
>CAIGQV010000001.1:18228152-18265395 GCA_903798115.1 Danio jaintianensis
TGTGCATATATATATATATATATATATATATATATATATATATATATATATATATATATATATATATATATTGAATATTCATTTTATTGTTTGATTAATCAGCATAATAAAACATGAATTAAACAAACCGTTTTAAATTAGTGTATCAATACAATCACAGTCATTTTCCTTCGGCTTAGTCCCTTTATTAATCAGGGATTGCCACAGTGGAATGAACCGCCAACTTATCCAGCATATGTTTTATGCAGTGGATGCCCTTCCAGCCACAACCCAGCACTGGGAAACATCCAATCTTACACACTCTTACATACATGCATACTCATACACTACGGCCAATTTAGTTTATTCAATTCACCTATAGCACATGTTTTTGGACTGTGGGGGAAACCGGAGCACACGGAGGAAACCCACGCGAACACGGGGAGAACATGCAAACTCCACATAGAAACACCAACTGACCCAGCCGGGTTTGAACCAATGACCTTCTTGCTGTGAGGCAACAGTGCTAACATGTGCTAACATGTGTCGCCCTATATTCATACATTTAAATTCAATTTTTAAATGTATTGTTTTATTGATTTATTAAATTATATTATAAAAACACCAGTTAAATATATTTAAATATTTCTTAATTTGTACTTTTTTATGTACTTTTTATTATTTGAATAATCAACATTAAAACACGTTATAAAATTGTCTATTAATTTATCCATTTAAAAATAATTTTAAATCCATTGTTTAATTGCTTTATTAAATGACATTTAAAGGTTCTTTTGTCATTTATTTTTTATTTTATTTGCAGGATAGAAAATCCTGTAAATAAATGGGATTCCATGGATGTTAAAGGTTCTTCATGGAACCTTTGAAGCCAGTACAGAACCTTTATTTTTAATAGTATATGGTGACAATTATGAGTCACATTTACCTCCTTTTATGTGGAAGCAGGCTTTCTTGAAAGGATAGTTCAACACAAAATAAAAGTGATTATTATTATTTTGTTTTTTTACTTTTAAAGTGGCTTCTCTAACACTGCAAACTAATGTTGAACAACCAACTGACACTGCAACACATTGTGTTTGCAAAGGTTCACTTATCTAGCTTTATGTAGCATGCCGTGGATTCGGTGTTTCAGTGTCGTTTCTTCAGATCTGTCTAAGGTACCAGGGCTCTATCGACCAGCAGCAGTGGATGCAAGGCTGCAGTAAATGATGCCTTTATATGGTGCTTCAAATTGAATTAACTCCCCCAATGGATTTACAGCTTCTAGCATAATGAAGCCTGAGAGCAGACTCTCCTGCACAGTAAAGCACCTGATCTAATCTCTACCATTCCCTCTCTCTATTTCCTCACTCCTTCTTATTCTCAAGCCTGGTGATCTTTTGTGTGGTTTGCTCTTTGACCATAATTTGCTGCCAATCACTGTTGTGGTTTTTAATACACATTTATGATTGATTTAAAAGTGTTTTAAAGGAAGGGACTCTATTGTTGAGCAAGTGTGTAAGGCTGATTTGCTCCCTTCAGAATAAGAATGACTTCATGCTCAGATAAAAATCTCCCTCGTTCAAACCAACCTCTGTGCCCTCCCGCTTTTGTCAAAATATGCAATAAAGGATTTCGGAATAATGATGTTGACTTATCAGTTGGCCATCTATTGAAGCATGTTATGTCTTACTGAAAAAAATACACCTAAACGTTTCTTCAGAAAGTCTGAGAGATTTTATGCTGAAGTCATTCTAATTAACCTTGGATAAAAGCAACAGCAGAAAGGCATATTGAAAAAAGGGGGCATTCTGAAAGGAGACTCTAACGGCGATATGATTTGGGGTCTTTAAGAGCCAATGCACATGGACCACATCTCTGGGTGCATAATAGAAGTCACTCATGAGCATTAAGTGCAAACAGCAGCTAAGTGTTATTTGCACATACTGTGAATAGCATGAGGTGACCATTTTTACTTAGTGTGAATCATAGAGTTTTACAGAATTCATTTTGTACAAATAGTTTCTAGCTGTTAATTTTCATTTTTGTCCCTATGTGCTGTTAAAAGGTACATTAGGACAACTATGAGAAGCCATATAAATATAAGTTTTTGTTTTTCTTCTGAATGCAATGTTAGAATGACATTTGTATGTGTTTCTGCTTATTTGTAACCATGGTCCTGTACAACTGGTGATTTCATAATAGCTTTTTACCAAAAAAAAAAATAAATACTCAAAATGTAACCTTCACTATGACTCAAAATAGAGCAATTTATGTGGTACTGCTATAAAAACTTGAAACATCTTCATATCCTTCATAGAATTTCCTGTTTTTACTTCAAGACATGCAGCTGTTATCATCTGAGCCAGACCATAACTGACCGGTCCAAGACTCTGTCCTAAATCCCCCCCTAAATCCTTACAGTTTTCCTCATGAGCACCCATTTGAAACCTAAAATCTAACACCCTGCAGTCTTGTGGAGTCTGCAGGTACAAAATTGACAATTTAACCATTTAACCATTTTTTCTGTTGCAAATGACCATTCCAAATGTATGTGATGTTTGCAATTTCTCCTACAAACTTTATTGTTTAAGCTTCACAGAACTAATAAATAAGGAAATAAAAAACATCAGTTGCTTATGAATTTGGCAGATGCTTTAATCCAAAGTAAATTTAACTGCTTCGGGTGGCATACATTTTAATCATGTCATAAATATTTTATTATATATGTCAGAATTGAAAAGAATATTCATTAATTTTGCTTCAGTTTAGTCCCTGATTTATCAAGGGTTGCCACAGCGAAATGAACCACCAACTACTCTGGCATATGTTTTACTTCTTTATAATTACATTTTAATTCTTACTTTCCAAGTGCTGTTTAACGGAGAGAAGTTTTTTCCAACACATTTTAATAGTTTAAATAACTAATTTATAATAACAAATTTCCATTTATTTTGCAAGACAATAGTATTCAGCTTAAAGTGGAATTTTAACTAGGTTAATTAGGTTAACTGGGCAGGTTAGGTTAATTAAGTAAGGGAGAGCGGGGATGTAAGTAACATGGGAAGAAAGAAACAAAGCGATTTTCTCGTAGCACTGAAAACATTGGCTTTCCAGGCTATAACAGCACATTCAGCATGCAACCCTTGATGTAGCTGCCAAATATCAGCTGATTTCAGGGCTGTCCCCCAGTTAGCTCCAAATTTCACGTTTTAAGTGCAAAAAGTAAATTATTGTAGCGGTTCTTTTTTCCTTATTACAAGTTGTGTCTCTTTTAATGTGTCACATTAATGATCAATCTACACGTTATTTAGTGCAATAACACATCCTTAAGTTTGCAATCTCTGACTTTTTTAGTTTAAAAGTAAATCAGGTTTAAATGGCAAGAGTTCTTGTGGGGACGAAAGTAATACTGTTATTTATGTCCCACTGCTGATAGACAAACCTTATTTTTCACTTCCACATTAAAGTTTGCAGTGTTTGGATTCAGATGTTTTAGAAAATCAATGCATATTGCCAATAATAATAAAAAAAAATTAACATTTTGCATTGTTGATTGCTTTTGAAACATTTGATGGAAGTGAAATTTAAAATGAAAATGCAGTTTATTATTTTACAAAAAAAAAATGCAAAAATAAAGGGAAAACATGTTTGCATTTAAAATTAACAAGGTCATAGTCAGATATATTTAAAATAAACAAGATTAAGTCAGTAAATCTAGCAAATATTGTTGTGTTACTTTTGACCCACTCGTCTGTTACTTTCGTCCCTGCCTATGGGGTCAAAAGTAACAATGTGCCACTTTTGTTTAAAGTGAAGTTATACTGGAGTTATTCTGCATTGATACGAAATAACACCTGATTTTGATAGACCACTCTTGTGAGCAAAAATATATTTCTGCTAAAACATTATCTTTTCAAATTAGGTTTTTATGAAAAATGGTACTTTCGTCCCCGCTCTCCACTAAGTCATTGGACAACAGTGGTTTGATCTGTAGACAATCGGAAAAAAAAAAATGCTTAAGGGGGCTAATAATATTGACTCTAAAAATTATACAAAAAACTGATCAAACTAAAATAAATAAGACTTTCTCCAGAAAAATATCCATCAAAATAAAGTGATACCAAATAAAATACAAGTTACAATATATTCACTTAGAAACCACTTACATTATAGTATAGTATAGTATAGTATAGTATAGTATAGTATAGTATAGTATAGTATAGTATAGTATAGTATAGTATAGTATAGTGTAGTTATATTTTCAATCCAACCCACAGCTCAAAGGCAGAAAAGAGGTGACTGAAATTGGGTAGCTCAGTTGTGACATATTTGGGGCCTTTTTCAGCATTCTGATTTCCATATAGGCTCTCATTCAGTCAGCAAAATCTCAGCTTTCTCTTCCATACAGTGACAATGCCAGAGAACATAATGGAGACTATATGTCATCTCTCCTTTCTGCTTTTAACTCCTCGCAACAGATGGCTGCTAGAATTGACGTTCTTCAAAATACCTGTTTATTTGAAGGTAACTGTTCAGAGTTACCGCTCAACACAGTTTGCTTCTCTAGCACCATTTACCTCAGAGCATTATTGTTTGTACTCATCAGCAAAATCCCATACTAGTGTGAAACTTTCTGAGAAAAGCTGAGCCTGTAAGTTAACATAAGCAATTTCACTGTAAATATCCTATTCAAAAGAGCAATTCATTCATAAATCGAATATTCCTATTTCTCACATGAGCAAGTTAATGTTTATGATGAATAAACAGCACACTAAAAAGAAGATTCCGGGGAAAGTGAAATACAGTCAGACTGTGGATGCATTTAAGTTAAAGCTGTTAGTTTAATACTTCAATTTATTGTGAATACACATTGAAAGTGTAATAAATGCAAAGTGTAGTGTCTTTTTAAATATTTCAAATAAAATATTTTAAATAAATTGTTTTAATTTAAATTAATGCTCCATCATCCCATTTAATATTCAGTGTTACAGATGTATTTTTGCAAACAAAATACTTAATAAAATATATTGAATAGTTATTGAAATTGAAATTGTATTAATTGTGTGATATATATTTTTTAATTATTTAAAACTAAACCTCATTGCTGACCAGTGGGTAAAATGCAGTGGTTTGAAAGAAAATGACAAAATAAAGAATTGTTTAGTTTATTATTTTAAATATATTTTTTTACATTAATTTATATTTTGTGGGGCATGTGGTGGCATAGTGGGTAGCGCTGTTGCCTCACAGCAAGAAGATCGCTGGTTCGAGCCTCGGCTGGGTCAGTTGGCATTTCTATGTGGAGTTTGCATGTTCTCCCCGTGTTCGCGTGGGTTTCCTCCGGGTGCTCCAGTTTCCCCCACAGTCCAAACACAAGCGCTATAGATGAATTGGGTAAGCTAAATTGTCTGTAGTGTATGTGTGTGAATGAGAGTGTATTGGTGTTTCCCAGTGATGGGTTGCAGCTGGAAGGGCATCCTGCGTAAAACTGGATAAGTTGGAGGTTCATTCCGCTGTGGCGACCCCTGATTAATAAAGGGACTAAGCCGAAAAGAAAATGAATGAATGAATAATATTTTGGGGCTATGGTGATGCTCAAATAGTCCATAATATGTCATCAAATTACTTTTGTTCTAAATATGTGACAAGACTTTTGGCATGTAAACCATTGTTATATGAAATGACATTTTCTGTAAATTATGGTAAATATATATATATCGTATATAGTTACTTTTTTGTCTGAAACACAAAATTAAATCTGTATTACAGTTTTATTATTTGGTATAATATTAAATAATATTATTATTATTATTATTATTATTATTATTATTATTATTATTATTATTATTATTATTATTATTATCATCAGAATGACATAATTAACTTGACATATAATTGACAAACCTTAATTTAATTTGATCACTCAGTAAAAACTGAAAAACCAATTGAACAAAATTTCCAATATGTCACACATCAGGCCTCTTCTGAACAAGCCTCCTCTAAAAGCCTGAAGCTCAATTGAGCAGAAAGAATACAGCTGGAGAGAGGAACTATGGATGAAGCACTAGACCTGGAGCTACACATTCAGGCAGCGATTTTCCCTCTCGTTCAGTCTCTCACCCTGTCTATTTTTCCCTTGGGTGGCAGCAAAGGGAGAACACACACCGACACAGAGCAAAGTGAGACTGACAGCTGCTGCAGCTCACCTTAAACACACTTTAATTGAATTAGCAGCCAAGCACAGAGCCAGACACGTTGGATGCGCTGACTGAAAATGTGCAGGGACAATTTCTAATTTCATTTTCTAAGTGGTGCAGAAAGCCTTGGCTGATGAATTTCATGAGCAGAAACCTGAAGTGCCTCATGTACATTGCATTCAAGGAAGCAAACTGCATATGGAATGACTTGAATATCACTTTATGCGATGAAATTAGTACCTTGGCTTAGAGTGTGCCGTGCTGTATATTTAGTCTAATAGGTGTGATAACTACACTTTCTGGATCGTTCTGTAAAAGTCATTTTATAATAAATGTATGGTTATGTAAATGGTTAATGTTACTCCTGCTGCTGCAGTTGGTTATTTTAAGCTATTTAACTAATAAAATAAAGATGTATAACTATTGTGAAACTCTTTTTTTGGTACTGGTACTAATTTTAATTTGTTTAGTTTAACTTAATGTAATGTAATAAAACAACTGCTAATGTAAATAAAAAAACATGTTCTCCCGGTGTTCCTCCGGGTGTTCCGGTTTCCCCCACAGTCCAAAGACATGCACTATAGGTGAATTGAATAAACTAAATTGGCCGTAGTGTATGAGTGTGTGTGTGAATGAGAGTGTATGGGTGTTTATCAGTACTGGGTTGCGGCTGGAAGGGCATCCGCTGTGTAAAACCTATGCTGGAATAGTTGGCGGTTCATTCCGCTGTGGCCATCTCTGAAATAGAGACTAAGCCGAAGGAAAATGAATGAATGAATGAATGAATGAATAATTTAAAATTACAGAAATTATTAAAACTATTATAAAATTAAACGTATTAAATGTAAGTATATATATTTTTTTATATTTTATTAATTATTTGTATAATATAATTAAACAATTATATGGGGGGATTAAAAACCCCCAGTTCACCCTAAAATTAACCAATTTTTATTTTGATACATTAGCATTTACTCATCCCCTGTAATCTTATTCCAAATGAAATTGTTTCTTCTCAACACAAATGAAGATATTTTTTAATCAAATCTGAGAAATTTCTATCCCTCCACTGAAAAGCTTTTCATCCAAAACCCCAATGATTCAAAACGATCATAAAGACATCAAAACTAAATCAATATGAATTGAGCAATTGAACTTGCGGACAATGTTCACAGCATTCAAATGTGGTCATGGAAGTTCAGTTATGTCAAGCAGGAACAGCTAATCTGTTTATTCAATTCAAGTTTACTTGCATAGCTCTTTTCACATAAATAATTGTTCCAAAGCTGTTTTACAAAATGATGTCTGAATGATATGTGATGTTATTTACAGTTGAACCACTGAAGTCACATGGAATGTAAGATGAGTGAAGGTCTCAGAGGATTGGAACAACATGAGAGTGAGTAATTAACAATAGAATTTTCATTATTGGGTGAATGAACCCTTTAATATGACAATAATCGTGTGTTAAAACATGAGGGTTAAAGTATGACAGAATCTTCAATTTGGGGTGTACTGAAACTTTAGCATCTGCTTGCCTCCTGCTCAGACTTCTAAAATGTATTTCAGACATTCAGTTTAACAGTCTAGTGATCCGACAAAACAGAGAGCACTTTAATGATAGCTAAGTGAACATTTATCATCTTCACTGCTAGAAATTAAATGAAAAGTTGAAAAGTTGTTTACACACAAACTGACCACTAATCAAAACCTTCAGAAACCATTTTGTTTTTCAGCTCAACAGTCACAGAACTGAATGCATGGGGTAGTGGGAAATCATAGGCAGTGAAGGATACATCCACGCTTCCTTCAAAAATCAATCAGATGAAGGTATCTCAGTAGACAGGATGTTACACAATCATTGGATTCGGACGTGCCTTGATGCCTTCCTAACTGTGTTTCTCAGCTCTCCGGATGCAGCCGGTGTTTTCTTACATTTATAGCTCTACCCTTCCTTATTTATTCGCTCTAATTTATCATCCATTACTCTGATGAAGAGGGAGTATGCTAATTAGATGTTCTCAAATGCAAATTCATAATGATCTGAAAATGTGTTCATAGTTGTAACCTGTCAGAAATTAGGCCTTTCATGTTGGTGCTTATTACCAGAAATTATGCTCATTATCATGACCAAAACACCAAGCAGTTTTAATAGCTCTCTCAAACGCAGACAGTAAATTAGCCAAAATTATGGTTTAGGAGATTCATTACTTTTGTTTTACACTGGTGTCTGTGAACTGCTTGGTCAATGGTTCGTGAAAGTTTTTAAGTTTGCCTTAAAAAAAATCTAACACATAAACGTCACCCTATTGCTTTTCCTAGCCGTTTAACTGAAAATAAAAATCAATAAAAGCTAATAAAAATGAATTTCAAATAAATTTAGTAAAAGGAACCAAAAGCAATATGAATATATAATAAAAACAACTCATACAGAAAGCTTTGTGTGAAGGAACTGACTGAACTTCACTGATATTCAACTATATTTAATGATTTAAATTTTGTGAATAACTCACTTTGAACTGAAATGACTGATTAACTGAAGATTATCATTCATTCATTTTCTTTTCGGCTTAGTCCCTTTATTAATCTGGGGTCACCACAGCGGAATGAACCGCCAACTTATCCAGCATATGTTTTACGCAGCGGATGCCCCTCCAGCTGCAACCCATCACTGGGAAACATCCATACACACTCATTCACACACTACGGGCAATTTAGCTTACCCAATTCACCTGTACCACATGTTTTTGGACTTGTGGAGGAAACCGGAGCACCCGGAGGAAATCCACGCGAACACAGGGAGAACATGCAAACTCCACACAGAAATGCCAACTGACCCAGCCGAGGCTCGAACCAGCGACCTTCTTGCTGTGAGGCGATTGTGCTACTCACTGCGCCACCGTGCTGCCCCTAACTGAAGATTAGTGAAAATAAAAAAATATTAATTCATGAAAAAGACATTTTTGAGTCGCATTAAGCAGATACAATTCACAATTCACAAGGATACATAATTAAAAATTATTTTAAAATTTATGAGTAAAGAATTGAATGCTTTACCATGTTTGAGGTGACATATTCGAGTATCAATCAACATCCTGAATAACAAAAACATGACTTGAGAAAGCAGTTAGAATGACTCTAAGATTTGATTTATGGATTGGAAAATATCCCTAAAAATATGGGACTTGATTTTAATATTTAATAAGATTTAATATTAACAACATCCCATAAGCAGTGCCATTTTTCTATATAGAAGCACAAACAAAGCTACTGATGATTCAGTGAATCACTCATTAATAGCCTACTCAGACCTGCTACTATCTACTGGTGATTGTAGTGTCATATTTATGTATCTATGACTAGCCTAAACTGCCCAAGTACAGAACCAGGACAAAAGTACATTCAAAAGTACGAAATATTGTTTAATCATCACTTAACAAAAAAAAAAAAAAAAAAAAGATGAGACACATTTTTCTCTCAGTATAACTCATCTCACTGGATATACTTTCAAAATTAATCTTTTGAATTTGGGATAAATTTTCACATTTGAGTGTGTGCTATTTTGCAAGTTTAAGTCTTACAGTCCCATTTTCAATCAGTTTTTGTCATCTCTCCTTTCCTGTAAGTGAAAAAAAGTACAAAACTAAAACTTGTTACTAGGAACCATCTGTCCCTGCTAACAAAATTGCTTGTCTGAAGGATGTAAGGCACTAGTAAAGCTGAAATTTCTCCATGTCTTGAGTGGACACTTTTCTCACCTCTTGCTGTGGCCTCATCCATCTCTCAAATAACACTAGACTATTCCTAAATCTGCACTCTGACAACGGCAGGTGAAAACCCCCTATCAAGAACAATTATGTTATCTTTTGTCTATATGTGCATGTGTGCCAACCAGAAGGCCGAATGACTGCATAAGCTACTGGTGACAACCCATGTGTCATCAAAAAAAAAAAAAGAGCTTGAAAGAGACACCTTCTGTCAACACAAGTTTATACTGCTGAGTCTGAAACTCGGAGTAAGATGCTATTTTAATGCCCCCTCTCTTTGGAAGTGCATTAGGGCAATTTCTGCAGCACATAAGTCAGTCTGTGTCTGTAAACAGAGACTACAAAGGGCTTCAAGAGCTCCTAGACAGAGGCATCAAAAGGGTGACTGTGAAACAAACCGAAAGACACAGGGGGAAAAAGGAAATATGACTCATTTCCTAATGTATACCATTTGTGATGAAACTGTGATTCCTGAAATGATAGACTGACATGTCACTTTTGGTAAGTAAAATTCCATTAAGAACACATATGCTGATGAAATGAATACCTTGAATGCAGGGTTCAAAGTTCCTTCAGATAAAAGCATCTGCCAAATGCATAAATGTAATGCAAAAAATGCTAAGTTAATGTACACATCTAAATTCGATCTCTGCAAATTTACAGAGGAAAACAGCAGGCTAAATAAATAAATAAATAGATAAATAAATAAAAGGACTCGAACACACACATACATATATATATTTGTGTGTTTGTTGCTGCTCCTTTAGGCAGAAATTACCTTTATAATTTTGTACTAGGGCCTCACACTAGTCAAAAGTAATTTACAAAAGCAGCTTTATTTCAGCAAGTCTGAGAACCTTTTAACCTGTATGCAAGTTAACAATTCAGTCACTTATTAAGTCACTCATTATTTTTCTTAAAATACATTTTTCAAATACCAAAATGACTTGACATGAAAATGGTCTGTTCATTAATAATATTCAGTGAAAATAGATCTACACTATGACCACTTTTTATATATAGATAACACTTAAAATAATGGTCCATTAGTAAATGTTAGTTAGTGTATTATCAAACAATGTATAATACATTTATTACAGTATTTATTAATCTTTGCAAACATTATCTGAACATAAAGTCATTCATTATTAGTTTGTTAATGCATTGGCTAATATGAAAACAAGAACCATTCTAAATTTGAACTATTAGTGAATGTTGAACTATGGTTAATAAAAGCTGTACAAGATTGTTCATATTTAGTAGATTGTTTGTGTATTGGTAAATACAATAACTAACATAATGGTCCACTATATTAAAGTGTTAATCATTTATACAGTATGTGGATCTATGATAAAGCAGATAAGTCACACTAACTCAGATCTGTTACATCTTCAATGACTTGTCTGAAGTAACTGCTACAGTGGCAAGTGACAATATTGGATTAATTTGGATGTTTGAACCTGAAACTGATTCCAGAGATGAAGAAGAGTGCATTATTTCGTCTATAGGTCAAAGAATGGTCATGGAGAAAAAGAGGAGGGCTGTCTTTGGTAGTCTGCTCTGTTAAAGAGAAAATGTCTAGGAATTGTGTTGACTGATAAATTTGTACATGGTTTGTCTTTAAGCATATTAGAAACGTAAACAGCTCATTTTGTCTTTAAGCATATTAGAAACGTAAACAGCTCAAATTTTCACTACAGGGTGTCTTTGATATTGGGCGTTTTCATAGCCGCTTTTGATCAAAGCATAGTTTGATATCAGGCAATCCACTTCATGAATACAAATTCAAAATTTCATTCTTTTATAAAGTGCAGAGCTTCTCTTACCAGCAAACCTCAATCTCACCTTATTGATTGGACTCTAGGTTAGGGGACTCCTGACTTCAAGCAACTTCAGTCATTACCCAAGAGATTCACATACTGTACTCCTTCCACTCTGCACTGAGATTGTTTACATAGTGTGTTCAATAAGGCACAAAATAAAGCATTAATGTATTATTTAAGCAGTGTATTTGCTTTTGTTTCCGTTGTTGTTGTTACTTTGCTCAAGAACAGATTCACATGAATTATTTTTATGACCAATTTATGCAGAAATCACTTACTTGTCAACAACTTTTTCACTTACGTAATGTTGATTGCTGTTGCGGAACAAAAAACTTTACACATTTCATGTATTTTCTCATTTCACAGCGATGGTTTTGTTTTTCATCAGATGCGCAGCATTCGGGCACAGTTAATATCATTATAACTGTTCTCTCAGACACAAGGCTGAAGGATCAGATCTGAATATGTCATTTCATCTGTGACACTTTCATTTCAGAGCTGATCTCCCTTTTCAAACCTCTCAGTGTTTAAAAGACTTTGGCAGGAAAACTTGAAGCGAATTTTGAATGTTCTCTCAAGACGTTGCCGCAAGCTGCTTTCAAAAAGTATGATTACGTCCTCTTAACTCTGGAATTGTGACCTGCTATTGTCTGAAATTACATTTTGCCACCTCTACGGACCAAATGTTATTGGATTAAACGTAAGTAGATTTATTGCTTCTATCTTTCGAAAAACAAACAACGTGGTCAGACCACATTTTGTTGACATTTAAGCACAGAGAAGCACAGTAAATCGATCGCAGCTCTAAATAAGATGACCTTGTCCTATGAGAGACAGGGATTGATCAATACCTACACTGGGAAGGTGACCTCCTACCTGAGTCACCTGGGCACTGGCTCTTCAGGGATGTGTGCTGTACATCTGAATGAGTGGAGAATGTGCTCTTCCAAACAACTAATGACTTCAGCTTCAAAAATACCCCCCCTGAAACAATCTGTCACAGCTGGAGTTGAGTGCGGTTCAGTCTGCGTCCCGGTTTAGAGGGTTATTTCTGCTCTGGCTCATGCACCCTGGTGACTATATGACTGGCACTGAGTGTTCAGCATACCTATCAATCAAGTATTGTGCATGGAGACCAACACATCTGTCAATGTTGCACTAGGCCATTACTTCTCTTCTAATGACCCCAGCCTGGTGTAAACATAAGGACTGACTCGGCTTGCACTCTCTGCTTCTCTAATGGTGTGGACACAGGCCAGCTCAATGGCGCTTCCATTACAAACTCATTGCACCTTCAGCTTTTATTCATCTAAAAGGCTTCCATCTGAAAATGTGTAGAACCATACAGTGAAAAAATAAAGAAACTCAGTATCAAATCAGTATTTCAGCACAAAACCTGTCCTTCTGCTGAAAGCTAATAAAATAAAATAATGTAAACAGAGGTCGAAACACAACAAGTAGGTAGAAAGGCATCATATGAATTAGGGGTGTGCAATATTTATCATGCATGATAATATTGCAGTTGTTGTTTTCAAAGCTGATATTATTGAGTATGTCAATCACATTGCAAAAAAACAAACAAAACACATATTGAGATTCTAAAAGCATTCGCTGTGTGTTGAATCCTATCAGAATGCAGTTATAATGACAGTAATTCAAATTAAAAAATATTCCTAATTCAAAAATATCCCTTTATAGATTTGTTTTGTAGCACAAAAGCAAGATTGGCATTTTTACCAAGTAAGTTAATTTTGTCTGTTTTCTGCTTCTCCGTTAAAAATACTTCCAAACAAATACAAAACAAAACAATTACAGCATTTAACTAAACTAGAACAAATGCTAGCAATGTAAAAGTCTGTTACTCACTGTCATTTGTAATCTTTGCTAAATACATATCTTTACCAAATTTTTACTGACCTTAAATGTTTGATTTGTAGTGTCAATTTTATATAAATGTACTTTCAACCACTTAGTAAATGCCAATCGATAAATTTATTAAATTATGACTCAATTTCCTTTTAAAATTATGCATTGTAGTCATTTAAAACTTTCTTGATTCACTAAAGTGGACATAAATTCCCTTTAAGATCATTAGACAAAATGTACTCTGGAAGCCTGTCTGAAACCAATTTTAAGCAAATGCACAAACTTCTCCCTGCTAAGTCAGCGACACACTTTTCCTTAAATGCCTAATCACTCAAAAAGAGACTCATTTTGCTTTGGTGTATAGAAAAAAAGTAACTGAGCAAAAAAGCATATAAAAACAAAGACTTACTGTTTACCCAATTACTTGATCCAAAGTGATCTAGAGTTCTTTCTAAAGAAATCTAACAGATGAGTACATTAGCATCTGAATGAGGTTTATCAGCAGTATTGATACACAAACACTTTATATTGGCAAATAAAAGTCATCATACTTCCCTTTATCACCTCATCTGCCCACGCTCTCCACAAACAGGCCTAACTTGAAGACTTTCTTAACCGGCATCGAGCGCTACAGTCAACAAGCAATAGGACATTTTGTCAAGCACTTGGTTGTGATTTCCATTCAGGCCACTGTGTTGCACACGCTGTGGACATTAAAAGCCATCATACAAATGACATTATCTGACATTCAGATTGTCAGCTTCATTGCTGAAGAGGCGTCGCATCACAGATTAGTATAGCAATTCAAAATATGCCCGTGCACAGTATGCATCGCTCCCTGTTATTTCCAAAAAGGCCTGGACTTTACACAATTCACAGTCTCCATTAAAGTCCATTAAAATACAGGCAGCTAAGAGAGGGAGGTGGAGAGATTGATGGATTTGTTCATTAACCACGCCGCAGTGTTAAAAGCATGCTGGCAGGATTAGTGACAACATTGCTTGTTTAAACAAATGCCTCGCCATTCTTGTTTTTCCCTTCTATTAGGAACAATAAGGGCCAAGGCGGTTTTTAAAAGACACATATGTGAAGCAAATAATTGCACCAGCAACTCTTTTTTTCTCTCTGGAGTCAATCAGCTATACCCGCGGTGACATGACCACACAGGTCACTGGAGGGAAAGATAATTTTCATGAAAGCTTGCTTGTATCTTACATTCTCTCTTGCGCTCTACATAAAGTGGAAGTCAGCGAGGGAAGCGGCACTGAAAACAAAGCCGACATCTGCTGTATGCTCAATTTCTGACCTTTGCTTCTCATCATTAATCAAAGATGCAGCATGGGCCTTTTAAATACCACAACACGTTCTGTACACTGTGAAAGAAAAAAAAAACATCTCTCCAGCTGGAAAAAAACAAACAAACAAAAATGGACTGGATGCATCTAAAATTTCTAGTGTAATAATAATTCTGTAAATAACAGGATGGATGAGGTTATTTTCGGCATGACTGCAAATGTTTCTTTATACAATAGTTTTAAAATAAGAAGTTCAAATCTGCATTAGGCAGATGGTTTTACCTAAAGCAGTTTCAAGGTATCACATCTGTATGAGAGAACTGAATCTGAAGTCATTTATGCATGTTCTTTAGGTGCTCATCATGCTCATCATTTCTCGGTAAACACTTAAAAATAAAGGTTTTGAGTTCAACGTTATTGTCCTCTGCAGAACATTTTTTTGTCTCAGAATCAAGGTGCACATTTGTCTTGAACTCAGTACACATATAACAATACAATTTTAACACATTAACACATTAAACACATTAACAGTACCAACAACAGGGACATTTAAAAATACCATCATGGTAGTTTACAATTTAAAATACAAATAGATACAGGTATAAATAACTTCATGTAGTGGTTACTTCTAAATAAAGGAACTCTATATCACTTCCCTGATGGCAGCAATTTATACATTGGAAATAAAACATGACTTAGATCGTTTGCAATTACGTGGCTTTATTTGTTCTATCAAAAACCTTTAACATTCTTAGAACCATAAAATGATGTCAAAACGTTATTTTAATTATTGAAATTTTCTTAACACTAACAAAACAGATTATTTTAAGAACTGTTCTTTGAAAGGTATGGGTTCATCACTGCAAAAACCTTATTTTGGAATCTTTATTTTGGGGATTTTTGTGTTAATAAATGAAATTCCTTGTGAAATCATAATTAACACTATTCACTTTGTTAGCACATAATGATATTCTTTAGGTGAACAGTCATTTGTGGAATTCAGTCCACATAAAATACAATGGTCTTCGAAATTTATAATCAAAATCTGAAAACTGGCTTTGGTATTGCATTTCTTTTCTGTTGATGTCAATTTGACGGCATGCACAAAATGTCCTTTTCCACTCAAGTTCAACCATTTGTTTGCCATGAATGAGACATGGTGAGGAGAAGTGCTAAAATAAAACTATGCCTTATATTCAGTATTACATTCCAGTTAGTATATGTCAAAATACTGAGGTAAAGTATACATAGAATTTCCACCATTTGTCCAATAATATTGTACTTTCTATAGATTTTTTGGGGTGATTCCTGGATTGTTTATGGTATAAATAATAATAATAATTATTATTATTATTATTATTATTATTATTATTATTATTTCTTGCATTTCGGTTCACAAAAGAATCATAACATTGAAAACAAATCATGACCATCTCAAAAGAACATTTCATTAAACAATTCATTAAACAAGCTTTTCAACTCTATGTGACATATAATTTAGCCAATTGGATATTTTATAGCATAACATAACTAGAAAAATGTAGGATACATTGATTTCAGAATTTGCATTTTAATGAAACAATAATTAATAATAAAAAAAAACTTCCCACATCCTTTACTGTAAAAATAACAACTCAGACATATAATATTTAAAGATAAATGTCTGTTCTTTAAACATTATTGTTTTATGGTACATTTGTCTTTTTTACCAAAGAAAAATAAATTAAAACTTAAAATAAAATAAACCATATATATATATATATATATATATATATATATATTCCCATTATAATTCCATACAAAACACAACTGTAAGAGCACAGTATAAGACAGATAAAACAGCACATAAAAATTGCCAGCATTTTTCAGCACATTACATTGTACCAACACTTCTTTCTTATATTCCAACGCATTAAAGTTTTACAGCGTACACTTTATTATTCGGCACCGGTCAGGCCGACCCACAGCTAACTGTACAGGACCAACCACCGGAGTATATAAAGTTGAGCCAGTACGATTGTGATTTACCAAACCTGGAGATCTATCACAGCCCTAAAAGACAGCACACACACACACACACACACACACACACACACATTCACGCTTCTTTCCCTTCGTGTCAACATACGCGTCTACACACTCCAATAGCTTCTCTAATACCCTGTATTTTCCGGTTTGCAAGAGAGATTGGATTCTAGCCTGAGCCTTTCTTATGAGCTTGTGCACAAATAAGATTGAAAATTGTATCCGCATAATTCCAGATTGCATTACAGCAAATACATTGTGTGCTCTCCTCAAGGGCCTATTTCTCAGAATATCAATGATCATGTAAGGGACAGTGGAAACTCTTGAGATGAGACAAAAAAGGAAAGAGCTAGGAAAGCAAAGGAGATGAGATTTGTGAAATGTCTGCGAAATTACAGAAGTATAACCTGCAATCTAAGGCCAAACTGAGTTGAAATACTGTATAAAAACAAAGAAGAAAATAACATTCACCTCCCAAAGTGCATTTCTGAGAAGTTTAAAAAAAACTTTGAACACTAGATTCTTGAAGTGCAAGCAACCATTTCAGCCATCTCAAAATGGTTAACACAAAAGCAGATATGTGTATTAATATGTTAATATGTTACTTTTCTGAAGCAAAATTATTCAATCCTATCCTTACTCAGTAACAGTAAACATTAACAGAATTATGAAACATAACATTTGTCACACATACTGTACAGTACATTGAATGTGAACATTTTATCAGTTCCTGATTTTCCTGGGAATCATTAGTGCCAGGCTCTACTAGTTCAGCTACAGGAAGGATGCTGAATTTAAAGCTGCTCAAAGGGAATCTTGCATATCTCAGCAGGTTTTCATTAGTCTTTCAATAGTCTTGTATACAAAAAACCGAGTGGGTTCATTTACAAAACTTCAACAAATGCCTCAGACATGGGTTGGATTTGGTAATAATAGCCTCGGGTCTTGAGCAATACTAGTGAATCCATGATTTAGTAGGTTATTGATTTGATTTAATTGAATGTAATCTATAATATTTGTTTTTCCAATCCACTTGTTCCAATTGAAAGATGAACAAACAGCATGCACCATGACATGTGTATTCAAGAATCAACATACAGGAAGGTTTTAATGCTGTAATAATGGTACTTCTTATTTTCGAAGTCTAGACAAATTGTTACAGTTGTGCTCCTCTTCTTATGTTTGTGAACAGTACAATGCTTCCTGTACATCTACTCTTGCATCAACACAAGATGTATGCCTTGTGGTGCCGTCATGCATCAAAGAAGAAGGAGCTCTTCTGAACGCCTGTTGGAGACTGGAGTGGAAGTGAATAAATGTTTAAGGCCATCGAAAAACCTCTGGTGAATTTATCTTCAATTTCATGAGGTACCTTGAACAGCAACAACAGCGTAATATAATCAGAATCCAATCAGTTAAATAGACCTAATGCAGTGATTATTGTCTAGTGTGAGACCCACATTATATTGTGTCTCAATCATTTGTTTGAGTTTGAACAAGGAGGATCTTAAACGTGGCAAGTTTATAATGATGCAGGTAAGATGGCCTTACTGAAAATTAAAAGCCCCCATTTATAGAGCCCATTTATGAATATAGTAACTATTTTGTTTTTTTGGAGCACAAAAAGCATTCTCATCACTTTCATTAACGTTGATTAAAGACTATAGGTATAAGTGCAATGTTAAGTATGGCCTCCAGAGCGACAAAAGTCCTTCTTTCCCATCAAAATAGCCAACTGTTAATCTTTAGAACCACGCAGTTCTTTGAGGAAGGTGTCTCAAAGCCTTAGCGACTATTATTGTTTTGACAGGAGAAATGACATCACATCACACCCCAGCACATATTGTGTCCTTCCAGTGTCGTCTTACGGTATTTGGTCCAGGATCTACCTCTTTTCTTCCAATGTTTGTAACCGTGTCCTCTGGTTAACAGTCATAAAAGACACTGGTGTTCAGTCAAATAGGTAATAGGTTCATTAAAGAGTTTTTGAGATTTTAGGATTCCCCCATTCATTTAGATGGGACATTATTCTTCAATTAAATGTCTGGACATATTGCATACTTTCAGAAATAAAGGTACACAAGCTGTGACTGGAACGGAACCTTTTAAAAGATACACATTTTTAGCAAAATTTTCCATTTTAGTATCTCAAAGGTACATATTAGTACCTACAATTTCAAGAGGTACACTTTTGTTCTTTTTTAGGTACTAATAAAAAACTACAAAATACTTCTGAGGTATCAATATGGACCCTGTACAAAGGTATACCTTTAGAAAATGTGACAGCTTTTGTAACTTTATTTCTGAGAGTGCAAATATGGCTGCAGATTGAACAGACGCTCCTTGAAAGGGACTTTGAGTTGATCCAATGGAGTCACATGAACTGGTTCAATGATATTTTCACTACCCGTCTGGACATTCGAGGTGAAACAACGCATAGGTTGTCAATCGAGAGACAGAGAGCTCTCAGATTTGAATTTAAACTTCAATTTTTAGTTTTCAGTCACATGACCTGTGCAGAGATCTGGCGGGCAAAAAAACAATGGGCCATAATAGCAGCTACACTGGGATCTCCATAGAAACACAGCACAATCCAGTAATATTAAAATATGAAAAAATATGAATTTATACTTTGACTTTGCATTCCAACTTATAAACCTTCAAATTAGAATAGAAACTGTATAAAAACCATACAAACGTAGTGACAGTTATAGGTACCATAGATTGTTATGGGTCAAGTATGCTAACATTCGGCACAAATCCATAAATTTCTTCCTTTAGTCTGTTCTTTCTATGAAGGAATTCTTGAACAAGCACACCCCAGGCATGTATCCTCCTTGTTCCCCTAATGAATCTGTATGTAACAAAATTAGAGTGAGTAAATAATGACAGAATTAAATTTTTTGGGTGAAATATCCCTTTAAAATGAAAGGTAAATAACTCCAACATAAATCAGCAACTCTTACTTCAGATGTGCTATGACCTAAAACCTGTGCTTTGTTGTAAATAGAAC
Organism: Danio jaintianensis; assembly: GCA_903798115.1. NCBI lineage: Eukaryota > Metazoa > Chordata > Actinopteri > Cypriniformes > Danionidae > Danio > Danio jaintianensis. The sequence continues at coordinate 18,248,121 of CAIGQV010000001.1, forward strand.
ACTGCTATTATCCAATCAGAATCAAGGAAGACATTTGAACATTATAAATTACATTACAGTCCTGCCTTGTTTTTGCCTGTGGCTGTGTAAACAGTGGAAAACAGCATCTTTAATCTCCAGTATCTGTATAAGAATGCGTTCAATTTTCTCTTCGGATCTCTCCTACTGTAGCGATACTGTGAAGTGCTCCCAGACCAGCTGTGAGAATGTGATTTGCTGGTGGATCACAGTGTAAGTTCATTGACTGAACCCACGATGCTTAGTTCTCCAATAAGATACTGGTCAACACCACACGAGCAGCCCTGAAGCAACGAGTGGGCTCAGAATCCAGCACTTCCACTGTTAATCTTATAAACAATTTATTCCTACCCACAGCCTCACTTGCTGTTTTCTTTGCTATTGTGGGTTGGATATTGCTTCTGTTTGCTAAACTCATGATAACCACATGTAAATCCGAACATGCAGAATTATATGCAGCTCACCGTTTCATTTTTTCTTCTTGCTTTTTAAACAGCTATACTGTTTCCTCATAATTTTGTTTGATTTCAGTATCAAAAACGAGAGAAAAAGTAACAGAACCATGATGTTTTTCATCTTGAGGTAAACACCATAGTGAATAAAGAATCATGGTATCACTGTAATAGCAAAAAAAGGATTAGATAATTGTTTGCTGTTGTGCAAAATATTTCCAGGGATACACACACACTTGTACAGCTATCTTTGTAGGGACTTCTCATAGAGGTAATTATTTTTATACTGTATATTTATTTTATCCCGCTACCCCAACCCTATGCCTAAATCCAACCCTCACATGAAACAATCTCCATTTAAACATTTTCAAAATAATTACTTCTTTATGAGCATTTTAATCATGGGGACCAAAAAAAAAAGCTCAATTTACTGCTATCGCTATACTTGTGTGGATATTTGGTCCCCACAACGTAAGGAATGCAAGGTACACATACACACACACGTACTATGTGAATGTACAAATTTATGTACTGTGCGCAGAGCTTTAAAAAGAAGAAAAAAAACGTCCTATCACCATCCTAGAAGCATCAAAGTCTTTATTTTCAAGACTTGTTTTACTGTTATATTATTAAATATGGGAAAATGAATGAAAGTCTATGAAAAAACATCAAAACATTTAAAAATCTATATTTCTCTGACTTATACCAATCAACCATGGTCTAGTATATCTGCACTGATATCCAGAAGTGCATTATGCACATAAATCGATATGCTTTATTCTCTTCCAGCTTAATATGCAGAAACAACCATAAACCATAACCCTTTTGTCCCAGGTCTCATGAACTGAATCAGCCCTGGATGTGTTACCCCATAAAAAGTGCCATATATATATTATTACCTGAGCCATAATGATTTCAGGGTCATGGCACAGCACTCCTGTATGCATGTTTCATCAGAAAATGTGCGATGAGATGTTTTACCACAGTGTCCGGATGCTCTCGGTTTCTATACAACCTGACCAGCAGGACATCCTCATAGTGTATTCCTATAAACCAAGCAGCTTATAGTAGCCGACAGCCTTTTTTTGGAGCCGCATTGGGGGAAAAAAGATCAATAGAGAAAGAAGGAAAAGAAAGTGAAAGGGAGAAAGAATAGCTTTAAGCCCTACAATACGGAGAGTCAGACTGAGTTATCTAATGGATGCTTTTTGGCTATTCCAAAGGAGGAAGAAAGACTGAACAGTCTGTCCTCTGTTGTCATTCTCCATGATCTGATGCATTTAATGGAAAAGGGAATTCTTTTCTACTGTTTGTCCATGTGGAGGGACCTGGACGTAGCTATCAGGATGAGCAGCGGTAATGGGGAGCTGGATGTGATGAGATGTCAGGTCAGTCTCCTTCTCTAGAGACGTCACAAGACTTGTCCTGCTGGGATTGCTGGTGACAAGGCCAGTGGGCTGCACCCAGGCAAGAGGCAGGTAATGGGATCGGCTTAATGGGACTGTCCTCGGGCAAAGTCATCGCACATACACACAAACAAAGAAACAAATACACTCTGAAAGGCAATACCTGTGTCCGAATGTGCCTACTTCCAATAGGGGAAAAAAGAAACAGTATGTGGACCAGTTATAGTGTTGCACAATGGCTGTCAGGATTTACTAAAGACACATTGTGAAAACTATATACTTGGATCAAAAAAACAATTCAATGTACTTATTGTGTTTATATTGTATTGTAAAAACACTATTGAGATTAAACAGGTAAGGTTAGGAACAATGCAGGTGGGCTATGGTGTAAGGGATGGGTCAAGAGTGTAATTATAATGTAATATGTAAGTACAGTGTAAAAGCATGTATGTATACAATGAGTGCATTGTACCAAATGATTGGTACTTTAGGGGATAGTTGACTAAAAACTGAAAATTCTTTCATCATTTACTCACAACTCACTTACCACAGATCTGTTTAAGTTTCTTTTTTCTTTTGAACACAAAAGAAGTTACTTTTGGAAAAAAAATTAAAAATGGTAACCTTAGACTTCCATTCTATTTGTTTTTCCTACTACGGAAGAACATATCGTGAGAATGATTAAATCTAGAATATGGTAAAACAATTATCGTAATTTAAAATAGTCAAGCTCATCAAATACAAAAAAAATAATTAACTTCTTTTAATCTTAATCTTTAATCGTTTGATTTAACCTTTCTTAGTTTTGGGTCTGATTTGCAGATGCATTTACTGCAGTTTCCTTCTGCAATATAGAAATATAGCATTTGAACAAAATTAATGTTTGCAGTATTCATTTGCTGGTATTCTTAATCCATTTAATTCTACAGGCCTGTTGAATGCTTGATTCTGTTAAAATAACAGACGTTCTATGGTGTAATTACCTTCCAGTAAATGCACCACTGAAGTATTTCCAGGCAGGTTTTGGCTGCATTACAGTTCACTACACCAAAAGATTTCAGTTATTTCAAAGGTCCTTACAGCCTACAAGCAACCGCAAAGAGGAACCAAAACCAACAGACATACTGAGAAAGCAAATAAATATAACAAACAACACAATGCAAATGCAAATGATTAATATTTTAGCATCTATGGAAAGCACATACTTTCTTCCTCCCACTCTCTCACTCATCCAAACACATACACACACGCATGTGCAGCAACGGAAATATACAGATTAAACAGGTTGTCATGGCTGCCTGAAATTATCAATAAAATAAATTTGCAACAGAAAGCTATAGTGACGTTGTGTCACGGTCACACAAGGAAGACAAAGAAGTGTAAAACTTCAAGGGTGTTTATTCAAGTGACATGCACAATAGTAGTTAGGTGAAGTAGGTGAATGGTGTTGAAGAAGGTGAGCGATCTCTCACGCACACACAGTTCAGCAGCTCAGTTCAGTTCAACGGCTATTGCCAACATAAGAACAGTCACTTCCCTTATATCGTTGCTTTGGCATTCACAGTAGGAGGACATCCATGGAAGAGCGCAGGAGAAGACAGGAGAGAAGACGAAGGGGACCACACCATGTTGGACGTGGTGTTGATGTTCTGTGGGATTACGGGAGTATATGAGAATGTCGTCTATGTAGACAATAGCGAACTGGTGGAGGAAATCTCGGAATATCTCATTCATAAAGTTTTGAAAGATGGAAGGACTGTTAGCTAGGCCATAGGGCATCACGAGGTATTCATAATGGCCAGTGGGTGTGATGAAGGCAGTTTTCCATTCGTCCCCCTTTTGGATACGTATGAGGTTGTAGGCGCTTCAGAGGTCTAATTTACTAAATATTTTAGCCTCTCTGAGTTCTTCGAGGGCTGCGGGAACAAGCGGTAATGGGTAGGCGAACTTAACGGTTGCATCGTTGAGTACCCGATAGTCGATACAGGGCCACGAAGAAGAAGCTGGAGGCAGCTGGTGATGTGGAGGGTCGGATGAACCCCTGATGGAGAGCTTCCTGGATGTAGCTCTCCATAGCAATGTGTTCTGGAGAGAGAGGGTAGATTCTTCCATGGGGCAGTTCAGCGTCTGGCAGTAGGTCGATACTGAAATCCCAGGACCGATGTGGGGGTAACTGGGTTGCTCGTTCCTTACTGAAGACATCCAGGAAAGGAGTATAGATGGCCGGCATATCACTAGATGTGGAGCTGACAGTGCTTTCTACGGTGGTGGTGTGGACGTGAAGGGAATTCTGGTTCGGATCATGACCAGCAGGAGGAGTAAGATGACCACGGTGTTTGCAGGCTGTGCTCCACTCCAAGATCTCTCCGGTGTTCCCTTCAATCCTGGGTTGGTGCTGTGCAAGCCAGGGTCTGCCTAAAATGACGTCCACATTAGCACGGGGTAAGACCAACAGAATGAGTTTCTCACGGTGATTAGGAGGCGAGAGAATGGTGACTTCCTGGGTCCTTTGTGTGATTTTTGCCATCGCCTAATGGTGAGTTCTGTATAGTGGTGATTTTAAAGGAAGTTTCACAACTCACAGAGGGGATGTTATGTTTGATGGGGAAATGAGACGAAATTAAGTTTCCAGCCGCTCCAGAATCCACCAGTACATGTATGGGGTAAGTGCAAGTATCAATAATTAGTTGTGCTTTCAGATGAGGAATATGAGAAACGGTAGGGGTGAGAGTGACTTTACTCACCACTAGGCGAGGCGGACGAACTGGACAGGTGGAGATGAGGTGAGACGCTTCCCCACAATACAGGCAGAGTTTTTTTTTAATCCGGTTGTGTCGTTCGGAAGCTGCAAGGCGATAGGAATCGGTGATCATGGGTTCATTCTCATCTGGTGGTGGTGAAAGAGCACTGGGAATAGGATCATAATCCGGACGTAGTGGAAGGGTACAAGCAGAAAGGTGTTGTGAAACACTAATGGCTTTTATTTTATAAAAGTCTCTAGGTTGGCATAACTAAGTGTTTTTGAGTGCTGGGTTTCAAACCTCTGCGATAGGCGGCAAGGAGGGCCACTTGGTTCCAGCCGCTACTGGCGGTGAGGGCTCGGAATTGCAGCGTGTATTCGTGGATGGAGGTGTTACCTTGGCGGAGAGTGAGTAGTTCATCGTGCACGGACAAAGGGGTAAGTGAGACTGCAAATACCTTTTTAAAATGGTCCGTGAAAGATTGATAGGTGGCCACCACTGGACTTCGGGCATTCCAGAGGGCGTCCGCCCACTGGATGGCTCGTCCTGTAAGATGGGAAATTATAAAGGTAACTTTAGAAAGTTTGTTGGGGAATTGGTGGATGTTAGCTTCAATATGGAGTGAACATTGAAGCAGAAAACCAGTACAGGTACTCGGCTCGCCGGAGTAGTTCATTGGTCGAGCGAGGGGTATGCTGGCATTCGGTGGGGCGGCTGGTAGGGTTTGCCGGAGAGCGTTTATCATGCCGGTGAATGGATCCGTAGTGGCTCCGGTCTGAGCAGCGTTAGCCTCCATTAGCTGTAGTAATTTGAGGGGCTGGAATCCTGTCACGGTCACACAAGGAAGTGTAAAACTTCAAGGGTGTTTATTCAAGTGATATGCACAATAGTAGTTAGGTGAAGTAGGTGAATGCTGTTGAAGAAGGTGAGCGATCTCTCACGCACACACAGTTCAGCAGCTCAGTTCAGTTCAACGGCTATTGCCAACACAAGAACAGTCGCTTCCCTTACATCGTCGCTTTGGCATTCACAGTAGGAGGACATCAATGGAAGACCGCAGGAGAAGACAGGAGAGAAGACGAAGGGGACCATACGAGTCTGATTCCAGCCACTGACTGAGTGAGTGAGGTGAGTATTTGAAGTGTGTGGTGATTGCAGGTGCAGGTGATGGTGATTAGTATTCAGGTGAGGGTTCACGGGTGTAGTGCATGGTGAGTGAGAATGAGCAGCAGGTGTGACACGTTGAGGCTAGGGAATTGTGCTGCTCAATATAATTTGCTCTATTTAGCAAATATGGCTCATTGTGTTCATATTGTGTTCATAGACAACAACAACAAAAACAAAAAAACCTAGCTGGCGTACTACTTTTGGCAAGATTTATAAATCTGCATCCAGTATACACTTTACCTCATGAGTAACACATACAAATTTCATTCACACTACACACATTCATACTACTGTAGGTTGCAACATAGACTCATTCTGAAAATGTAGCCCTATATACGTTTCTGAAGATCGCAAATTATGTAGCCAGAAGTACGTAAGGCTGCATTTCATTTTTAAAACGAACTCTACGGGGCGGTATGACGCCGTTCCTTTGCACTTACCAGCTGACCACTGACCTCCATGTGGACGGCTTTCCCGCTGTTACCAGTTTGTCCAGTTAGCTCGCCATGTAGGTCGATGGATTTGAGACGCAGAGATGAGTTGACCACGAGGACAGGGTTCGAGTCCGGTGAGGAATGGTTCCAGAAAGTGGGTAAGACAAAAACAGAATCCAAAAAATTAACAAGTAAATAACATGTGGTAAAATCTGAAAACATGGTAAAAATCAGGCGAGGGCTTTTCTTTTTCTGGATTGCTTATTAAAATTGTCGGTTGGGTTTAGGGAAGTGGGTGGGCGGGTTAATCTGTGCTTTTGAAAATACTATTAGTTGGGTTTAGGGAAGGTTTGGATCAAAACATAGCACAGATGCAGAAGCAAATAAATGTATGACCCCGACTTGCCTAAAGCCAAACCACATGTGATGACTTGTATTTATAAAATTGCAGGGGCTGCACAATCGATAGTTGTGTATTGGGAGTGTAGGATGAGAGAATGAACAGAGAAAGGCCAGAGGGAAAGCAGCTACAGCCATCATTTCAATAGCAAGTTCAAGTTCGCAGTCTGAGATGTGGGAAGAGTGTGAGACATAAAACGCATCTGGAAAAAGCATCAAAATATGTCTTCAAAGTGAAAATGCAGTGGCGTCAGTGCTGAGGTGGGTGGCCCTAGTTTAAAGTTGAATGCGAAAATAAAGAAAATTGCAGCAATGTTAGAAGGAAATCCTGATGAACGAATGCCAGAAGAAGGATGAAAAAACAACAACATCTGTACCAATTAGATTTTCTATGCAAAAGTTCACACGTGGCAATTACTGTAAGTTTGTTTGTTAAGTGACACTGCTCATCCCCTACCCTCAGAGTTTCAGCTCCTTCCTTCTGGTCGCAGGTTTTTAGTATCAAGCTGTAGAACGATACAAAAATAGTTTCATACCAGCAGCCTTCATAGAGTAAAGCAGAGGTGTTTCTGTGACTTGTACATTTATTTCGAGGGGGGTATTTTCATTTATTTTCTACACTTGAAAAGATTATTTATTCATTCTTTATTTTTATTTTTTTTAAAGAGTGTTTTGTATGTTTATGTTTCATGTCTTTATGTCCATTTGTTGTTGTCACTTTATGAGTTTTTTGTGTGGCACTGTTATGAAATGAAGACTCTTGACTGCAAACCACATCTATCTTTGGGTATAAATAAAGTAACCTAACCTAACCTAACCTTTACATTACATTGTATTGCAATATTCTTGAAGTCTGTAATTCATGTTAATCTTTTTTTTTTTCTGCTGCCAATCAGCCCTGGTACTAGACTTGCATGATTGGGGCAATCAAAGATTTTTCACACATTTTCTAGGGTAATATATTCATAGTTAATATATTTACATTTGCTTTTTTTTTCTTTTTTGTTTTGTTCTGTGTGTCTTAAATGAGACGAATCTGCAATATTGTAGTGCACTCAGGAATGCCCTTTTTATAGGCCACAAATAATGTATGTTTTTTTATAGATAGTTGTGGTCAAAATTATTGGCACCCAGGGAAAAATACATCTTTTTTGTTTATCTTTTTTTATCTTTTTAATTTTTTAAAAAATCACAAAACTAACATTTTGCTGGAAAAAAAAATGAAAATGAGTAAGAATTCATTATGAATTTTTTTTTTTCAAGTACGTGTTCATCAAAATTGTAGCCATTGTTTTATTCAATGCTTTATGCAACACATTATTTTGCCCAGATAACAGCTCTAAATTCTTCTTCTGGTATTCATCATATCATCAAGTTATATCAATGGCATCTCAAATAGATTTTATAATTGTATTTAAAATGAAATAGCTGACTTAATGACATACACTGTAAAAATAATCTGTAAATTAGCAGTTTTCCGTATTTTGTGATTCATGTTTTATTTTTTTATTTTCCTCCATTTATTTATGCTTTTGAATTGCATTATGGGACTTTGATCTTTCTTCCAACAACTTTTAACATTGAAAAGTTTGAAAAAACGACTTTTATTAACATTTTTAATAGTTTAAAGTGATATAATGTCCGGGTTTGTGTTGTATACAGTACAAATACATTGCAATAAACTGCCAGTATGTTTTCTGTTATTTTACAACCTTATTTCTGTATTTATTATTTCTTATACATTATATTATTTCAAAATACTAAAATGTCAATAAAAGTCACTTTGTTAAACTGTAGAGTTTAATTTTCTACATCAAAAGTCGACAGACCAGCGATCAAGGCCCCATAATACAATTCACAATTGTGAATAAATTAAAAACACTTGTGAATCACAAAATACAGAAACTGTTAATTAACAAATTTTTTTTTTTAAACAGCGTAGTTATAAAATGTTATAAGCATGCCTAAAATCTCCTGTGTACATCATGAAAAACACTTGTAATTTCATGATTATAAAGGTATCATGACAGTCTTATGAACACACCTTCAAGTAAAGTATTACCAAATAAACAAAGTTATACCACTATTATGAGATCCCTAAAAAATATGGGGCATGAGGCTCAGGCTCTAAGTTTTAGTTCCTCAGTTCCACTTTATGTGAAGTGACATGGAACAAGATGAGGCACTGGTGTTCAGTGCAGTCCAATGCTCAAACTTTAAAAACAGCCCAGGAGTTAAGCTTGTCAGGGCTCACAAAGTTTTGCTAAAGTGTTTTTTAAACCTTTTTTCTAGGTTTTCGGGTGTTTCTAGTCCAATAACCAACAGGGTTAAGCCACATTTTATGAGCATCAAATACAGCTTCAAAATTCAGAAAGCTAAATCAAATAATCTAACTGTAGTATATTTTCTATATTTCAGTGCATTAATAATCAGAGTTTTTACCTCAATACTTGAGCTTTTGTCTCTGCTCAAGCAACAAATATATATAAAACATCTTAAAACAAATTAATGAAATAAAACAAGTAAAGCAATGTTTGTTATTTGAACACACAAACACACACATATAATTGCTGAGAAAATATTAATCATTTTCATTTAGTTTAATGTGATATACTGAAGTAACTATAGCACCAAAACTATTTAGATATTAAAAACTGCAAATAATTAATCAGTGGTTGTAAAATAGCACAACTAAAACTAATTAAACTAAAGTGAAAAACATTTCAGTACTCAAAATATAATAAATACCTAGTTTAACTTTATTTAATAAAAAGACACAATGAATTTAATGTAATACATAATTAATAAAATGGTTTATTGTTCATATTATTTACTAAGCTAAATATACGTTATTTAGTTCTTCTAAGGTAAATATAAATATAATAAGAAATATATAAGAAATAGAAGACCATAAGAATAAAAATACCTTATATTTAAATATATATGATTTAAAACTGCATTATGTCATAGATTCTTCTATGCATACAGACATGGGATATAGCCAAATAAAAACATCTTAGCTAATTTCACCTTTTGGGAACAGCCTTTGTGTTGTGAGCTCATCTTCGATGCCTTTAAAAGCTGCCTGAATGTATGCAGCTCACTAAGCTTTAGACCTGAATTAGTATCTGGTGCATTAGACATATACAAAGACACCATCATTAGAATACTATAATCAATGAGGGAAAACAAATGAATCCTCTGAGCCATTAAACTTGTCAAGAGACGCAGACATGCAAGCACACAACACCATATTTTATCATCCCCTGCATTCTTCTAATTAAATACTAATACAACAGTGAGCGATTAGCTTATTGTGCACGGTATCTGTGGCATTCCACATTCCAGTTTTATACAGTAAATGAGCTTAATTATTTATGATTACAGACTCTCTTTGTCTCTCTGTGTGTATGACCCTGCACATTTATAACAGTCATTCAATCGTTATGCAATTAGACCCTCATTAACTAATGATTCTCTGCACCAAAAATGTCATTACCATTCTCCTCATACCTCATGCATCAGGGCTTCAATTTGTATTTCACTTAAACTGAATGAAAAGTGCATTTCAGTCTCTAAAAAGTTCAGTTCAGTTCATAAAAGTACGCTTTTAGAGATTGAAACCGTGATACTTAGATCTCATTTATATGCTGCTGTCAAAAACGCCCCAATTAAAATCACATAAACAAACAGAAGGATTTTTAAAGCTTTCATACGATCTTGAAATTTATTCAAATATTTCAGTTAAATATTTCATCTGCTCTGAACAATGTTATGCTAAGCGATGGCCAGAAAAAAAAGACAACTGATTCAGTGCTAAATTACTTTATGAAAAAAGCAATCATGCTTGCAATAGCTCACTCTGACATTGAATAAAGCAAAATGACTAAGAAAAAGACTTGAAAGGTATAAACCTTAATTTTTGCGCTGACACTGGTCACAAAATAGATTTTTAAAAGCTATGACATATGAGAACCATTTTGAGCTAATTAAAGAACCTTTCAGTAAAACAGATCTTAAAAAGAATAGTTTGTTTCTTTGTGTTAAGAACAACACTCAAAAAGTTATTTTTGCTGCTTGTTTAAACTACTTATTTAAAATCAGCTGAATCAACACAATTCTTGAGGGTGTTTTTGGGGACAACTTAATTGTTTTATGTTCAATCCCCTTAAATTAAAGTTAAGTTAAATTAATTGATTTGTGTTGGGACAACATGAAGGAATTGCGTGAAAGACAGCATTTTTTACAGAGAACAATCTAAAGAACACTTTTCCACCATGAAGAACCTTTATGGAATGGAAAGTTTCCATTGATACTCAAGCTCCCTAATTAAAAAAAAATATTTACTCATGCTCAAGTGGTTCCATACCTTTATGAGTTTCTTTCTTCCGTTGAACACAAAATAAGACATTTTGAAAAATGTTAGACCATTGACTTCCATAGTAGGAAAAACAAATACTATGGAAGTAAATGTATAGGTTTCCAAAGTTTTTCAAAATAACTTATTTTGTGCTCAACAGAAAAAAAAACCTTTATTCAAACTGGTTTGTGACAAGTGAAGGTTGAGTAAATAATGGCAGAATTTTCAGTTGGGTGAACTCCTTTAATTGAACACTTACTATCTTTTATTTTTTTATTTATGACTACAAGCCACACAGCACAGAACTATGTGTGCACAGTACAAATTAACATATTCTGTGAATCAGAAGAATATATTTTTTAACACACTTTAACTCTGGATGTGACTTTCAGGTCAACCTGACCTCATGGGTACCTTTACAGAACAATTTGTTAAAAATATATTTTTTTTCCTTCTTAAATATATTGAAGAGTTTCACAAATGGAAGATTTTCCTCTTTCAGGACATTTTATTAAAGATTACTGACATATAGCCTAGAGTTTGAATCAGCAAGGTTCTAGTCTGTGCTCATCCATGCAGCCATATAGAGATAAGAGCAGTAAGTATCGCAATATAACCCTCATAACCATAGTAACATAATTTAAATTTAAAATACTTCAGTGTAATTATTTAATTAATTATACTGACATTAAGGAAAGCCAGAGGGCAAATCCTGACAGTGGACAAGAGGAGGAGTTGAATATACAGGAGAGTAATTATGTTCTGAGCAGCAAAACGACAGAGGAATAGGTAACATAATGCTGTGATGGCCATCATATTTGTTGACATGGGTGAGCTGAGTGTCACCTGATGACCTTATTCTTTCACTTAAGAGCCATTGGAACCTAATTGTTTCAAGACTTCTGGTCTCATGCACTTCAAATGATTTGCATGAACAGTATATATATATGCGTGTGTGTGTGTGTGCGCGTGTGTGTGCATGTTATAATTTGACAGAATAGTTATAACCCTTTACGCCACACCTTATGTCCGTCTTTCATTTTTCAACTCTCTAATTTTTTTACCTTTTCATGGTTCATTCAATGGATTTAATTACTGAAAGAATTATTGAAATAATTACTCAGGCACATGTTTTACAGACAGATGCCCTTCCTGCCATAAATGAATAAATGAATAAATGAATGAATGAATGAATGAATGAATGAATGAATGAATGAATGAATATTATAAACAATACTGTAACTTTTGTCTTTTTTTTGTATTCTGTAAAGCTCGAGCAGCACAGCATGGTGCAAGAAGTGGCAAGATAATGGGTTTACTTCCCTGCAAAATTAAAAGTGATAAAATGTATTCCTTCAATGTAGTGTACATTCCTTCAAATAAATGTCAGTGCTAATTGCATAGAAGTAAATACCATCAGATGGTAACTGAGAACTTGAATCGCGTGTGCCTTGATGACCAATTATAGCCTTGATGTAGATGAATTTCTGTCAGAGGAGTGTAATAGCCAGTCATTGCTTGAGGAGAACAACATAGAAATGAATGAGAATTGGCAGAAACTGAATCTTATCTGCCCATGCTTTCTCTAATGAAACTTTTTAATCCAAAACAACACTTATTGGAAATACTGGAAAATCAGCCAACAAGCATTTGTATCATGATAAGCTGTTGTCCCTCAAAATGAATTGACATTCATTATAGAAAATGGCCTCTACTGTCTCCTTCCCTGTGATACGGTAAAGTCTAGAAGGGATACAGCTGTGACACTGTGACACTGTACAACAATAATTAGTATTTTATGTTACTGTAAAGGTTGGGGTAGGAGTAGGCATTAATAAAATGAAATTTAACGGGTAATTTAATTAATAATATGAATAATACTCTGTATGATTACAGTTTTAACATTACTGTGGGGGCTGGGTTTAGGGTTGGGGTGGGGGTAGATGTTAATAAAATACAATTATTGGGTAATTTAATAAATAATATAAATAATTCTTGTTAACTTCTGACCACAGCTGTATCCCTTCTAGCAACAACCCTGTGATTCTTTTTTCTTTGTACTAACCTTGAATGATTGCCGTCATTTAGCTTTGTAGTGAGTCTAATTATCTGGTTCAGGTATGTTTAATTAGGGTTGGTGCTAAATTTTGCTGGACAGTGGACTTCTGAAACATGTCTGGACACCCCTGCCTTATAGCATCAAATCTTTGTAGGCATCTCCATGGCCCTAAATTAGAATCTGTGACATATTTTTTTAGATAAACCTATTAGTAACAACTCAATTATATGTACAGGTCAAACTGACCTGCAAAATAAGGGTTAAGGCCATTGTAGCCTGAGTCTTAATTTATTGACCATGCTTTTATTGTATTGACCATCCTGCAGAATGACATTGTGGAACTTAGCATTCAGTCAGGTTAAATGAACTTCAGAGGTCTTTTTGCACTCTGTGGGGTGCTAGTGGATTTCAAAGCATTTTAAACTCTTTTAAAATGAGCTGACTAATTTCTGATAGAACCAAAAATTGTTTAAGTCTGGAAATTATATTATAAATATGCGTATTATATTATATCAAAAGGCATAATGAATGTTAGACAAATGTGAGCTTATCCTTTCATTTGTTTTTCTCAAAAACTAAAAGGCTATTTCAGTAAGGCTTGACTACAGTATATCCTAAATACCAAAGTGGACAGTTTAGAATATATTTTAATGTAATATATTAGGACGATTACACAGGAATCAGTGGAGATCACAGGATATTTATTGATTCTGTCCTTCTCGTTTGTTTCTTATATCCCAGTAAGGTTTAGATCACAGTTGTGGAGAAATCAATGCAGCAACTTATTCCTGTCACTAAGCCTTGAGATGAGGATTGGGAATTAATGAGTACTTGGGGCAAAAATGCCATAAAACTGAACAAAAATGTCTCTGCACAACTAAACAAAATCTTCTACTTTTTCTGAAAGTTTTCAGGATGTTTAAACATGGATAACATCTAGAAAAATATACATAAAAAATGAAAGACATAAAAATGACAACTATGAATTTTACATAAATATGTTATGTGAAATGTAAAAATAATAATAATAATAATTCCTTACATTTATATAGCGCTATCCTGGACACTCAAAGCACTTTACACATTTTTGGGGGCAATCTCTCCATCCACCACCAGTGTGCAGCATCCACCTGGATGACGAGACGGCAGCCATATTGCGCCAGACCACACACCACACACCAGCTGATTGGTGAAGAGGAGACAGAGTGATGAAGCCAATTTTCATATGGGGATGGTTAGGAGGCCATGACGGACAGAGGCCAGTGAGTAAATTTGGCCAGGGTTAAACCCCTACTCTTTTTCGAAGTGCATCCTGGGATTTTTAACGACCACAGAGAGTCAGGACCTCGGTTTAACGTCTAATCCCTGCTCACTGAGCAGTATAGAGACCCCATCAATATACTGGGGCGTTAGGACCCACACAGACAGTTTGAGCACCCCCTGCTGGTCTCACTAACACCACTTCCGGCAGCTACGTAGCTTTCCCATGTGATCTCCCATCCAGATACTGACCGGGCACAGCCCTGCTTAGCTTCAGTGGGCAACCATGTGAGAGTTGCAGAGAGCTAGCTGCCAGCCGATGAAAAGTATGAAAATAATGGAAAGTGCCATTTTGCACTATTACAATTAGATCTGTGGACACAATCAGATTTGACTCTAAAGTGAATCTGTTATGCTATTTTATATTATGTTATTTTCTACTTTTGATTTGGAGGTGTCCTACAACAAGTTGACATTTAGTTTTCTTTAATATTATACTATTTTATCTATTAATATGCATTTCACCTCACCATTTTACATGCTAATTTGCACATCACAGCTGCCACATAACGTTGTATATAGTAATATACCTGTAAATACACTTGTCAATTTGTATATTTGCATTCACTATTACTTTTATTTTTAAAATTTATTTATTATCTGTTTTTTGTCCTGTCTCTGTAATTCTGTTGCACTGTAGAAGCTCTGTCATGAAAACAAATTCCTCGTATGTGTGAACATACCTGGCAATAAAGCTCTTTCTGATTCTGATTCTGATTCTGATTCACTTCTCAAAGAGTCTTAAGATTTGTTTTTTCACAGCCCCTCCTTTCCCTGAATCTACTCTCCTCTGATTATTCAGATGGCCCAGTCTGTTGTGATGGTCTGCCTTTTACATGATTTATGTTGGAACAAAATGCTCATTATCATATCTTAATTTCAGCTTTGTAATTTTTCTCAATTAGGAGACAATAACTTTAGTTAGGGAATGGTGTCAATAATTTTAACCAACAATGTGCTAATACAATGAAAACAAGGTGCATTTTGCTGTGTAGACAACTTTATGTTGTGCATGTCAAAATTACTTAAAATGAGTTAAAAACTCACATACAGCCAATAATGTTGTTAAAAGTATTGATGTATACACAGATCCACAAAAACTCCATATTATATATATGCCAATTTAATAGTTAGTGATGTCAGTTTATAAAGAAACTCTATATATGGCCATACATGACATCCCCATTTTCACATTTTTGTAGCACTTTGAAAAACATTTTCTAAAATTTCTGTTGCTTGTGTATATTAAAGTTGACATTAAATGGAAGTTAAAATTGTCCTTTTTTATTTTTTTAATGTAGGGAGGTGAATGATTTCGTACTTTGGGATCTGATTGGATCATCAGCAGATGGACGTTACTAACAAAATGGAGGATTGACGAATGGACAAAAGCAAGACATGCATGTATAGCCTCGCCTTAAAGGCATTCCATGTGACCAGAAATGAAGAAAAGTTGTTTTGCAGGGGGGGGAAGATTGTGGTATTTGATAAAAGATTATGTAGGCCAATTAGTGTTTACAAAATAATGAAGTGCACAGATACTTCATTTATAGTAAGGACAAATATATACATATTAAAATAAGATAAGTAACTTTTGATTTCATGCCAACTTTAATGGTCAAAAAGCATTAAAGCTTTTAGTTGAATTTTGTCATTTAAAAACAACAAAGTCCAAATACCATCTAATTTAGCGATTTATTTTTAAACTTTAGTGATTATAACAATAGTTTTTACAATAAGTGCATAATTAAAGTCACTTGACTAAAGTCTAAAAGTGATCCTTATGTCTGCTGAGTTTGTCAATCAAGCTGAGATTAAAAACAAATGCCCATCTATCCATCTGTCTAATTTGGTATGGCACATGTGCTTCATATAGACTTTCTGGAAAACTCAATTTAATAGACCACCATGGAGAAACTTTATGAGAGTTCTGCAAAATTAATAGATTTATTTTATCGCCTTAACTGAAGATGTTGTTATGTCTGCAGAATTGTGCCACACTAAAAACTGCAATACAATCTAAACCACATGCACACAGGGTACTAATAAACAGTCTGTACGGACACCAAAAAATGAACTATCAACATCAGATATAAGCCTGCAGCAGTGTTTTGTGGTCTCTGAGGGTTATATGTTGCACTGATAAACAGAATGAACTGTCCTCCTTGTCACCAAGAGTTAATTGTCTCTGGGTTCCAAAACTGGACCAGGAATGTTTATGCATATTATGTATTCAAGTAGTTAGCTATCAGTGTTTATAATTCTCACTTTCCCAGTCCTGAAACAGATCCTAATGTTCCATGAACCCTGCAGGGTCAGGGGTGAGATTGTTGCTATTTTCTTTCAGCATGAATAAATAATTGACCCATTTACATAACATTTAGCTGCACCAGAAACATCAATCCACAAATTGTGCTAAAGAGAGGGGGGGGGGATGGGGCGGGCGACACTAAATGTTTGTGAGCATGGTTGTTTTTTCTTTGTAGTAATTCATGTTCCTTGAAGGAGAAGAAAAGGGCAGTGCTGGACTGAGCTGACCTGATTTTGAAAGCAGTTCTTCAAAGTCAAGTGGATTTAATTTGATTCACTTCTCTTTCTCATAAACATGGCATGATTGTTCTTTAGTTTCTTTGTGATGTTTTATCCCCCTGTTTCTGTCAGCTTGAGTTATCATTTGTTTGTTGAGATTGGTTCTGATCAGTTACACACTTGTTCATTATATTGATTACCTATTTCAGAGTATTTATAGTATCCATTAAATGTTCTATTAACATCTATAAACAAGCAAATTTGTCATTTTAAAACTGTTATTTACTGACTTTTCTTAATTCTGTGAAGAAATAACTATATTGTGATATAGCCTATTATTACATTCTGTGTGTGTGTGTGTGTGTGTGTGTGTGTGTGTGTGTGTGTGTG
>CAIGQV010000001.1:18272645-18303899 GCA_903798115.1 Danio jaintianensis
GATAGATAGATAGATAGATAGATAGATAGATAGATAGATAGATAGATGGATAGATGGATAGATGGATAGATGGATAGATAGATAGATAGATAGATAGATAGATGCAGTTTATATGAAGCAATACTTCAGTGCTGTTGTTGTTGTTGAGTAAAGAATCTTCTATAGTTCAAGTATGAGAGATGTGCTGAGTTGGCCTTAAATCTCATGAGACCAAAATGCCTGGCTTATCTGTTCTTCTAATCCACGTCTGAGAGAACAACAATCTTTTGCTAAACAGAAACAGTCCAATTGTATTTTGAGTTGGCTCAGAGATATGCAACAAGTGTTATATTCTTTTAGCCACAGAGAGAATAGCATCACACAATTATGGGGCCCTGGAGTCATGAAAGAGCACCTGATACAGTGCTTATATTAAATTCACTCACTGTGGTCTTACACTGCCCTCTGCAGGATCTTGCATGGTTCCCATGCAGTCTCTTGGCAATACTTACATTTGAAATGTTTTTTTTTTTTTTTTTTCAACTAAAACACGCACATACACACACATTCACCTGGATCAATTATGAATTACCTCATCAAAAGGGCAGCAGAGGCAAAAACATCAAACGTCCAAGAAGTGTTTGATGTTTTTGTCTTTGCTGTTTTCTCTGCAAATATTTCCCCCAAAAGTTGAAATATCCTTTCATTGACTTTGAGAAATCAAATGAAGATTTATTGCATTTATGCACAAACTAGATGCATAAATGAAGACACAAGTTACTATAACTATGTAACTTAAAGAGCCTTAAAATGTATAAATAAATATATAAAATATAATTTAATACAAAATAATAATAACTATAATAAATACATATACAAAAAAAACAATATAATATAACAACATTAGGATAACATTAGTATTAAAGAAACAAACTAACAATTTAAATTGAAACAATCGTTTAACATAATCTACTAATTATATATTAATTTTGTAAAAAAAGATAAAATGTAAATACATGTTTAAAGACAATAAATAAATTAAATATCTATCTATCTATCTATCTATCTATCTATCTATCTATCTATCTATCTATCTATCTATCTATCTATCTATCTATCTATCTATCTACCTGCATCGATACAAGTGACGAATCGTAGGCGTTTCATATGGTATGCATAACTTCAGTAACGTTAGTCATCTCTGTGACTAAGCTGTGAATGGGAATTCATCAGGGTAACGCTAGATGCCGCTCTGTACTTCTAGATACAGCGACAGAAGAGAGAAGAAGTATCGATATCCTGCTTCGTGTGTTTCTGGAGGACTGACTGAGCGCTGAATGTCATGGCGACCAACATCGAGCAACTTTCTCGAGGTTTCGTAACTGATACAAATCAAGAAGTCAACAACAAAGGTGAGTGTATGTGGGTAAAATAATTCGCAAGAATAACGGCGGCTTAATTTAATAATGCGACGGAAATGGCCTTGCCGAATGCTGTTATTGCAGACGCGCGCGGTTTGTTTGTAGCAAAGCCTGTTGCGAGTAGGATGCTAAGCTAACGCTTGCTAACGTGTCTTTGTCCCCGTGATCACAGAAACGCGTAACCAAACGTTTTTGTCGGTGTGCTATTACTTTCCACGCATACATATTTTAATATGATCCAACCAAGCTCATTGATAATACTGTACCTGTAAATTGAGCAGCCAGTGCAGCTGCAGAGCACGCGTGTTGTGTTAGCCTTTGTGGGATGCGCGTGCTCAGATAGCCGCGCGGGAGGCGATACTTTAATTCTATCCCCTTCTGAATGAAACAACCACGCAAGAAACATACACTTGGCGTAAGCATCACCATTAGGTATGTTTGTAATTGTATTATAAATGTATTAAAAATACACAAAACTATATCGATTAATGATAAGGCGCATGATGGCAAAATCTCATTCACCACGATGGTCGGTTCGCTATATGTAATGGTACTGCTTGTTATTTTCTTATTTTTATCATTTAAAATTTAAGTATTTTTTCTGTGTAGACGTGTACTATGGTATCCACAGTTTCCTTTGCAATTGTTACATTAATTCTTTTTTTAAACTGTGTAAATTATTAAGGAGTTTAATAACATGTGGAAGTTAATTTATAAATGGCAAATTAGCTATTAATTTACTCCTCAGGTCAGATGTTAGTGACTTTTGTAATCAGCAGAACCTTAAAGAAGATTTTTAGCTGAAACTGTGACACTTGATAATTCATAAAATGCCAAGGTCAATAGGCTACCGCACTTTGAGCGTCAAACAGCATAAACGGGCAAAACATAATTGGTTTCCACTGCTCTGAACTGAACATTATTTGCAACATTAATAACTTAAATAATTCACAAAGCAATTCATAACATTAACTTTACTATTACTCTTTTGTTGTTTTGGTTATATTTACAGTCATCATAATGAAATATACAACACGCACAAACATTATAAATTAAAAAACCTTATAAAAATATTTTTATATTAACAATTGTGAAATGCTAGTTTGGGTGAAAATGTGCTTTTAAATGGCTGCGGTTGTACGATGAAAAATTGGAGGTAGTTTGTTTGAATGGCTCCATGTGATATGTCAGCATTTGGTTGGGGAATGCATATAATTATTTTTGCACTGATGCATATCATTATACATCAACATGTTTGGGATATGTCTAAATTAGTCCACCATATGATTACAGAAGTACGAAACAACCATATTGTTCTGTGCCATATTTGAACTGCACATACTATAAGAAACATTGAGAGTGACAGACAGATCAGTGAAATTGTGTGATTCAAAAATGATTTGCCCAGCTTATGTTATTATGTAACAGCTCTGTTGATTGAGTGCAAAGAAGCTTTATGTGTTCAGCCAAGTGGGTCAGAGATATTATGTAACATGCCCAGGACCAAAACTTTCAAGGCTATAACTTCATAAACAATTGCTGGAAAACAATGACACATGATTTGATGAATGTTTTTTTCACTCTAATCGAACTGCATCTTCCAAGACTATCACAAATCATTCTTGCAGTTATAAAAATCTCATCTCACTGCCTTGGTTAAGCAAGAAAAATTCACAACAACATTACAGAAAACAAATAGTTTTCATAAAACATGTTTATGATCACAGCCATTCTTTTTCTTGAGGAATAAATTTTTTTAAGTTTTTTGTTTTTGGTATTTAGATCAGGTGTGAAGGTTTCTCGGTGGCATCAAATCTTTGTCGGCCTAGGAATAAATCTGTATTTAATTGCAAAACTTGTTTACCTTAAAAATATTCTTATCTGTGTGTAAGGATTAGTTGATTTATAATTTTTTTGTTTGTTTTGCTTTTTTGTTTCAGAGTGAAAACTGAGGGTCAACACCTTTTGTGTCCCAATTTACAGAGCAAAGACAACAGAAATTGTCACAAAAATTAAGATTGGAAAACAGCTGAACCAGTTTTTCAAATGGAGTGTGCTGTGAACACCGGGCCTGGTAGGTTACTAGTTTATGTATAAATTTGCTAATTGTTTTTGTTTGTATAAAAGTGTAAGAACTGTTCATTCTTTATATAGTGAAGTATTTTTAGAAGTATTTTTACACGACATTTATAGATTTGTCTGACAGCTTATTCTAGTACATAACTTGTTACTTTCAGATCACTCTTCCAGATAAGTTTGCTGATATTGCTGTTATTTGTTTTCAGATAAAATTGTAATATTTGGAATTCAGGTGTTGCTATTTCTCAGTTGCTATTATTCATTACTGTGATGCGCTAAAGTCTGCTGCAGTCATATAACTTCGAAATATAACGTTCTTGTATATGTTAGAATATACTTCTTTTTTATACTGTTGTTATAGTGGCATATGTCTGTAAACATGTTACTTCAACAGATGATGAGCCATCTGATACTGCTGTTCCGTATGAAGCCATGACTGTTAAAGATGGTAGCGAGACCCCAAAAAAGAAAAACAAGAAACATAAGAAACACAAAAGTAAGAAGAAACGCAAGAAGCGTAAGGGTGAAAAAGAGAGCAGCTCTGAATCTGGTGTAGAGTCGGATGGTGATTCCCGAAAAAGAACAAGGTGAGAGTTGTTGTTTTTTTTATGCTGTTGTTGTTGCTCGGTAACCCTGGTAGTTTCTTTTCTCAGTGCCTCTAGTTTCTTTTATATTAAATTCAATGTTTTCTTTTAAAGTCTGAAAAAAGATGGCTCTTCTAACCCAGAGGTTGATGATCATGCGAATGCCACAAAAAACTGCACAGAAGGTATATGCTTAATTTTCACATTAGTACAATAATTAACAGGCAAATTATCACACATATATGCACAATTGAAACTAATTTAATGGTATTTTAATAAAAAATGACTTTCACAATATAAAAGTAAACAGCCGTATTTGTCTTTGCAGATGCCGAAGCTGATGCTAAGGTTAAAAAGCAGAAACATCGGGCTGGGAAAAAGAAGAAAAAACGACGGAAAGAGGAAGAAAAGCAAGAGAAAAAGTCCTCATCTCGCTCAAGATCAGGAAGTACCTCAATGTCAGGGTCCGAATCGGAACCAGACTCTAAACAGTCACAAAAATTGCTAATGGAGTCTTTAAAGTTGGACAGGAGGTCTCCAATCACTGCAGCTAAAGTTACAATAGAAAAAATCAAAGATGGCACACCCCAACTAGAAGATAAAAACAGAGATATGACATCTGATCACAGTGAAGAAGAAAGTTTCAAATTAGGAGAGAAAAGAAAGATGAGTCCTGAGCCTGCACATGCTCTAATTGCAGAAAGGGACATAAAAGTGGAACCTATGGATGAAGATGAAAGTTATAGTGTAGCTCAAGCACTTCCCGATATTATTCCCAAACAAGAAAATGTGCAAAAGGACATCTCAAAGGAAGCAAATGGTAATCAGAAGGAAAGAAAAAAACAGTCCCTTTCCAGGTCAAAGTCACGATCACTTTCAGACACTAAAGGGAAGAAATCCAAACAAAGTCGGTCAAGAACTCCAAAGCAGTCATCTGGTAAATCAAGACGTGATAATGACAGATCATCTTCAAGGGACAGGTCTGTATCTGCCTCTGGTAGAAAGGATCGAACAAAACGAAGAAGCTCAAGATCTCCTCCTAAAGCAACAAAGAAAACTGCACGCAGGTCACGGTCGCTTTCTGGTAAAAGAGGGTATCGCTCTGACTCAAGGTCTCGCACAAGGAATAAAAGATCCAGGAGTAAGTCTCTACGACGTGGTCATCGTTCAAGATCTAGGTCAACTGGTAGATCACGACGGTCACGCTCAAGATCAAAACAGTCTATTATACGAAGGAAGAATCGACGCTCAAGATCACGATCCAGATCTGTACGCCGAGGAAGACACTCAAGGTCCCGTTCTCGAAAAAGGACACCTGTTTCTCGAGCAAGACGATCCAGGTCTAGATCTGTCAGAAGAGCAAGGCGAACACGCTCAAGATCCGTCGTGATCTTTAGACGATCTAGATCACACCCAAAAAGAAACAGAAGATCTAGATCAAGATCTGTTCGTAGAAGATCAAGTTCAAGAAGCCCAAGACGTCGAAGTAAATCTCGATCTCCTCATCGCTCTAGGCCCTCGAAGTCACGTTCTCCTGCAGTCTGTAAAAGGAAGTCAAAATCTAGGAGCCCTCGTAGCACAAAGTCAGAATCAGTATCTCCTGAGCGACTTAAAAGATCGAAGTCACGGTCATCCTCACATGATTCAAAGTCTGAATCACCAAAATTAAGAAAGACCAAAAAGCAAAAAGGTAAACGGTCGAGGTCCATTTCTCAGAAACGCAAATCAAGATCCATTTCCAGGGAAAAACAGTCATCAGATAGAAGTATATCCCCTACCATGAAAGCACACTCCCAATCTCCTGCAAAAGAAGACAAGTGTTTAAAGGATAAGAACTCAAAAGAAACCTCAGAGACTACACAGAAACTTTTGGTAGCTGTAGAGGAAAAAGTTGAAGTAAAAGGGACAGCAGGGTCTGGTGGATGGAAACCAGTGACTACTGAATGTACATCTGTTCAAAAGCCAATAAATGAAGATGTAACATCATCAGAATGTGACCCTCTAAGTAAAATAATCAAGGAAGAGCCAGAGGATCCCTCTGAATGTGAAGAAAGACCAATCCGGTCCAGATCTTTGTCCTTGGTGCCAGTTCCTCAACACGGTACACCGGGATCAGAAGAAGATTATCAATCAGGGAGCTCACTATCACCTTCACCTAGTACAAAAAAAGATTCCAAGTCCTCCAACAAAACGTCACCTGTAAGAAAAAAACGCTCTAGGTCAACTTCATCCACCAAGAAGAGACGATCCAAATCAAAATCTGTCAGCAACAAGAGGAGGTCAAGATCTCCTGCTAGAAAACATAAGTCGAGGTCTCCATCACATAGTCGCAAAAGAAGGACAAAGTCTCGGTCACCTGTTCGTAAAAGGAGATCTCGATCCAGATCAACAAATCGAAGGGCAAAATCAAGGTCAAAATCTCACACAAGAACAAAGCGCTCAAAATCAAAATCCCCCAAGCGGAAACGGTCAAAATCTAGATCACCAGCTCGAAAGAGGAGGTCTAAGTCACCTGCTAGAAAGAGAAGATCTCGTTCACGGTCAAGGGCTCGTAGGTCACGATCCAAAAGGTCACGCTCTGTGTCACGCCGGAGAAGACCAGCATTCAGAGGGCGATCATTTGACAGACGAGACCGGTGGAAACGTGAACCAAGTCATTCCCCAATTTTAATTCTCCGCAAAAGGAGGTCCACCTCAAGATCTCGACGCAGTTCTAGCAAGACGCCACCACGCCTTACTGACCTAGGTAAATATATTTTTTGCTTGGCTCCCACTTCTTAATAGCATTTTTTAAATTTTAATTAATGACTGTAATCTCTCCCTTCAGATAAAGAGCAACTATTGGAGATTGCGAAGGCTAATGCTGCTGCAATGTGTGCTAAAGCTGGAATGCCCATACCTGAAAGTCTCAAGCCAAAGGCAATTCTACAGTTACCCCTGCCAACCCCAGCTCCAGCCCCCTTGTCTTTGCCTCTGCCACTGCCCGTGCCCAATTTACCTATGAATCTGCCCATGGGTATACCAGGTATGCCTCCAATGCCAAACATGACAATGAACGCTGCTGTGGCAAGTATGACTGCAGCGACAATGACCGCTGCTCTCTCAAACATGGGTGCACTGGCTGCTATGCCTCCAATGCCTCCACTTCCTACCATTACCAACAAGCCCCCTCCAGCACCGACTCCTAATCTGGCCAGTATTGAAGAGGTGAAGAGGAAAGTGACTCAACAAGCTAACAGCATTAGCATCAAGGAGTTCACAGAGGTGAGATTTGCCCGTTTGAGTTTTTATGTAGTGTCTCATATATTTTATGTAGATATATATTCATCTTTTTCTTTGTTATTCAGCATGGATGTGTTAAATAATCTTAATTTTAAGTACATGTTTGCAGTGCATTTGTTTAAATTAGATACTTTTTAAAAAAAAAAATTTTTTACTTAAAACATAAAATAATCCTGAAAATGTATCAGAAAATATTTTCTGTACTGAGAAATAAATAAATTAGTACCAGTTTTAAGCCTATGTCTAACAATGCTAAAGCTAACAATGTCTTGAGAAGTGATGTTCTATAATCTGATAATTGTTCATGATTGAGATTTCTTGAAAGGTCATGTGACAGTAAAGATTTAATTAATAGCTCTTGAAAATATTTAAATAAAAAGGACTGCTTTCAAAATTTTACAAACGACTAAAAAAAAAATTCTCAAACCTATTCTTGGTGAGATCTTTAAATAAATCTCAAAATATTGAATGGTGGTGTCTCGCTGAAACAAACCATTTTTATCACTAATCATCTCTTCTTTTTTTTAAAGAAATGTAAACAAATTGCACAGAGCAAGGAAGAGATGAGTATTGCACGGCCACATGTTTCAGATGATGAGGATGAAACACGAGTGAGTACTAATCCTTACATTTAAAGCAGCAAAACATCTTTGTGTGCAGGATTTGTACTAAAAGAAGTGTAAAAAAAATATTGTGGAGCTAGACTTAAGGGATTGTTCACGCAAATTAAAATGGTCACATTTACCTTCCACTTGTTTCAAACCAGTTTATTATAATGAACACAAAAGAAGATATTTTAAAGAATGTTGGAAACGTTTTTTCTCAAAACATTCCTATAAATATCTTTTGTGCTCAATAGAAAAAAAGAAACTCATAAGGATTTGGGACCACATCAGGGTGAGCAAATAGGAGTACATTTTTATTTTGGGGTGAACTATCTCTTTAATTGGCTTCCTAGATTTGATCAGTGGTTTCTGGTTGCTTGTACTTACCTCTTATGTTTTTTTTTTTCTCAACTATTTTGCAGTAAACCACTGTCCTACTCTACTGCATCTCATAAATCTCAATCCCGATGATGGACACCTGTGGCTTACATTTTGAGATAAAGATGAACTCTGCCAGAGGCCAGTTTGTATCTTGTAAATGAAGCTTTTTGTTGGCTCACAGGAGTTGGATATTTAGAAAATCTGGACACTTGAAACTACATTGATTTCAGTGGTTATCTTTAAATTGTGAATTGTTGCAACAACTGCAAGCTACAGGAACCTTTTTTTATTTACAGTTGACTATAAACTACGAGATTAGACCATTCAGTATGTCTAAAGGTAAAACGAAAGGAGTAAAGTGTGAAACAGACATGCGACCTGCTCAGACTGACAGTGAAATGTTTTTTGTTGTTGTTTTTACCTTCATTACATATGGTGCCTCTTGATACCATGAAGAAGGACCTCTCTGGTACATTTCTTTCAGACTTATAGGTGTACCTAAAAAAAAAAAATATGTTGGGGTGCAATTCACTGGTCAGGTCTGTTGGTCCACACTTTCAGAGATAAATGATAATTTTAGGAGTTTTTTTTTCCCCTGTATTTTAAAATTCATTAAGTGTTAATCACTTATTTAAATGCATATATGGTGAAGATAATTGTTTTTTTTTTTGTTCCTTAACACTTTGTGAACTTTTAAAACGAATTAAATGTTGAGGTTCAGAATTGTGGCTGTACTTGAGTGCTATATTAACAGATGATTTTTGCATTGATGTGCATTGTAAGGGTTTTGATCACTGACTTTCTTTTAGTTAGTTACTTTGGTTAAACCTTGCTGTGCTGGTGATTTTGTGCTCTGATGTAATCTAAAAAAAATTACAGAGAATGACAGTCAATAATGAGATTTTGGGAATTCTTTTCACAATTTTAGTGTATCATACAGTGCATCCTTATGATGCAGTTGTGTGGTATACAAGTGCTGTTTTATCGATGTGACTGAAATATTTGACCCAGCATAGATGCCGGGTGGGATGCTGTATTTTCAGTAGTGAGAACATTTCACCATTATAGATGAGGGGTGATTAAAATTGATATGATTTGCGTAAGATTTTCATTTAGACACATGTACTGTAAGATGTACTATATACTGTGTAGGTGTATTTTGTCAGGGTCTTTTTTTTTTTTACCTCTCCCCTCCACTGTCTTCAGCTATGGTGGAGATCACTTTCCGATTTATTTAAGAAATGTGATGATGGCATGGCTCATAATCTGGAAAAGTCATAATATTAAGGTTAACAATTAGGTTATTTAACATGACAGTATTTCTTACACTACATTGCTAAGTTGTAGATTTGACAGTGTATTGCCCATGGTGAAAAAGTGATAAACTTCTTTCCACAGCTTTTTTCCACCTGTAGTGTAGTGCGGATATCAATAATTAATTAATTAACATGAACAGCAGATTTCAAACTGGAAATGTGATTTTCATTTTGCTCACTCTATTCTAGTTCTAGTATCATCACTCACCCTCATGTTATTCCAAAAACTAATTAATCTCCAGACCAGATTTTTTTTATTTTGGAATGACACCAGGGGGGTTATATGATGACAGAATTATTATTTTTGAATTATGCCTTTAAGTATGAATATGGCCATGTTCTTCTTTAAGGTTAATATGGAAAAGTTTTTTCTGCAGGTACAAGCCCACATTCCTTTCATAAAATGTGAAAGATCTTCATTTTTTGACAAAGCATTTTTTTAGCCTTTACATCACATTGTGAAACATAATGGCACACAATCTTTGTAAATAGTGCAACATCAAATAATAAAGGAAACAATCAAGATAACTTTGAAAATGTGTGTGGTTTTTTTTATATGCAATAATTATCATGCAACTTTTCAGTAGCTGTGTCAGGAGAGGGTGGCAATAGGAATGTGAGAGGTAAAAGTAATAAGGATTATCTTTAATGACTATTAGTAAGAGCAGTGCTTTAGATTGTAGATTTTCTCTGGGAATTATTACAGTGAGGGCATTTGGGTATAGGAAATACAATGTACAGGTTGTTGTTTTTTTGCCAAAAGTAATTGAAAAATGTCAGGAAATTAACTAAACTGACAATTAAGTTTGTTAAATTTATTTATTTATATATATATATATGTATACACACTTCAACAATTGTTAAATATTTCCTTTATCTATTCCTATATATCAATATCTGTTTGAGTGACCTGACTAGCCCTCATATGCTAGAATGTTCTTCAATCCCATTACTTCAATGACGTAGATTTACAAGATTACTAATTTTAGTGAAAAACATGTCTTTAATAAAACAAAAACGTCCTGAGATTTGTCTCAAAGTATTTTAGGGCCATCTAGATTGCAATAACAAACTTAACGTTAGTTAACATACATTCTTATGAAAACAGCAGATATAGATAACAAAGAAAACAATAATTAGTAACATTCCCAGCTCTTTCCTTAAAAAACATACATCTTTGATGTAACACTTTGTTTCTTTTTATTGTTATTTTCGGGCATGTGTTTTACTGCCACCTGCTGGATTATTTTAATATGTCTAAAAAGGAAACGGGAAGTTGTCGAGTACTTACCTCCATGAAGCTGACTGTTTTCCGCAAATGAAGGATTGAAGCGAAGCTATTTATTCATGAAATACCCAACTCAAAAAGACAAACACTTGGTTTACAGTTAAAACAACAACTTTACATGTCGTCAATGCCGATATATAAACCCGTTCCTACAGCGTGCGTGAGTCTTTTAACGGTGTCATCTTCCTATTATATAGACAGATAACGTAGCTTAGCTTGTCACACCATATGATTTACATCAGTTCAGTACAACCGAATTAATTTTACGACCTATCTAGTATTTTCATATTTACATTATGCAGCAGTCTTATAATGAGGACAGTGAGGCCACCGTGGACGTGCATTTTACAGACCTCACTGATTCACTAGTGGCCTGGAAAGTTCCTGTGGATGTTTTTGCCATTGAAAGCCACTTAAGAGTGAGTAACATACATGCTTATATTTTCCTCTCATTATTGTGGCCTGAAATGTATGTATAAGACGCATTGGATAACAAATATTATACCAAATTCCATATTTTTAAAAAGAAATATGGCACTAACACATATTACAAACAAAACATGTCATAATAAGAAGTTTTAGATTATTAAATAAACAGTTTTGACTGTCAACTACAGCAGATATTTCCACTTTTAATGCAATACATTACAGAACATTTCGGCTGTTTGTTTGTTTGTTTAATTAATACAATAATGTTGACATGATAACATATTTTTTGTTATAGCCTAGATTTGTTGGCTGCTTATTCATGCTCTGAGTGCAAAATTCCACTTTGGCCAAAAAGATGCTCTGTTGGATTGAAATTTAGTCATCGTGAACTCATGGAAACAGCGATAATGTGCTTTGTGACATGGGACTTTATACTTGGTAATCTTAACAGTAATCTTATTTAATGAGCCATAATCAGATATAATCTTACGCCTAATGATATGATGCAAGCATGAAATCTGACGATTAAGCAGTTGAGAAATGGTGTCAATGGACTTTAACTTAAGCCGACAATATGGTTGACAATATGTTAGATAATGGAGTTTTTTGGAAACATATGGAGATTTGAACTTTAGTGGGAGGATTTGAATTGTCCTTAATACTTTTTTGTTTGTTATTGTAAAAATGTAAAATAGGAACTCGAGGAAATAGCATCATTTAAAATAAAAATAAAACATTTTATTTTCCATATGGCCTATCAAAATCTCAAGAGTTTTACTTCTCTTCTTTACTTTTATGTCAACAGCTTCAAGGTGTAGCTTTACTCCATTATAATTTGTATTGAAGGAGCTGGAGCTTTCGGGAAATCGAGACGTATTATTTGCCTGCTGCACTCCTTGATTTTGTGTTTGAAATATTGGAGTGTGCTTTACAAGAAAGAATAAACAAAGCGATAAATAACAAAGCACATTACGCTCATTTGTTTGCCATTTTCCACAGAAGATGATTATGACATTGGAGTGGTGATTAGGTGTGTTTGTCATGGCTGAAGAAATTTTCCACTTGACGTCACTTTTGTTAAGCTGTTACACAAATTCTTGCTATCAGACAGTCTTAAGTCGGGTTGTAGACACTGTTATTATAAAATAGAGAAATGATCTCTTGTTTCACCTAACCTTTTTTTACACACTTACGATTTACGAAAATAACAGGTTTTGTCAGTTTGTCTTGCTGCTGTTGATGAATAAGCATTTGATAATAAGATTTTGTGACGTGAATGATGCATGGTAAAGCAAGCATTGAAATATAAGGACTAGAAGTTTTCCATAGCACAACACAAGTGGGTTAATCTTGAACTCAGGGAACTGGTTTCTGGTGTGTGCAGTTTTCCAAACAGGGCGGAAACCTTGAGTTAAATGGAAATGGGATGAAAGCATAATAGAGATAGGAAAATAGTCTGCTGTTTAGAATGGAGAAAATGGAAAATCTGTTCCATTGTTTTGCAATGTGGAAACAGGAAGCTCTAGGACACGTAACACAATGTGGATGGATCTGGTTCTGAAATATGAGGGGTAAACAGTTAGTGGTCAGTCAAAATTATTGTTAGTATTATTATTTTTTTAAGGCAGATTCCAAAAGGGTCATCCACTGCATTTTTT
The DNA here is from genome assembly GCA_903798115.1 of Danio jaintianensis. Classification (NCBI taxonomy): domain Eukaryota; kingdom Metazoa; phylum Chordata; class Actinopteri; order Cypriniformes; family Danionidae; genus Danio; species Danio jaintianensis. The sequence goes on from CAIGQV010000001.1 coordinate 18,285,668, forward strand.
TTATTATAATGTTCTCTTGTAAGTTGTAAACTCCAGCGTTATGGATGTGACATTTGCAGTAAAACATACGTTCACATTATATTGGAACATCTGTTTATATTTTCCAAAACTAGTTATTAAACTAGTAAAAACAAATAATCTGTAAACATGTTTTATATTTTAAATGAGGAAAATAAACATGCGTTATGGATGTGACCAAAAAAAGTATGCGAGTTTGCAGTTTACAACATACTTTGTAAACATTCTGTGAATTGAACTGCACAACCCCCCCAAAAAATGCTAATCAAAAGGATAAGAGTTGACTCACTATAGATTGATAGATTGAAAAAAAAAATGATTTATTTTATTTCATTTGACATTTTTGCATTTATGAGGAAAAAGCTTTGTTATGGATGTGACAGACGTGAAATTGGCACTTGTGTGACTTTGGTAAATTAAATATAATTGTTTGTAAACACTGACAGAGACATTTTCAGTATTTTTGCAGTACTGTAAAAAACCTAGAAAGGGTTTTGCTATTTTGGTAAAAAACTTAAAAAAAAAAAAAAATTCATGGCAAGGTTGACATTGGCATGGAATTGCTCAAATGTTAGCAAGAGTTTCCCATCAAAAAACAAACAAACAATAATTTAGCACTTTAATTTAACACTTTCTGATAGGCGTGCCTCATTTGAAGACTTTGAAGCAGGTTTTGCATATTAAAATATTTGGTGAAGTATAAAAATATTAGGTGCCTTTTTGTGATTCCTGGGTATTTTATTTTTATTTAAGCTTTCAAATTGCATTATGGGACTTAGATTTCAGCTCTGACATCTTTTGTTGTTGGAAAGTTTAACAAAGTTAATTTTTTGTTCTTTTGATAGGTTGGTCATGCAAATTATAGTAGAAAACTGAATAATGATAGCAAGTACTTTATCTGTTATTTTACGGATGTATTTATCTATATATTTTATTTCTTATATGTAATTGTTTTTTTTATAATATGCTATTTGAAAGCATAAAATAAAACTGAAAAACACATGTGAATCATGAGATACGGTTTAATATACTGTTAAGTTTGCATCTGAGGACAAGAAAAGTCATTTTCATCAGAGATTTTGTCTACAGTGGATTCAGTGCAGCATGACTATACAAATTCCTGCAGTAAATTGTTGCCCATTCTATTTTTGATGTACGGCATAGATGGAAATTACATATATTTTTTCCTAATCAGAATGAAATAATTCAATCTGTTGAATCCAAGCATATTGTTTACATGAAGGCTAAATAAAGTTATCAGGTTTATCTGACATTTAAATGTCATGAGCTTTGATAATATCTGTATCGGATTTGATATTTTGAGATCTGCACACTGCATCTAACTCCATTTGCTCATACTACTTTCCTACCATCACTTACTTTCTTCATATTAAAAGAGCAGACTTAATATCTATTTTGAGCTCTAATTAGGAGATGATGAGCACATGAAGCTTTGACCCGTGTTGCTTATTAAGAAGAAAATTGCTCATTCCCATGGCCAAAACAAGCCATCTGTGGTGAGTGTTCTGCTTCATAGAGTGGAAGAATTTAAGATAAGTCATTTTTGACACTTCATTTTAGAAAAAGAACAGCTCAATCCAATCAACAAACGTCATTGCAATATTTCTACATCAATGCACATGTGCAGTACTTTCCAGTTTCAGGCTTTAAATCCAATCAAGGGTTTGTAAGTCTACACCACCCCTCACAACCTGATCAGTATTTCATTCGCTAACGTGTTTACATGAATCTTTTTTAGTCCAGTTGAGCTGGAAATCCAATTTCTACAATGATTTTTGACTGTCTTTACATATTTACCTTATTTACATAATTACACTATGCTCTCAGAAAAAAAGATATACAAGCTGTTACTACAGCACTGATTTAGATTACACATTTGTACCGTATTACACATTTGGGACATATTGATACTTTAAAGATACATATTAGCAACTACACCTTTCAAAAGGTACTTTTGTACTTTTTAGGCATTCATTTGTAACTTTAAAGTATCAGTATGGACCTTTTAGATACAAACGTGTACCATTTGAATCTGTGCTGCCTTAGCAAACAGTGTACAGTGGCTTTTTTTATTTATTATTTGAAAATACAATACCTTGAACAGTATGCTGAGATCAGTTACCTAAATTATACAAGTGTAAAGACTGAACAAATGTAAAACTTTTTGGCTTAATGAAAACTTTCATTCCAAGTATTCTTCAATGATGTCGTCTTCTGTGTTCAGCAAAAGAAAGAAAGTCATAGGTTTAGAATGGCAAAATAACTTTTAGTTTTTGTATGAACTGTCCCTTTAATTGTGATAAGCCACCCCAACGGTCTGCATGTTTGTACACACACGTTCCACTGGAATACACATTTTCTTTTTGCATCTTCAGCAGTTCTTTGCTCGGATTTTGATGTGGCTGTTTTCTTAACCTCCATAATGCAGATGATCATCATCTCTGCCCCGGCAAACAATCCTAATTTAAGAACTATCATTGTGGTGTCATTTTCCACCCTTAGTTCTTTGAACTGGCCTATTTACAGTGGCACAGCCATAAACAAACTAGTGCAGTACATGCAGTTTTGTGATCCACCTGGAGCATACTGCTTTACCTCCGTTTAGGTTCTTTTCAACTCAAGTTAATGACAGTTTAACTGTGTGTGAGGTCTGAAGTCTTAAAGGCACATGCTCATACATAAATCTCTCTCCTGTCACATTCACTGTTTCCTTAATATGCAAATTTTGTTCAAGCTTCTGCATTTTAAATTCTGGCATGTTTGCAATACATACGCCAATCAATTAAAATTTATTTTTCATATTCTTGTTATAAGGCTTTTATTGTTATAGGGCCCTATGAAGTCATGACTGTCAAAATATTTCTCCATTTTAATGTTTTAAATAAATCAGTAATCAATGTCCGGTTAATTAAAAAAAATTTAAAACAGTTTTTAATTTAAAATCAATTAAGTAAAGTCTGAACAAAAGTTAATTTTGACAACACTTGAAATGAAATCTTGGACAAACTATTGTGTAATTATTACTTATAAAATACACTCAAAAAGTGACATTTGCTGTTTGTTCAAACTGCTTGTTTAAATTGAGCTGAAACAACACAATTCTTGAGTTTTTTGGGGGACAACTTAATTGTTTTATGTTCAATTCTCTTACATTTGTAAAAACTAATGTTAACTCAATTCCTTAATGTTGTCCCACCATAAATCAATTGTGTAGAACTTAGCATTTCTTAGTGTATAGTTGTTGTTATTTTCTCAAAGCTTCTTTAAAGATAAAGTTAATGTGTTCATGTCCTCATATAGTGAGACTAGTACAGACAAGCATCACATATAGTGAGAGTGTAGCACATGAATGGGCCATTTATTTACTGAAATACACATTTAAATGTAAATTTATTTTTGCAGTTTAATATACACTCTAGCCGCCCACTTCTCAATTTGTTTAGTAGTCCAGCACTACATTGTATTTATTTATTCAGAATTTGATCAATTCCATAAATAAGTTTTGTTTTTATGACTGGATTCCAACATAGTTTTCCATATAGCTCTCTGCAATACATATGAAGACACTCCTGTTTGTTGTGAAATGTTAAATGTGAAGACATTTCTGAACTTAAGACTGAAATACATTTTTTTTTAATTATGAATTTAAAAATTCAAGTATTATCCTTTAGTACTTTAATTTAGTTTCAATGTTCCACACTGTCTTAGTGTTCTGGAGGCATTAAAATGTGTCAGAATGTGTTTTTTTTGTTTTTTTTGATGGGTTATTCACAGTCAGCTGATTGTCTCATGATGAAAGAATCCACTATGGTTGCGGCTTTCTGTGGAAAGTCTGAAAGGAGTTTTGACACTTGCTCTGTGCGACATGGGCCCTCGAGCTATCATAAACTCAGCTGGGTGTCTAGTCAGTGGAAAATCTAAGCTGTACTCTCTTTTAAAGTGACAGATGAATTCACATTCCCTGAGCAAATCAGTTCTGATATCATAACCACAGCCAGGGTCTTATAAACAAAAACACTGACAAATTCTTTATCATTAGTCATTTAGAAGTTTCTTGGAACCCGCTTCTTGGATGGTTGCTTCAAAGCATGAAATGTGTCATTTTAGTGGACAAGTGGGTGATATGCAGGTTAGAAAGTCACGCCTGTACTTACTGGTACTTAAGGCTTGATATGGTGTTAAGTCTTGACCTTAACGTCTGGTTGGTTTTGGATATTATTATCATGTCGTCTAATTATATGTATATGTACGCTTGCTCTATATCCTTTGTCAACGGCCCACTTTACACCTTTATACATATTTCCAGATGATGACTTCATTTATCCTAAAACATTGCTAACAGGTAATAAATTTTTCCATCACACTGACACATGTGTGTCAGTTCCATTACACTGTGTGTGTATATATAGTAAAAAGTGCTTTAGAAATAAAGAATAATTGAATGGAATATATTTCTACATAAAAATAATAGGTGTGTTGCACAGTTATATTTTTTGTCTTGATGTTTCAACATTTTTGTCTCTGACCCAACATATATTCAGTATATTATTATAACACATGCTAGGGCTGTACAATATATTGTTTTAGCATCGATATGGCAATGTGTGAATCCACAATAGTCACATCGCAGGATCTTCAATGTGGAGTCTGGACTATAGTAGTAGTATTATAGGTAGTATTAGTAGTAGACCAGGTAAACCGTTCAGAACAGATACAAATTGTGGTGTCATTTCAGTTTAACCATAATAAGTTGAAAGTTTATCAGTTGCATGTTATCAGTAAGTATTTTAAGTGAGTTTAAAGCATTTAGGCTCAAGGAATTTAACAAAGATTAATTCTATTTAATTATTTTTTGCAATGAAGACTATACAACTTTATTGTACATTTGATTATTTTATTTCCTGAATAGTGTTTATTTATATAATTCGTCGCTCTACTTTATTTATCTATGCTGGTAATTTGTTTATTATATTTTCTGCAGATCCACTCTACAAAGTCATCCCAATGAATATAAAAGTATTACTTATTTCCAAGTCGAACTAGTTATATTTTTTTTTTCTCCAATATTGTGCAGCCCTAACACACGCATACACACATGAGTACACTTGTGCTGTATTTTTGCTGTATTTTTTTTAATATTTCTATGTGTACTGTAAATAAGAACCTAAATTTGTCATTACAGTGAAAGCAGATAATAACATTGTCATTGTTTTGACAGGCATATTTAAAGATAATGAATTGACTTGCCCTTACTGTTTTTGTTGTATTCCACTGAATGGAACAGAATGTTTTTTGCATGCATAATAATACCAGCATGCAATTTAGCAAGCCCGCATAGTGCTGGACTGTTTGCATTTTCGCTTTGATATAATTTAGTTTCATGTTCCCCTCTTGCTTTTCCATTGCCTAATGAGAGGCCTTATTCCACTGGAACTGGATTCCCAGCTTTTGGTCTGAAACATCTGCACTCATGAGTGACAGAGGCTTATGGCCCTCTGAGCTTATCTCAAACAGGAAAGCTTTTACCAGATAGTGAAGTGGAAAGTTTGAGAGAAAGCTATGGGAAGAATGTTCACTTAAAGCTTTTTAATTGATTTGTGGTTTCATTTGTCTCTTACTGGAAATACAAGAAATGAGCGCATGATTATGTGCATGAAAATACAATTCTGGAAAAGAATCAAGGGTTTGGATGATAAAATCAATTTGATGTTGTGGCCACCAGCATCCCGTGACATTTGACATTTTCTTTTTTTTCTGTTTATTGTTTTCTACGATTTCTGTACTCTCATCTCTGTAATAAGAGTTAAGATAATGTATAATATAATAGGAGTTATTGAATAAAGTAAACATAAGAATAATGACTTTTATAATACACTACATTGAATTTTATTGTATGGAGGTCAGTCATTTTAGTATTTTATTAATATTAGTAAAAAGTAAAAAGAAAACAGTAATATTACAAACATTTATACAATTTAAGATAACTTTTAATATTGTAATAAACTTTAAAATATAATTTATTCCTGTGGTTACATATTTTCCTTTTGAAATAATTTGAATGCACTCAATTTGTTGCTTAATTCGTGCTGTTAGCATAGTGTTCATAGTATTGTTCACAGTAAATAAAACGGTAGTGCTGCTGGGGGGTTTTCTAATAGAAAAATAGAAACACTCACTTGATTAGTTCAGTGTATGGGTACATAACATAAACATAAATGGGTCCCACTTTATATTATGTGGCCTTAACAAGTATGTGCTTGCGTCAAGAAATAAATACAATGTACTTACTGTGTTCATAATGTATTGAAGAACACTTCTGGTGCTCTTGAGGTGGAATATGAATAGGGTTATGGACAGGTTTGGTGGTATGAGTAGATTTAAGGGTGGGTTAAGGTGTAAGGGATGGTCAACATTTTTATTACAAATGTAATTACAGAAATTAATTACAGATGTAATTAAATGCAGGTGTTTAATCAGTCATAAGTACAATGTAAAAAAACATGTATTTGCACAATAAGTTATAACAAATTATTAATTTCAGTATAAGTACATATTAGTTAAGGTCACCTAATATAAAGTAGGACCCATGAATGATTTAATTTATTTTGGGAAAAACATTATTATTGATTACACATGTTTTATACAGCAGTAATTATTAATATAATTACATTTTAAGTGTTGTAAAGTGTTGTAGTATTTGCATTGTGCCATATAATTGTATTTTTACAATGTGCATTTAGCATTATTATAATGTTTTCACTGTAACCTATTTTTTGGGGTTGAGAAATGCTGTTTAATAATTGTATTAGCCCTTGTAAATGTCCCCAGTTGTATTCAAAGGCCACAAAGAAGATGTGTTTGCCTTCACAGATGATTGCAGTTCATCTCTGTGTATCAGATGCCCTGCCGTCATTTTCAGTATTTGGTAATAGTTGCTTGTACACAAGAAAGAGAGAGAGAGAATTTGAATAGTGTTTGTAACATTTGCAAGACTCGGAAAGAATAACGTCATGCACACCCATCTTAAAAAATAAGCCTGACATGTGACAACAGATAGCGAAAGAAAAGCTGCTCTTCAATCACAACAGGACAAATCCACCGGCCCCTGAATTCAGACACAGAGAAAATGAGGGGAATTAACACCCATGGAAAGTATGCTGCGGGGAGAGCTTGATAACACAGCTGCCCTTCTGCCCAGCTCAGCTGATTTAGATTTTCCATTGAGATGGGAGGGGCAGCATGAAAGAGAGATGCAAGATGAGCGATACAGATTATTGTTTTACCACACTGCATGTCCTCAAATGGAATGACTGATTTGAGCAGAGATCGGCCGACCTGGATCTGAGCAGCACGGAAAGCAGTGGCACATAGTTTCCAGGACTTGCACTCTCAGGGTGTGTGTGTGTGTGTGTGTGTGTATGTGTGTGTGATTAGTCAGCAGAGCCATTCGTTTCGGTTCAGAATGGGAAAGTTGGGTGGAGTCAGCTAGCAGAGTCTCCCCCCTGTAGTGGGTGGAGCCTGTTGCTGTGCAGCTGAGAGGAGCCTTTATATAAAGGAGCCGTATGAGTGAGCTGCAGTCTTACGAAGCCGGCAGTGCAGGAGAGAATAGACTATTCCAGAAGATTCTGCCTCAGCTGAAGCAGCGTCACGTGACCACAATACGAGGGCGTTACTCAATCTGACCCATTTCCTTTCTGAAAGCGCTCAAGGCTCTCTGCTGGATTGAGAACGTCTGAGAAGGGAGAAAAGGAACAGTGAAGAGGGTGTTTTTTTTAAAGCATTTGTTTTCTGAAACAGGCGTCATTTGGTCCTCACGCTGGGGAAGGCAAAAAGGACACGTCTCAACCCCTCCTGCCCTTTAAATTCTTTAACCTCTCAAGTCCTCCGGAGGATCCGTCAGCGAGCTTCAGTCATGCACCTGAAAACAATGAAGTGCAATCCTTTCTGCCTTATCGCTTCTTTAGAGGATCCAGACATGTTTAACAGTCCTGTGGAGATGGTAAGGCTTCGTTGGCATGCTGCCTTATGGTATCAAAATAGCTTGAATGCTGGGATATTTAAAACAATCTAGCTAAGATGCAGATGTTTGGGCCAATAATTATAATTAAGTGCAAAAAATGAATGGTTTGCAGCGCACTAAATGACCTACTATATATTTACACAATGATCTGGTTTGTTGGTTGAGGTGGCAGTGGTTAGATCATGGAATAAAGTGCTGTTGGAACATTAATGAGTGTTTGGCTGGACAGTTTAGGGGTTTTGAATCTGACGCAGGCGCTTACGCACACACACATGCATGCATACACAGCACCTATGCACACTAGGAAAAACTCAGGATTTGTGGATCCAGCTTGAAGTGGTCCATCAGGACTGGCCCTGTCAGCTCCGTCTGTGCGATCAGCGTGCAGTAAGTCTCTGTTACCTTGGAAACCAATATCTTGGTGAGCGCTGACAGACGCTGGTCATTTTTAGGATGTGTATTAGATTAGTACTATGTGCGTCAGTACGGTTTAATATAGAAGCGTTTACTGAATAGCAATTTGGCTGCATCCCTAAAAACAAGCTAAATTGATTCAGTTTCTGTAATATCTTACAAACAACACAGGGTGGTAGGTTATTTAATGGCTTAAGGCTGGTTATAAAGGTGGCCACTTTGAGACTAAATAGGGCCACGCTTTAACCTCAGGATTTTGCTCCACAGGAGATTGCTGTTTGTGTAATCTTCAGTCACCTTGATAATGATTATTTGTTCATTTCTGTTTGCGCTAATATATACATGGTATATTAATCTGAGATGTGTCCTCTCATTCACAGGCTGGCTTTGAGGATCTTTTCCGTGCCTTTGACCGAAATGTCACTTTCCAGTTCTTCAAGAGTTTCCGTCGCGTGAGGATTAATTTCACCAATGCTTTGGCTGCTGCAGAGGCAAGAGCAAAACTCCACAAAAGTGACTTCAATGGCAGAGAATTACGACTCTATTTTGCACAGGTATGTCACCTGTGTTTGTGACTAATAATAAATAAAACACCTAATAATAATAATAATAATTAAAACTGTAGTAAATATTTTTAGATATATATTTATTATGATAATTTGTGTTTGTTTATTGTATAATAATAATGATAGTAATAATAATACGAAGAATACATTATTATTATTATTATTATTATTATTATTATTAATAATAATAATAATAATAAACATGTTTTTCTATATCATTGTATTATTTATATATTATTTTTATTTGATGATGATGATGATAATAATAACTGTAATAATAATAATTATTATTATTATTATTATTATTACAGTTATTATTATTATAGAACAAAATATTAATTATATATAAAATATTTTATATTAATTGTTGTATTCTGCTTCACATCTGTCTCACACACATTATTTCTATATCTTTTTTTTTTTTTTTTAATGATTAACACAAGTTTTCCCCTCCTTCCCTTCCTTCTAGTCTGTGCACATTGGCAGTCCACACCTTGAACCTCCTAAACCAGATAAACAGTTCCTCCTTTCCCCTCCGCCGTCACCTCCTGTGGGTTGGGAGCAGGCAAAAGACGCCACGCCTGTCATTAACTATGATCTCCTGTGTGCCATCGCCAGACTAGGGCCAGGTAGACCATACATCTCACATTCTTTCACTGCTTAAATGGAATGTTTTGGTTTTTTTTGGACTGGTCCATGGTTAAATGCAGGGGTGCTCAAACTCAGTTCTGGAGGGCCAGTGTCCTGCAGAGTTTAGCTCTAACTTGCTTCAACACACCTGCCAGGAAATTTCTAGTATGCTAGTTTGAGCTTGATAAGCTGGTTCAGGTGTGTCTAATTGGGGTTGGAGCTAAACTCTGCGGGACACCGGCCCTTCAGGACCAGGTTTGGGCACCCCAGGTTAATTGGGTCAGTAATTAATTCATTAATTTAATACAGCCTGCTTCTAAGAATGAACTCTCTCTGTACGGCAGGTGAAAAATATGAACTTCAACCAGGAACTCCCACCACTCCAAGCGTGGTTGTTCATGTTTGCGACAATGATCAAGAAAGCTCAGGAAATGAGGAGGATATGGATGGAGGCATACGTCAACGTCCAAAAATCATTCAGACTCGTCGTCCGGAGTACACTTCCTCAGTCACACAGTGAGCCAAGGGAGACTCTCATTGTGCCATAATCTTTGCTTTTACTGTCACAGGACCCTCTGGGGGGTGGATATCTGTCGTGGCATGCAGTTGGTTTTTCAGACCACTAGAGGACGCCTTAAGACAGAACCTCAGCCCTGTGGAGAGAGAGACATCACGTAAATGTCCACCATCCCACAGGGCGAGAGGCTTCACTTGCATGCATTTGATGGTAGAGCGACTCATTTTTCTGCAGGCTGGGGGTTTTCAAGAGTGCTTTCATTGGTAACTGTGGCCATGGAGAACACAGAGTCTCCTATTGTGTAGTGTTTTTGTATTTTTGGGAAGCATGTTGAATCCCAGTCAGTGGATGTGTTGATACGAGTTTATCTTTTATTTTAGGTAAGCTTGATATTTTCAGGCTCTTATTCTAATAACTTGACGTGCAAGAGTGAAACTTGAGCTAGAATAAATGCAGACGTTTTTTTTTTTCATAATGTGGGGTTTAATTTTTTCACACTCATATGGAAATAGAGTGCATTGATGCCCAATCCAATTTTTGCAGCAGTGCTGGTTCTAAAAGTCTTCTTCATATTTCCCATAGGGATTTTTATGTTATAAGCCTTGTAATCAAACCAAACAGCTATGAGGTGAATCACAAACTTACAAATTTTGGTAACATTTCTTACTATTACTATTACAGAAGTAACAGTTCTTACTATTAACAAGTAGCTGTTATTAAGGTTATGTTGATGTTGATTAGTACTTATAAAGTACATATTCTGCATGATCTTATTTTACATCCCTAATCCTACCTAATTTCTACCTTCATAACTTTTAATAAGGAAAATTAGCAAATTAGGAGTTTAGGGCGAAAATCATAGTCAATGGTTTATTAATAGTGAGAATTGTATATGTGACATACATTTTGATTTGAAGCAAAGAAATATAATAATTGGATTGAAAAGGGGACAAAGACTCATGAAGGCTTCAATGAAGGAAAAAACTACAGTCCAATGAAGCATTTTGAATGACATTATTGAATAAAAAAATATTACTATTATTTGTAAGTTGTTGTTTTTGTATAGAAATATTATATTTCTACTTCATTGTGAAATACATTTAGTTAGCAAAACTGAATTTTGATTGCTGTTTCATGGGGGAGTGGGTGGAGCTAAAGATCTCTTGGCAAACTTTGCTTGTTGCAACTCTTGAATTTCTGTACAGCATCATAGGTATTGTAGTTTTTTCTGTACAAAATCTGCTATTAAACTAATTGTTTAATTAATGTGAATAAATGGGTTTGATTTACGACATCAGAAGTCAGAATTGGTCTGGCTTTTAATGTTTATCAGGCATTATTTTAAAAAATAACAAACAAAAATGACCATATGGGAAAATGAATGGAGTTTTTAATTCAGGAACCCGGCTGTTGCGCTATATTGTGAGTTTCAAACCACCATGTGCCTCGGCGTGTTCCTAAATGAAGTGCTCTAATATACCTGACATTTTTTAGGCTAATTGGTTTAGATATCTAATGTATTTTTAAAAAGAAATTCCTGAGAGCCCACCATTTAAACCCAAAGTAGTCCTTTAAGATTCATTAGGATGTACTGAAAGGCATGGTCCTCAATTTCATGCACTTGAGTTGTTTGTTGGACCATAACACTGTAATTGGGTTTTGATGGAGGACTGTTACACTCTTTACCAATATGAACACCAATTGATTTTATTACATAAAGCTCAATAGTGTGTTTCCTATGCCTTTTACTGTATATAATGGTATACGCATTATTTTTTACTTGATTTAGAAAATGTCACTGACTTGGCAGAGGCTTGAGTGTGTGTCCTGTCATACATGAATAACAGCCATAACTTCATTAAAAAAGTTCATTTTTTCTTCACAAAGTCGTGCCATGTCTTTTTTTTTTTTTATAAAGAGTAACTATATTTTACCCTGCTATATTATGAGATTTCTGACTTTCAGTCTACATGCCTCTTGAGTTTTATGCATTTAGGCATTTTCAAAAGATGACTCAGCGTTCATCCAGTATGCTGGTATCGCTATAATGACGCAAGTGGAGGACTTTTCAAGGTGACGTCTCTCTCTCTCTTTTTTTTTCTTCTTCTTTTTTCCTTGAAATAGAATCTGTGGGTCTCGAATGCCTGCCTGCTTCAATGGACAGCATTGTTCCCACTTGCATGTGGAGCTATTTCACACCAAGGTCAAGCTAGAGAAGGTGATAGAAATATCTATAGTCCTCAATGACTCATCTCCACCAACGTGCATTTTAAATAGCTTGATAAAGTCTGAAAAGATGCATTGAAAACTTTGTTGTGTCTCTGATGACTGTTAATTAGGGCCGGGCTGATCTGATCATGCTTTGCTCTAGTAGGCTGAGTTTTAGACCTAGACTTTACTCCATGGAGAAGCTGATAATGACCTTGACTTGTTTTACATTCATTAAAGTTGTTGACATCTTGAGAGGGTTGGATCTTTGTGAATAAGTCTGTGTATGTAAATGGTTGGGTGGAACCGTGATCCCAGACACTATCCTGTATTTCTTAGTGTATTTTATAGGTACTCTACAGGGAGACAAGCAGGAAAGATCCACAATACTTTTTTTTTGACATTTTGCAGTAATTGAAAAGTTCCCAGTACCACTAAAGACTGTAAGGTATGTCTGTTTTATATATAGAGTTGTTTGTGTGTAGAAAATTATTATTATTTTTTTTTAATATGATTTTAAATGTTATATGATGTGTTTATACAGAAAAACAGCTACATAATAATAACTATTGTTCTTGTTACTTGTATTTAGTAATTCAACAAATGTATTTAATACATTAATATATAATGTTATGTCATATGTTATTATATCAATGTTAAAAAGACAGGTCACACTTCATTTTACGGTACAATTCTCACTAATAATGAATCAAGAACTATGACTGTTGCCTCAATAAACACCTAATCTGCAGCTTATTATATTAATAGTTATTGAGGTAATTATTGGGTTTAGGATTAGGGTTGTAGAATAAGATCATGCACAATGTGAACTTAATAATACAAACTAATAAACAGTTAATAGGCAGGTAATAAGCTACTAGTTAATGGTACTTTAACTGAAATTTTAACAAGTATTACTGAAATGTTGTATTCAGCAAGGATGCATGAAATTGAGTAAGAAAAAAAAACTAAAATTAAATTGAAATACAGTTGTAATTGGTATTTCACAACAAAACTCAATCTATTAGATTTTTAAGCAAGTTTATTTCACAGTGTATACTATTTAACATATTAATTACTTTGTTTTAAATAAGTAGTTAGATATGCATGTGTGTGCGTGTCTGTAACATATGTTGGTAACACTTTAACCAATTTTCACTATTAAATAGTATCTTATTACCTGTCTATGATTAAGATATTCGCTGTTTATTAGTACTTATAAAGTACATATTCTGCATGATCTTATTTTACATCCCTAATCCTACCTAATACCTAAACCTATTACCTTAATAACTAATTACGCAGCAAATTCTGAGTTTATTGGGGCAATAAATACTTAATAAAATACTTAATGATTTATTAATAACAAGAATTATACGTGAAACTAAAGTGTAACCAAAATTTTGTACAGATTTACTTTTAAATGATTGTATGTTTGAATATATAATTACAAAACAAACATCTAAGCCTAATTAGCTTTTAGATCAAAATTATAAGATATAACAAATTGTGTTGAAACATTTGAGTGATACAGTATATATATTTTCACTCATTTTAAAACCAGTGAAGACTGAATGAATATACTGAGCTGACTTGTCTGTATGAACAGTGTGAAGAATGCTGGAGCAGAACTCCACAGATGTACATTCCCTGCTGGTTTCCTGGTTCCAGCACTACTTCAATGAGAGCTGGTCAATAGGAGCAGCTCCACACGCGTCTCCTCATCCTCCACCCATGCATCTGAGTGGAGACAAAGGCTACGGCATGATCTACATCTGTCTGATGGTGGGACTCTTTAGTTTCTTTACCTTTGGCATCATGTTCAGCTACATCCGCTCAAAGAAGGTGGAGAACTCACGGGATCCCTATCATCAGTATATAGCTAAAGACTGGGATAATACAGCATATCCTGTGGTCATCAGCAACCCGTCTGCTCTGGCCCAACTTCCAGGGTACAGTGGAAAAGACCAGGATTCAACCTAGATTACTGGTGGTGGAAAGTGTAGCAATGTGATTTTCTGTTTCTTTAAATTGTATGTACTTAATTATTGTAACCTCAATGAAATTCATGTAAATTTGCTCAAAAATAAATTACAAGTGATTTAAATTCCACAGTGCATTTTGTTGTATAAATGATACAGGATTATCTCAACTCTGCCCTACAAAGGCAAAAGTGCAGTAACTACACAATTGAGAAGAATTGATTTGAAGACTAAATTAGGCTTTTTGACATCTGTTCGGACAAAATCTCCTGGTTAAATTTTTCCTGTTTAAGAGAAAAATAGTAAACAGTAACTGCAAAATCCAAGCTGGTGTAAAACTTTTAAAGGCATTTTGTTCCGTTTCGAAGCTACTGCACTTTGCTTTTGTTGGGCAGAACTGCAGTCAAGTCCCCCTGAAATCATAATTAGTGTTAGTATAAATATGGTAGTCTTAAGGTTAACTAAACTTAACTAAAGTTACTCTGCTCCAAAACAAATATAGACAATTTGCATTTAGATATCTAAGCATTCAAACCTTGCAGTTTCACTTTCATGAATGCGTAGTCCCACACCGTTTACTGACACTGAGGAGAAGAAAATGTTGAATAAAGTTATTTTTGTTTAATGTCCACACTAAAGAATTCTCGTAGCTTCATAATATTCCAATTGAACCATGTCTTATTGTGTTTCGAAGATAAACAATGGTCTCACTGGTTTCTGCTATTGAGTGCAGGCCTTCTGCCATCGATCTGCATGTCTGACTATGCGAGTCTAAAGAATAACTTATATAATCTGAATTAATCATGAACAGTTGGCATGGCAATGAGGTAAGATTCCATCCACAGAAGCATAAATTTAAAAATAATTGCTCTGCTCTCAAGAGACTGAACAAACTCATTGTGCACATAAAGGAAAATTCTGTTTTTAATTCACAGAGATTGTAGGCTTCTCTTGAACATGCTAAAAAAATCCAAGTGTACTTAATACTACAGTAACTGCTAAATCATTTACATATTAAATATAGTATAATTTACTATACCCTAACAAGACTAAGAGCTATTAAGAGCTATTATAATTACAGTGAATGCCAAAACATATATCCAAAATATATTAAACGTTTATAATAAATGTTTCCAGAGCACCAAATCAAGTAAATTTTTTTCTAAAGTCATGTGTAAAGATAATGAAAATTCTGCTTAAAATTATATATGTATATAAAGTCATTTTTAGGGGGGTTGAATGTTTATTCGTTAGGACAGTGGAGAGTGAGACAGGAATGAACGAGGAGTAGAGAAAGGGAAAGGTTCGGCAAAGGACCTCAAGCTGGGAATCGAACTCAAGTTGGAGTGAGCACCACAGTGTTATATGTCGATTAAATTATAGACTAGGCTATTGGAATATAACCTTTAATAAAGTATTACAATTTCAAAATATATTTAACTTATTACCGTTTGTATTGTATTTATGATCAAATATTTTTGGAAAACAAATATACAAGTATTTATATCACCATGATAAGTATTTATTGCCTTTACTATTCTTGTGTTCAATAAAACAAGACAATAATTATTCCACACTGTATGACAGTTATAGCAACAACACCACCACCACAAAACCTCATTTTAGCAGATTCTGCATCCATGCGATGAGCCCTTGCCTGGTGTGCTGAGATGTCGTCTCCATCTGCTCCTTTTCCTTACTTTCTCTTTTTCTCTCCTTCTCCTGCCTGAGCAGCAGATCGGTTTTCAGTATCTTCTCCAACTCTCTCTTCAGACTATAATGCACCATCTGCCTGCTCATAAGAGGCACAATCAGATTAAAATTGTCCACTTTCTTATTGACTTTCCCCAGTTCTTCAGCAAACACGGCACAGTGCTCCTTCCACTGGAGGCTTTCTGAGTGTCTCATGGGTTCCCCTAACCTAGCCCTGACCTCCTGCAACCTCTCTCTCATTTTACAGATGCTTTCCCTGATCTCCTTCTGTGCCACAATCCATTCAGGCTGGTAACCGTTGTCGATGAGGATTCTGTTGAGGTTGTGCGTCATTGGATCCATGTATGGGTTGTAATCAAACTTATTGAGAGGTTTCCCGGTGCCGCTGAGGTTCTGAAAGTCTCCACGAGCCATTGATTCCTGGATGAGATCCTCAACCAGCCTTTCCACCGCTTGAGTGATTTTAATCTGCTTACTGCGCAAACGTGCGTCCCGGGCCACCATTGCTCCTTCTTCCGCCGCTGCCTTCTCCATCTCCTTGCGTCGATACTCCAAGACCTGATCGGTAGCACGATCGACACGAAATTGTCTATATTGTCGTTCTCTCTGACTAGGAGTTCCAGAACCAACACCTTCAAAATTCAGGTAATGTCTGTGTTGAGGAGCATAACTTTTCATTTTCTCGTCCTCCTCTTCCCCTATAGATTGGGTGTACTGCGACGCAGACTTCTGCCGAGCGAGGTGGGCGAGCACAGCCCGATAGGCATCCTCAATCTGAGAAAACAGGGTCGCGTCTGCTGTGGGAGTGCCGGAATCGGGATGGTAGAGTTTGGCCATGCGGAGGTAAGCCTCTTTGACCTCTGCAGGGCCGCTGGCTCCATCATCGGGCAACTGCAGGAGACGGTAACTTTCTCTCAAGCTACGGCTGAGAGCTCCAGAGCTGAAGGATCGCAGGGTAAGGGAGGAACACAGGGGCAGGACAGACCTGCGGAGGTCCACACTGTGCAACCGTAAGACCAAGCTGCTCATTATGCAGCTCCTGAGGATATGAAAATTGCAAGTTATCTATCTGTCTGTCCACTTCTGATGATGGAGTTAAACTTAGCTTATGTTAATAGGATATATTGCATACATATATATATATATATATATATAATTAGATATAGATATTTAATTTGCACCAAATCTGTGGTGATTTATCAGTTTTGACTGTAAAGAAGAAAATCAATAATATATTTTACTCTACATGTAAAAACTTTAATAGATAAAAATTTTTTATTTTACATTACAACTGTAACATTATAGTACAAATATGTATGACGGTTTTATGTCATTTTCAAACAATCGAGCTTTTATTTTAACTCAAAACCGTCAATTGATATAATTGACTGTAATAAGCTCCTAGGTCATCATGGCTTGCTAGGTTGCTACAACATTTTGTACAACGCTTGATTTGATATGAAAGAGGTTATAACCACTAAATGATTACGATAGACATATTTGATTATGTATCCACATAGCATTCAAGTGTTATTCGTCAAGTTTGCTCTAGCAAGAGTGCTAACGTTAATGTCCATAGTGCATTTCAAACATGAACACTTAGCCTAAAAATAATAACGTTACAAACAATATAACAATGACAGCCAGCAAGTACCTCACGAATTCAGCTCGGATTTTTCCACCTCAGCGTGACAAAAGGTCAACATATCTTTATGTTATGAATGACACCGTGCTGAATGAGTGCATAGGGTTTGTTGTTATATATTTATGTCGAACAGCATGCTGGGAAATGTAGTCACCGTTTTCAGGGCAAAGCGCTTTATAGAGTTGGTCCTTTAGATGGCGACAAATCCCAACAGCGGATTTCTACACACTTTTCATCCATTTTTTTACAATTTTTAAAATTGACTGTTTCATCGACTGAGTGCACGTCTGCTGCTGTCTACTCTGTCTGTGTGTGGTAAGTGTGGACTTTCTGGGAAACTAACAAGACCACAAAATGATCTAGACTGATTTTTGTATCACTCAAATAAGAGTTATTAGCCTATGCTGTTGATGAACTGGTACAAAAGCCTTGGTAATTATCCAGATGATTATCAATATCTTCCTATAGAATCAATAGGTTAGCTATCTATCTATCTAT
>CAIGQV010000001.1:18303909-18368479 GCA_903798115.1 Danio jaintianensis
CTGTCTGTCTGTCTGTCTGTCTGTCTGTCTGTCTGTCTGTCTGTCTGATCATAAAATCCATAATACCATAACTGTTTTATTTATTTATACTGTATTATTTATTTATTTGAATTGTTTTACATTGTTTTAAAGTTGTTTTGTCATGTCTTAATATTATGCTAAATCTTTATCTCTATCTCTGTCTTTCATTCTTCTTGGGTTATTTATGTTTTGTTTATTGTTTTAATGCAAAATAGCATTTAAACTTGGAAATATAAAACAAGTGTAAGATTTTTTGGAATAATTATGGATTATGAAATTATCAAGTGCTTTAAGACTTTTGGCCTTCACTGTAAGTGTTTTTATTCCAATCAATAATAGTTTTGTAGCTGTTAGTAGAGATTCCATGAAAGCAGATGAGCTGTAGCAAAGGAAATCTTTAAAATGAAATAGTGTGAAGTTTAAAAAGCTCTTTACTTGACAGACAGGGGTTTTAAAGTCACTTTATTCTCATTTGTCCCACAGGCTCAAAGTGTTGATGGTAAATACATTTCTGCACACACAGACACAATATAGCAAAATGTGATGCTTATGTTTGGATCCATATTCATGCCCTTTACATGTTAAATATAATTTTAAAATCATATTGGTCAATAAAGATGTTGATTAAGGGGGGGAAATCCTATCATAGTAAATTAAGCTTTGCACAATATGTAAGATGGTATATATAGAGTGGTTCATGCCGCATGTGTTTTGTGCACACTCTCTTCTCCTCCAACAGATAAGGTGAGTGTGCTGGAGTCTGTTGGGACAGCGGTGCGAGTTGCAGTGGAAACATCAGAGGCTCAGATAGAGGTGGAACTGGTTCCTACTGTGGAGCTGATGAACTATTGGCCAAAGAGAGCTCGATGGCCACGACTCTTCCGCAGATGGCCCTCTGCAGAGCGAGCTCGCTGTATTAAGGTCCAATTATATACATATTGCCATTTTTTTTCTGGATTATTTTATTTTAATATGTGATTTGTTAAATGTAATTTTAGTAATCAAAAAACTTGTCTTATTAATCAAAACCATAAAAAAACATTAATCAAAACCATAATGCTGCCTAAACATGCTATTAGAAAATAGCATTTGCATTTTAGAAGTTGTGTTTCTGCTTGCAGTTGAGCTATAGTCACATTCAAGTACTTTATGATCTAAGAACTTGGAAACTTGGGTATTAAAATGATTGAATTTCCATTAATAAATATGACTTCAGAGACCATTCATGTCCATTTTCGGATTAGGAAACTCATATTTACGTTTGATATATCCTAAATGAGTTATATGTCATGTTTAACCACTGCAGAGACACACATCAGAGCCAACTGTAGATTCCAAAATAACTGTCTGTGAGATAGTATTCTTTTATTATTAAATATCAGTTGTTAGCTGACCAGTAATTAAAATGAGTTTTGTTTACATACATTGCAATGCTGATTACTAAATAACCTTAATAAATCCCTTGCAGTCATTTGGATTCAATCTAATGGCCACTTCGAACTACCACTGGCTGCTGTCGTTCTCACGGGCAGAGCAGGTGCTGTTGAGTAATATAGATGAGGACGGCGGCTGCCGCAGGAAGTGTTATCGCGTAGTCAGACAGCTGAAGGAGGACGTCTGGTGTCCAGGAAGCAAGCCTGTCATCACTGCCTACCACCTACAGGTATACAATCCCTACCGAAAACAAACCTTTTATAAGGTGGGCCGGTGTAACATTTCATCCATAAAATTTACACGCATCTATTTTCATGCTACTTGTACTTATTTTTTTAGATACTAGTGTCTTTTCTAATAAAACTACTTATTATCTATGAGTTCTTATTCTATAAATACTAGTACATTTAAAAATATATTATAGTACTTTTTAGCTACTAGTAGGTATTCTTTAGGTACTAGTAACTTTTTAAAATATAATAGTATTCATTAGATATTAGTTTTTATTATTAGATACTAGTACTTAAGTGTTCCAGCTGTGCCTAATACATATTTGTAGATACTGTAAGTTATTTATTTGCTACTGACAGGTTTTTTAGATACTAGTACTTAACCTTTATATAATAGCACTTATTTATTAGATACTTATAATAAGATAGTGCTATTTATTCATTAGATGCTAGTTCTTATTTATTAGATACTTGTGCTTATTTATTTGACACTAGAACCTTGTAAAACTAGTTCTAATTCTTATCTTTCTGTTCACAAGTGCTCATGTTATGCTACTAGTCTGAATGGGCACAGTAGTCAATTAAAATCTTACTAGTAAAATAAAAATATTGCTGGTAAAATTAAAAGAAGTACTAGTATCTAATCAATGTAGTATCTGTTGAATAGATGCTATAGCTAGTCGATAATTACTAGCAAATACGTACTAGTAATAAATAAGAACTAGAATCTAATGAAGAAATACGTAATAAATATTGGTAAGAGTATCTAATAAATAAGAACTATTTAATGAATAAGTACAAGTACCTATTTTATATGTACTAGTATATAATAAATAAGAACTTGTGTCTAATATATAAACACTAGAATCTTTTAAAAGGTAATAATTACTACAGAACCAAAAGTAGTATTTAGTAAATTACTTATAGATTTGCTATTAATTGGAAAAGATACTAGTATCCAAAAATAGGTACTATAGTATCATTAAATACAAATGATGTTTTAAAGATTAAATGTTTAATCTACTTGCCATACGGTTTACCTTTTTGGCTTGAAATTCTATATTGCCTATACAAAAAACAGCTAACATTCACATTTTTCCTATGGTCTAGACACTTCTCTTCTGGACATGTGAGAAATACCCCTGCACCAGGGACTGGAAGGACTTCAGAGGATGTGTATTACGGCTGGTGCAGAAGCTCCACAAGTGTGTTAGTCAGCATTATCTCCGGCATTACTTCATACGCTCCCACAACCTCCTGAAATACAGCAATACTAATGAGCTGGATGAAGTTGCAAAGAAGATTAATAATTTCCTGGAAAATCCAGGTACTTACATTCATTAGAAGCTTCCCCTGTGAGTTAGATTGCATAAATCTGTGTTAGCTATGTGCTCTGCTTGAACTGCATCATATTGATGATAATGTATGTCTTTCCTTCTTTTCTCCCATCGCATCCTGACATTTTCACCAGAATTGTGATAGTAGGTCGACACTGTGAATGAATGACATTAAAAACGTTGAGCTAAATGATTCAGTACATTTATTTTCCTCATCTGGGGCATTTAATTTAATTTGACTTTAATATTTTTCAGTTATTTTATTTTCATACTATTTTCAGCAGGCCAAAATTCTGAATGAGTGAAATAATAATTAAAAGATTAAATTAAGTTATTATATGAAATAGTTTTGGCTCAGTGGTTAGCACTGTCGCCTCACAGCAAGAAGGTCGCTGGTTCGGGTCCCGGCTGGGCCAGTTGGCATTTCTGTGTGGAGTTTGCTTGTTCTCCCTGTGTTTGCGTGGGTTTCCTCCTGTTGCTCCGGTTTCCCCCACAGTTCAAAGACATGCGGTATAGGTGAATTGGGTAAACTAATATGGCCATAGTGTATGAGTGTGTGTGAATGAGTGTGTATGGATGTTTCCCAGTACTGGGTTGCAACTGGAAGGGCATCCGCTGTGTAAAACATGCTGGATAAGTTGCCGGTTCATTCCGCTGTGGTGACCCCTGATGAATAAAGGGACTAAGCCGAAGGAAAATTAGTGAATGAAATAGTTTTCTCATCAGACATTTAATTTAATTTAATTGAATATATTATTTAATACAAATTTTATATTATTATTATTATTTTTTCCAATAATATTTTCAGCAGGTCAACTTTGTGAATGAATGAAATGAATAAGACGAAGTAAATATGTTAAATATTTTTTCTTGTCAGGCATGCATTTTTTATTTTGTTTTTATTATTTTATTTTATATTGTTTTATATTTATTTATTTTAAATTTCCTTTAATCAAAGAATCCCAAAAACATTTTTTGGAAATAAAAAGAAAGTATTTGCAAAACTATTAAGCAGCACAGCTGTTTTTAAGATTCATAATAATAATAATAATAATAATAATAATAATAATAAATAATAATAATAATAAATCTTATTTGAGCAACAAATCTCCATATTAAAATTATTTCTAAAGGATGATGTGACAATGAAGGGTGGAGTAATGGCTGCTGAAAGTATTTTTATATTCACTTATCCTTTGCTTTATAAATTACTCTAAATAAAACCCTTCTGTAATAGCCCAGTGCCATTCTTTAAAAAGAATGATCTGTTCAAAGTAAATATAAAATCTTTAATAACCTTTTCCTTTATTCCCCAGCAGAGGGCACTGTACTTACAGCTACATGTATTATAAGACCTCCTAGGAAACAGTAATGACCAATTATTTTCATTTCCAACAGATAATTTGTTTAGATACACAAATATAACAAGTCAGATTCACCGAGACATTGTCAGATTCATTCTAGCATATGTAATCACAGTAATCTGGCATGTAAATTATCACTTGCGAGTAAGTGGATCAGAGGTGACATGAGGGAATATTTCATCCAGTGATTAATTCTCTCATTATCAACTCACCCTCATGAATTCCAAGCCCATGTCGATTATTTCTTCCATTTAACAAAAGTTGAGACTTTCACACTTTTAACCTATTCAAAAAATATATATCATGTCCACATAAGAAGTTCTGTGACACAAAAACACCACCAAAACAAGTCACCAAATATGTTGTGATTGATTGTGCAGAAGTGAAAACAAAACAGTAATTTTGGGTGCATTATTCCATAAATGGTGATTAATATTTTCATAATCATAATTTACATTACTTGGATATGATTGAATAATGTGTGTGTCCTGTTAACCTGATCAAAAATGACAGATGCAGTTTATACATTAATGTAGAAAATAAACAATTCACTAGACTAGACAAATACGCCATTATTGAAATAGTGTTCTCATCAGGTATTTTATTATTCATTCATTCATTCATTTTCCTTCGGCTTAGTCCCTTTATTAATCAGGGGTTGCCACAGCAGAATGAACCGCCAATTTATCCAGCATATGTTTTACGAAGCGGATGCCCTTCCAGCTGCAACCCAGCACTGGGAAACACCCACACATTCTTGCGTTCACACACATACACTACAGCCAATTTAGTTTATCTAATTCACCTATAGCACATACTTTTGGACTGTGGGGGAAACTGGAGCAACTGGAGGAAACCCATGCGAACACGGGGAGAACATGCAGAAACGCCAACTGGCCCAGCCGGGGCTTGAACCAGAGACCTTCCTGCTGTGAGGCGACAGTGCTAACCACTGAGCCACCGTGTCATGAAGAAAACAGACCGGAAGCCATAAACTCGTGCATTTTTCCTGCATAAAGTTAATGTGTTTTATCTCCCTGAGGTGACAGGATTGTAAATTTTCTTCTAAACATCAGACAAGTATTTCTTCCCTATTACTGCTACATCAAGCAGCTCCATCATCTGTCTGTGACTTCATATTTTACAGTCTATGATTTTTTTTTCACATATCCCTTTCATTTTTAGCTGTTCTGTCATATTTCATTCAGAGGGGCATTTCTGTTAAAGAGATGTTCAAGCTGTGAAAAAGTGAGTAGCAGATTGACGCATCTTGTTTTAGAAACAAAACTGACTAGAAACAAAATAGCTAGCATCAGGAGCTCACATCACATGCTAACCAACCAAACTTTGATCCCCAGGATAAAATATGTTAGAATTCACTTTTTAGTCTGGTTTAGTTTACTAGCTTTAGTTAGCTCCTGCTTCTAATTGCCATGACAACACAAAAAATAATGTTTCTTACATTAGCTATTCGTCAACCCAGCAAATATAGCAGATTTCAAAATTATCTGCTGGTTACATTCTTTTTAAAAAATGTTTCTTTACTTTTTGTAACAGTTATGTTTAGAATCATTTTGGCCTAAGGACCCTTATATGCTGAAATAGTTCTTTGTGCTAGAGTTCTTTATTTCGCGCCTTTTGCTGTTGCTGTTGTTGTTGTTGTTGTTTGGTACAAATCTGTAACTCTCCAGCATTGTAAAAAAACTAAAACAAAACTAACCATCACAAACTTTTGAGCATTATTTTCATAGTATGATATGTTTAGATGTCAAATACTTTTTGCTGTTGAGAATTAAACGTTAGCAATATATTTCAGTTCTCATTATAAATAACATTAGGTAGAATAGATTTTGTCTTCCAAACCCTTCTGGATCTGCCTCGCTCTTGTCTTTCAACCACGCTGGAAAGTTCTGCCCTTTGGGCCTGTATTGTGTGTGTAGCTTCACTAGTTGGGTTTATATGTTGTGCCTTGTGTTTTAATGCAGTCTTTTTCACTCTCTGTGAATTTCAAGCAACAAGCACCTCTTTGTTTTGGGTGCCAGGCACCCTCTCATGCATTGCAATTGGTTGAGAGACCCTCATCCTCATTACATCTCTCATTAACCCTTTCGTTTTCTCTCTATCGTTATACATAATTTACTTTTTTCCAGTGCACTGATTGATTCAATACAAATAAGGCTTATTGCATCATGTACTGTTAATATGTTAACAAATGTTTAAAAAAATCAGACACACACACACACATCCCACTGAACATTGGACTTCTGACGGAGGTCCAGAAGACATCTATTATACCAACGGACGCAATATAGACATGATATGCACATCTGTCAGAGGTCTAATGTTTGGTGGGATATATATATATATATATATTACGAGGACTCTCCATGGATGTAATGTATTTATACAGTAAAAAACACTTATTAATGGACTTTCCCTACCCCTAAACCCAACCCTCACAGGAAACATGATGACATTTGAATGTAAAAAGACCCCGTTAAGTATCATCTTTAAACATTTTGAATTACGAAGACACAAGACACGTACTTGTGAACCACTTTAAAATAGTACGTCTATAGGTCATGCCCATGTCATTACACAAATTTTTGTCCTTGTAAACCACTAAAACAGTACACACACACATACAAACAATATTATTTACTAAAATATATATTACAATTAAATATGTTTTTTACTAATGCATTTTTATATTAAAAAATAAATATTTAAAAGCATTTAAAAATACACTTTCTAAGATAATAGATTAATATGTAACAATACAATCTCTTTATTTGATGTCTAAAGCATCTGAGACAAGCAACATATACTTCAATATTGAAAAACTCTTTATAAAGCCGCATGATAAAACTTTTTGACAGGCAAATAATATTTTTCTGTTATTCTATATTTAGCATATATTTACAATTTGCTCACCATATTGGTCTGTACTGTATGAACTACCCTTGAGCTAGGTTGAGTTCAGCGAGGGCACGCAAAAAGAGGAGAGCCTGCAACTGCGCTGGTGAATGGCTGAGGGAAAATTCCTTTGGATGGCGGTAAACATAGTGACCCTTTCTTTCGCTCTTTGTTACACGCTTTCTTTCACGCTGCCTTTGAAAAGGGACAATTGTGCGTAACTTCCTGCTGGCACGATGGTATAATGGCTTCAGTGTGAGACAGCTTTCCCTGGACGTTCTGTCATCTGGGTGGCATGAGCTATTATGTGGAGCCTTGAGGAATAGTGGCGTCTCCCATAAACATGCCAAATGCTAAAATGCTTTTCACTTCTATTAGTTGACCAGATGTAGAATAAACATTAGTACTCTATAAGACCATAGCTAAGGAAAAGTTTGGCCAAATGTCAATGTTCCATCACTCTTCATGCTTCTAAACCTACAGTATATACTGTCTTTCTTTTTTCAGCTTCATGACTACAATAATGACTCCTGGCTATCAAGCCCCAAAAAAGCAACAGATATTCATTCATTCATTTTCTTTTCGGCTTAGTCCCTTTATTAATCAGGGCTCGCCACAGCGGAATGAACCGCCAACTTATATGTTTTACACAGCGGAAGCCTTTCCAGCTGCAACCCATCACTGGGAAACACCCATACACTCTTATTCACACCAATTTAGCTTAGCCAATTCACCTCTACTGCATGTCTTTGGACTTGTGGGGGAAACCGGAGCATCCGGAGGAAACCCACGCGAACAAGGGGAGAACATGCAAACATGCAAACACAGAAATGCCAACTGACCCAGCCGAGGCTCAAACCGGCGACCTTCTTGCTGTGAGGCGACAGGGCTACCCACTGCGCCACTGCGCCGCCCAAGCACCAGATAAATATTATAAAATTAGCCTATAAAACTTAATGCTGTAATGCTTTTTTGAACCTTTATGGTGTCTTTTTTACATTTGTAAGTGCCAATTTGTCTGTTCTGTCTGCAATCTGAGTATAGTTCTGAGTTATTGAGCTTGAAAGTTTTTACATCCCGTTTTGTAAATAATATAATGCATATTTAAATGTATAATAATAATAATAATAATAAAAACAAAAATAATAACAATGTAAATAAGTTGTCACAATAGGTAAATGACTTCCAATTGATTTTTTATTTTATTTTAATATGCCTATTTACAATGTAATTACAGAAATACATACTAAGTAATATTAACATTAAAGTATGTACTTGCTATGTAAATTTTGCATTGTTTACATTTTACACAGTAATTAGTTGAATGTAACAGAAACACTAAGATTAAGTGTGTTTACTGCACCTAAAGAAACATTTAAGAAATATTAATATTGACATAAATATAGTAGTATCTACTAAATGTATTCAAGGTCAAGTTCAACTTTACTTGTATGGCACCTTAAAACAACATAAATGTTGACCGTGTTGATGGTTGAATGTTAATGTTGATTGAAGTGCTTCACAGACATGGCAAAATAACAAACAATTAGAGAAACAGGACAGTAAATTAAAATAGAAAAATAATAAAAAAAAAGATTTGTACAGTCATGAGTCGTAAAAAACAAACAAACAATTTTTTGTAAGTAAGCCAAAGAGAAGAGGTAGGTTTTGACTGATTTTTTTTCAAAACACTTAATGTAGATGAAGCTGTAATTTCTAACGGTAATGTGTTCCAACGTTTTGGAGCATAGACTGAGAAAGATCTGTCTCCTTTAGCAGGAGCTGAGCTGAGGACCTAAGGAGTCCTTGAGGAGAATACAAACTTAAGAGTTCAGATATATAGGCCGGTGCAAGTCACGAAGTATGTTTTGCATGTAGGTCTATTTATTTATTTTTATTTAAAAAATGGGAAACAAATATATATATATATATATTTTTGCAAGACAACACATGTCACAAAATGAAGTAAATCACAGCCCTGCTTGTGGTCGACTATAAACTGTCATTGTATGAAAAATATCTACAGTATGTGAATTTTCTTTATTGGCTTAAAATAGCAGCATGTGAGTTTGTAAAAATGGAAATAATTACACAATTCTCAGATTTATTAAAACCATGTGACAAATGTGGACCGTCTGTTACACTGAATGTTAGGACAACTTCCACATCTGTTGCATGTTTTTGGAGCTGCAGACAGAACTAACACTACAAGCCGTCAGTAGAAGATGTCAGTTGAAGATTGAGTGGCAGAGTCTGAGAGAGAGACAGACAGCGCTGACAGCTCAACTGATGGACAGAAACGCTGGAGTTTGGTTGTGGGCAGAGGAAAGGAGACTGAAGGCCTGGCGTGACAGCAGGACTGACGTGAAGATGAAGTGTCTGCTGTTGACACAGATAGAGACTGACAGCTACAAATATACAAAGACAGACAGAAACTCTGAGCAATGGAAGAGACTGTGACAGTAAAGTTGGTGCTTTGGGAAAACTCAGCCCATGTTGAAGGAGATTAATATGCAAAGGTAAAGGGATTTTTAGTTTGTGTTTTGTTGTTGAGCAGAAGATAGCTATTTAGTTTAAGAGTTTTAGATGCTGAGATGGCAAAGTGCATCATAAAAAGTCACATTTTTCATAAAATACTTCCAAGAGTAATGGTCTGATCTTAGAAAACTCCAGTAACATTTTTTTATTAGTTATACAATGGAAGTCATTGGTATATCCAAAGTTGGTTACATTTAGTTACTCTTTAAAATGTTTTACAATGACATGAGGGTGTGTAAATGGTGACATAAAAAAACAAATAGGGGAAATATCTTTTTAATGAGACATAACTGAGAACTGTACATTTTTTGTGATTGCAATTATTTTCTTTTCTGTTACCACTCTTTTATTTGTGTACAATTCCTTATACTTTTGTAATGTATGAAAAAATATCACTTTTTGGTCTGGTTTAGATTGCTAGCTTTAGTTATCTCATGTTTCTAATTGCCATGACAACACAATTGTGCTGCCAAATCATGTTTCTTCTAGCATTCGTCTACTGGGCAAATATAGATTTCAAATTAGGTACATCTGCAGGTTACTGAGAAATAGAGATGGTTCTTTACTTTTCTAACAGTTCAATAACCATATTGCTTTATATTTAAAAAAAACAAAACAAAAACAAATGTATTACTTTCAACATTAATTTGCAGCCTCATAAAACATTTATGAGCTTGTTCACAACAGTCTGGAGTGGAAGTTTCGTTGTCAGATGGGCACAAAGTCTGCTGCTTTGTTTACAAGTTTTTATTTATTTATATATTTTTTCCCCATATAGGTTGCAACATCCTGCAATACCTGAAACTTTGTTGTCATTTTTTACAATGTATTTTTCACAAATGCAACCACGTTTCTCCAGTAAATAACAACATTTTTAATTCAACTTTTAGCAATAAAACTCAACAGTGACATTTTTGATCCAATAAATAGCAACTGAATTTACCCAAATCTTTTAGAAAGCCAATTTGTCTGTATTATATATGCTAAATAAATAGCAGTTTCACTATAACCACATATACCATAAATATATCATTTGGACAAACCTAGAAACAAGAGTTAACCTGCTGCCTTTAAAACATGAGCAAACTAAACTTGAAAATAACCCTTGTTTAAGTTGTCAAGACAGTGATAACTTAATCATTAGATTTGTGATCCTGGTCTCATGTTGCATGGGTATGGACAAAAATATAGCCAAAAATACATTTAATGTGTCAAAATGGTTGACAAAATCTTTCTTTCATGCCAAACATAATTCGAATATTTAGTAAAGATCATGATCCATGAAGACAATTTGTCAATTCCCTACTGCAAAAATATTAAAACTCCACTTGTAATATGTATTGCTAAACAGCTTCAAAGGTGATTTTCTCAGTATTTAGATTTGTTAAACCCTCAAATTCCAGATCTGTTGTATCTCAGCCAAATATACAATCCTAACAACCCATACATCATTGGAAAGCCTATATATTCAGACCCTTATGACTGGTTTTGTGGTCCGGGGTCATGTTGTATAAACTTTAAAATCCAACACTTGTTAATACAACTAGAGTCAAAGACAAATAAGTTCAAATAACTAAGATACTTTCTTGTTTCACAGTGCACAACCATCTTCTCTGGTTTTATAAAGTTGGATTTTGTCAAACCTGTTTACAGACATACCGTGCCTAAGGTTGTATCTCAAATAATTAATGTTTTCATTGGCTTAACAGGTTTTGACATGCCATTATGAACAGGTATCAGAAAAACAAGGTCATAGAATCCCAGGCAGAGCTATAGTGTTTTCTAGGAAAGAACAAATGGCTTCTCCATCAGCCGTCAGGAGCGTTACTGTGGCCATTGTTTCCCAGTCCTGTTATGGATGGTGTTATCTGAAACCCGGTCTTGACACATTTGTGTTTGTATACAACAGGATCCATGAAAAGACAGGGTACCTGACCCATTTAATACGGTGCGTGTGGTCTATTATTAGACTTCTTTTGGAGATCTGAAATGAGGATGAATGCAAGCCGGACGGAGATCAAGAGAGAACAGAGCGGGTCTTTGATATGTCCCAATGAGAGAAAATGCCTTTAATGGATTTGTGATCAGATCAAAGGGATTGAAAGGGGAGAATTACAATGCATTTGTCTAAGGTATCATCTGGTATAAACAGATAAAACACCACACAGAGGCTTGAATGATACTACCATTTGCTATCACAGACAAAATAAAAGCCATGGATCAAATCAAATTGGAAAACCCAATAGCCTCTATTCACAACATCCAAGGCTCTTTCTCTTGCATGCGATGCGACCAATATTTCTCAGGCATTTAAGAATGTTTGGAGACAGAAAATTATGGCTTATTGCTGTATACACAGATTACCGCCAAAAGCTCTTGCATAATTCAGCCTAAGACCTCATGTTAAGTGTTTAGATTTACAGAGCAACGGCTTTAAAATTCAATAGTGTTCAGACATAAAATTGTGACGTTGCATAATACCTATATAACGTTATATATGATGAGTTACTTGTACTTATCGGCTCCAGAGTAAGGCTGAATACAGGATTATATTATATAGCTGCATGCAGGTTTCCTGGCACTGATCTTGATTTCCCACGTTGTCATGGATCCCTTGCAAGCGGTCTAAAACATGCAAAGCAAAAACCAAGTGATGATTTTTTTTGTCTCTTTGCCAAAAATGGTGATCAGGAGATGATTTATATTATAAAAGGGCAATCTTTGTAGATTTGGCACACCAATATATATTGTATTATCACTCTTTTTTTCTCCTGTGATGTTTGCTCATCATTGTTTGTTTATTAATCTCTTGTTGCTGTTTACACTTTCATATACTCCTGTATTGTATGTAAACATGTTTATCATGAAATGCATAAAATATAATCCACACTTTAAAAATGCTGGGTTTCACACAATTTGTGTTGGGGCAATGTAAAGGAATTAAGTTAACTCAATCGTTTTTACAAATTTAAGTGGATTGAATATAAAACAATTAAGTTGTCCCCCAAAAAACTAAAGAATTGTGTTGTTTTGAAGTGAAGTGAAGTGAAGTGAAGTGAAGTGTAGTGTGGCCAAGTATGGTGTCCCATACTTGGAATTTGTGCTCTGCATTTAACCCATCCAAGTGCACACACACAGTTAGTGAACACACACATACCGTGAACACACACCCGGAGCAGTAGTCATGTACTACTAGTTTTCAAGTAGTTTGTACAAAAATCAAATTTTATTTAGCAAATTTGTATTTTATTTTGCGGTCAATGGCTGCTTTATAGTAAAAAAAAAAAAAATGTACATAGGAAAAACCATTTGCTGGCAGCTAGCTCTCTGCAACTCTCACATGGTCGCCCTTTGAAGCTAAGCAGGGCTGCGCCCCGTCAGTACCTGGATGGGAGACCACATGGGAAAGCTAGGTTGCTGCCGCAAGGGTGGTAGTTAGTGAGACCTGTGGTCTGTGTGAGTCCTAATGCCCCAGCAAAGGGGACACTATACTGCTTGAGTGCCATCTTTTGGATGAGATGTTAAACCGAGGTCCTGACTCTCTGTGGTTGTTAAAA
Source organism: Danio jaintianensis (assembly GCA_903798115.1). NCBI lineage: Eukaryota > Metazoa > Chordata > Actinopteri > Cypriniformes > Danionidae > Danio > Danio jaintianensis. Next base: position 18,317,307 of record CAIGQV010000001.1, read on the forward strand.
ATCCCAGAATGTCCTTTGAAAAAGAGTAGGGGTTTAACACCGGCATCCTGACCAAATTTGCCCACTGGCCTCTGTCCATCATGGCCTCCTAACCATCCCCATATCATAATTGGCTTCATCACTCTGTCTCCTCTCCACCAATCAGCTGGTGTGCGGTCTGGCGCAATATGGCTGCCGTCGCGTCATCCAGGTGGATGCTGCACACTGGTGGTGGATGAGGAGATCCCTCCCCCCCAATGTGTAAAGCGATTTGAGTGTCCAGAAAAGCACTATATAAATGTAGTGAATTATTATTATTATTATTATTATTATTATTATTATTATTATTATTATTGTTATTATAAAACAAAATGAATACATGTAGCTCCTCATTATACATCAAAGCAGGGGCGTAGCAACCGGGGGGGACGGGGGGGATACGTCCCCCTCACTTTTAGAGCCAGACCATTTAGAAACAGGTGATTAATAATTATATGAACATAAACTTTTGGATCTCATTCAGCTGTCCCCCCCACTTTTAAAATGTCCGCTACGCCCCTGCATCAAAGTCTTATAAAGCAAAACCTTTGGTCTGTGCAAGACACGTTTTACTTACAGCATTGTGACCAATATTATTCACAGCTTCAGCAAATGGAGCACATTTATGGCAGTCTGGCACACAAGCTTTTTGTTGCATAATGACCAAAATGTGCTGGCATAAACTTGCATGTGCTGATGCTGTTTGATTCCAACATTTTTATTCAGGTTACAACATTCTGGATAAACACAAGCATTTTGATGAACAAAACACATGCATCCTCTCTCTGATGTTAACAATAAGCTCATGTGTGAGTTTTTGTCCAGACTACATGGTTAAATATAAAGGTTCCTTATTGGCATAAATGGTTTTACTTCTCATTCTACTTGAAAGGATTTTTGATCATTAAAATGTTCTTCACTCTTAAAAATATATAATCTTTGGGGAACCAACAAATGTATCATACATCCTGGATGACCTGTGGGTGAGTATAGCAAAACAGTAAGATTTAAAGGGATAGTTCACCCAAAAATGAAAATTCTGTCACCATATACTCACCGTTTACTTTCTTCACAGAGATTCTTTCTTCTGTTAAGCCCAAAAGAAAGATATTTTGAAAAATGTTGGAAACCTGTAACCACTGACTTCCACAGTATTTGTTTTTCTACAATGGAAGGCAATGGTTACAGATTTTCAGCTTTCTTCAGAACATCTTCATTTGTTTTTGACAGAACAAAGAAATTCATAAAGGTTTATAACCACTTGAGGGAGAGTAAATAATTAGTTAGTAAATTTAGATTTTTGTGTGAACTAATTAATTATTTGTTGAACTGTTCCTTTTAGGCATTCTTCTAACATTAAGAGGTAACATTCTTCTAAGATTAAGAGGATATTGCACACACACACAGCGTCTAACGGAAATGATCCATCACAATGAAACGTTACCTCATTTGTTTATTTATTTAGTTAGCCTGTTCAATTTGCACTGCAGCGAATTTTGTCATTGCATATTGGTAAATTACGAGTAACAAACATGCATCGGGGAAAACGCTCCGAATCCAAACCGTCCCTCCTCTCTTGCACGCACAGCAGACGGGTTGCTCTTGCTGTCGTCCTATTGGTCGTTGAGTTTCTTCACAGACATGTGATTGAGTCTGTGGCGTGAGTTGAGTTTTCCTCAGACGCGCTGATCTTCTGATGCTCTGCTCCACACTTCTGAAAAGCGCTTTCAAAGTCAACTTCAAGTAGAACAGTCGCAGCTCAAAAGCAAAAATGGGGGTCGGGGTAAGTAAAATGTTTGTTTGTTTGTTCAAAATACTCTTTTTAAGCATAATTGTGGATATGAAGGTCCGCTCATAATATACATTTTCAGAAAGATTAGGATTACATTTGGTATCCGAAGATCGCTAGTGACGAATACAAGATCTTTCTTAACATTAATATGAAGAATAGAATGACATTTATTAATTTTATTTAACGTTAACTTCAATAACACAACTAGCATACATTTTTAACGGAGCTCAGCTAACACGAACTAGCAATAAACAGATGTTATTAACGTTAACAAGACTCTGTTATTTAATGGATTTACTAACAAGAACAAACAATGAACAATACATTTATTACAGTATTTGTGCATCTTCGTTAATGAGCTATGGTTAATAAATGTTGTACAAGTGTCATTATTAGTTCATGCTAGCAAATACATGAACTATGTATCCTTGTTGTAAAAGTGTAACCTTAAAAAGTATCCGTTTTTCATTTAATTTAGAGCTAACATATATATACATTTATTAATAAATCAGATACTGTTTTGTATCTTTTCCAGATTGTGATTTTGTTGTCATGTTGTTGAGCATTAGAATGTTTTCTGTTATTTTTTTGTTATATGATTAATTTGTGTATTTCAGTTTGTAGTACAACCTGTTTAGTACATGCAGTACTCATCAATATTCATCACTTTTTCTGGCCATATTAGCATATAAATCGTGGGATCAGGATTTTAAACCGTATCAACCATTTTGTTAATAACTTTGAACTTGTTGCACAGTCAAATATTTGAATACATTCCTTACTTCCTAATGGTAGTATACTGCACTCACAGATTGTAGTTTTTGACTGGAGTTTTCTCTCGTCCCCTTAAAAATCAAGGTGTGCTTTATCTGGGCCAGTCAACCACAATTACCATAAAACGTTTATAATCTTTCATTATTAAGAATTGAGAGAGATTTACCACTGTCCTCCTAATATGCTGCACCTATTTACACAATGTAGACTTACTGGTTCTTTCAGTCAGACAGCTGAATTCAACTGAGTGTAAATCAAGGCTTACAGCTGCTGTGAACTTGACTTAGAGCATAGTAAAATCAAATCAAAGTTGAAAAAACATGCTCAAATAATTTTTCAACAGAAATGAACAGAGTAGTTCCATCACTCGTATGTGTTACCACAAAGGTGGCATAACATGTTTGCTCGAGGCAACAATTGCAGTGAACTCTGGTTGACTGGACAGCTGAATAAAACATGAGTCTTTGTGCTGGTGTTTGTCTGTTGTGTGTTTGCGGTTGTGTGATCCTCACAGATATTCAGAGATAAACGTATGATACTCTCACATTTGTTTCTCATGTTCGCTTTGGGAAAGGATGTGGTCGCTTCTGCTTATTTGTTTTCATTGAATAGAGGCCAAGATGGAGTGGTTGCTTTCATGTCCCTAGTTGGGATTGGCCTCGTGCCACAGAACATTATTAGACTTGTTCGTTCCATGTAGCAGATCATGTCGTGAGAAAGCTGATCCCTTCAAAAAACATTAAGGACCCTAGAGAACTCAAGAGGTTGGCAGTAATTTGAATATATTTTGGTAATCCGATAACTGGACTCATGTTCATCTTCACCATCAGAGATACATAGTAATAAATGACTATGGAAGTGAGAGGAAAACATATATATTTCAGCATCATTATCGCAATGTGCAAACCCGCAATAGTCACATCACAAGATCCGCAATGTCAAGTTAGGATTATAGTTGACCAAACACTACAGTTTAAATTAGAAAATAGTGTTGTTTTATCCTTAAAAGAACTCATGCAAGTGATCAACATCACCTCTAATGTGTAAGAAAAGATTAATTGTGTATACATGTAGTTGTTTACACAAGGAAGACTATAGAGTGTTATTTTACATTTGGTTATTTAATTTCTGTCTGAATACTCTTACGATTCCCCAGAAAACCATAAAGCATTGTATCTTTGCTCTGTTGTATTTATCTATGCTTACAATTTGTTTATTATATTTTATGCAGATACCTTCCCTCACAAAATCATTCCAAGTAATCTGAAATTATGAATTATTTCCAAATATAGCTATTCAAGTCAGCTGGTGAAGTTGTATTCATATCGCAACATACTGTGTATTGCAAAAAAACTAAATATTAGAATATATGTTTTTGTTTCCCCAATATCGCGCTGGCCTGGTTTAGTTTTCAATCTTTATGTTTTTCCAAACTTATATGACTTGCTTGCTTTTGCAGAATTCAGAAAGATACATTTTTAAGTCTGTTTTCAGTTCTTTTTCATTGATGTTACAATAAACAAGACCTAAATCATTCTTTGAAAGGGGGTGAAAAAAACAAAACATAATTGCATCATAAAAGTGCCTTGTTTTCTATACAAATCAATATGGGCCAGGTCTTTTCAGTGCATAATCCAGAATCATTCTGAATGGTTCATCCATGAATCAAACTGATCTGGTTGTCGGTTGCAATTCAGTGACTCAATGATCTGGTCACAGACGTTAATAGCGCTCAAGTCTTACTGACCACTTTTATGGTGCTTTTGAAATTTCTTTGTTAGTCCATGGGAAAAAAAACAACCAGCAGGGTTTTCCTCCAGTCATACATACTGAAACAACATGAGAGTAAATTGTAAAATATTTTTTCTTCTTCCTCTTCTTCTTCTTCAAAAAAACATCTCTGTTTCTTTTTCTTTCTTTCTTTATTTCTTTTGCACCTTAAAGGGTTAGTTCACCCAAAAGATTTGAATTTACTCAGTTTACTCATCCTCAAGTGGTTATAAACCTGTTTGATTTTCGCTCTTCTGTTGAAAACAATAGAAGATATTTTGAAAAAAAGCTGAAAACCTGTAACCACTGACTTCCATAGTAGAAAAAAAAAACAAATACTATGGAAGTCAATGGTTACATGTTTCCATCTTTCTTCAAAATATCTTTTTTTGTGTATAACAGAAGAAAGAAACTTAAACATGTTTAGAACAAGTGAGTAAATTATGACCGAATTTTCATTTTGGGGTGAACCATCCCTGTAATGACTCTGTAGACAATTGTCACAGCCTTGTTAAGATCTTCAGAAGCAAATATTGAATGTTTTTAACATCGTTTTCAGGATGGACGGGACCAGTATGAACTGGCGGCAACTTCAGAGCAAGGAGGGAAGAAAAAGAACAAAAACAAGAAGAAAGAGAAAGACATGGATGAATTGAAAAAGGAAGTGGATTTGGTAAGACTTGAAGTCCTGTTCCGTATAATACACTCTGAATTCAGTAGTCTGAATCTTTCTATATAAAATGTATTTCAGGATGATCACAAGCTGACTTTGGAAGAGCTCAACCGTAAATACGGAACAGATCTGAGCAGAGTAAGTTAGATGAGAATTTCATTGACACAAAATTGGCTCCTAATAAATCTCAAGTGACCTAGGCTTATCTGTGACTTCATCAGGGTCTTACAAGGGCTCGTGTGGCAGAAATTCTTGCCCGTGATGGACCCAATGCCCTCACCCCCCCTCCAACCACCCCAGAATGGGTGAAGTTCTGTAAGCAGATGTTTGGAGGTTTCTCCATGCTGTTGTGGACCGGCGCCTTTCTCTGCTTTCTTGCATATGGCATTCAGGCAGTAATGGAGGATGAGCCAGCCAATGACAATGTGAGAGGGAATGCTCAAAATGTATTTAATGTGTGTTACACTTTTGGAATATTGAATATCTGATCTGGTTTATCCTTTTGTTCAATGTAGCTTTATTTAGGAGTTGTGCTTTCAGCTGTGGTTATCATCACTGGATGTTTCTCATACTATCAAGAAGCCAAGAGCTCCAAAATTATGGACTCTTTCAAGAATTTGGTTCCACAGGTAAATATTTCTTTCATATTTACTGTATGTCTTTAAAGGGATAGTTCACCCCAAAAATGAATATATATTTACTCAATATTTACTCACCTTAAAGTGGTTGTGTAAACTTTTATGAGTTTTTTTTTCTTCTGTTGAACACAAAAGAGGATATTTTAAAGAAAGCTGAAAACCTTTAACCATTGACCTCCATAGTATTTGTTTTGATTCAGAGTAGAAGATTCAAAATATCTTCTTTTGTATTCAACAGAAGAAAGAATCTCAAACAGCTTTGAAACAAGTAAAGGGTCCGTAAATGATGAAAGAATTTTCATTTTTGGGTAAACTATCCCTTTAAGCCTAATAAACTACTCTATAAGCTTAAAGGAATAGTTTACTCAAGAATTCAACTCACCCTCAAGTTGTTTCAAACCTTTATGAGCTTCTATTTTTTGTTGAACACAAAAGAAGATTTTGGAGAATGTTGGAAACTGGTAGCCATTGGCACCTGTAGTAAGGTGAAAAAATGGCTATTGGTTACTAAAATTTTTTTTCTAAATATCTTCAAAATATCAACTTAAACAGGTTTGAAACAAGTAAAAGATGACAATTAAATTTTTGATTGAACGATTTTATTAACCGCATTGTAGTTTTGTCTTCCTATGTGTTTCTTTGTTCAGATTATGAACTTCTTTTTCCAATACAGCAAGCGTTGGTTGTCCGTGATGGTGAGAAGAACCACATTAATGCTGAAGACGTGGTGGTTGGTGATCTGGTTGAAGTAAAAGGTGGTGACAGGATCCCTGCTGACCTGAGAATCATAGCCTCACACGGCTGCAAGGTTATTATGAGTCTCTGTCTCTTACCTTACCTTACTTATCAGTGTAGTGAGACTTTAACATTTATTTCTGTAGCAGTGGCATTATGTAAAAAATAACCTTTAAGTTGGATGTTTTAAGGTGGATAACTCATCTCTGACTGGAGAATCAGAGCCTCAGACAAGGTCCCCAGATTACTCAAATGATAATCCTCTAGAGACCAGGAATATTGCTTTCTTCTCCACCAACTGTGTTGAAGGTATTCTATATTCTTATTCACTATTCATGTTCAGTAAAGTGTTTTGCTTCTGTTCTCATATCTGTTAAGATAATTCAATAGGGGTTAAAAGTGCATAATACTGAAACCTCGTTGTTTTTCCTAGGATTTTTGGCATTACTTTTATTGTTATTATTCCAGCATAACTTGGTCAAGTCATGGTAGATATGCTTGCTACTTAGATCTAAAAAGGGGGTGCTTTATCTTTCTTATTGGCATCATTGTGGCCAATGTACCTGAAGGTCTTCTTGCAAAGTAATATAGACAAAAACATACCAAATTAAATGTAACAATTAAAAATACAAAAACAGCTTTAACCATTTATTATTTATTTATTTGACTTAGAATTTGCATGCAGCATCTTTGTCCAAGGTGCCACTTATTTGTATGTTTTCTCAAAAAAACATGGCTGCCATTGACCAATGAAATTTGAGCACCTATTAGGCAGATTAGATAGGATTAATAGACAAGGTTTAAATCATAACAAAAATGTGGTTTCATGTTTAACTCATGGCTCTGTAGGATTGTGAGAAACTATAGACTATCTGGTGGTGCTATTGAGTGTATGTTGTGTGTATCACACTATGTTGCATGCTCATACAAAATATTCAAATCATATGTTAGATCTCCTCATCATGATCAACTTTGCCTCAAGATCCAATGCTGTCAATCAAACCGATTGCTAAGTATTTGCCTAATACACCTACTTTTGCAAACTAGTCATGGGTTTTTTTCTCAACAAATCAGTAAATCTTACATAAATCGATAATTTTCCCCATTTGCATTTTATTACGGCTGTAATAGGATTATTTACAAAATTGCCTGATATACTTTTAGTTCCTTAACAAAAACTACTGTCTTTATGAAATAAGGTGAGCGCATGCACCATGATTCTAAATAACCATGCAAACTTTTAATGGCATTGTCTCAAAAAGTCATGCTATAATGTATTTTGATGGCAAATGAGCTGACATAGTTTAAAATTGTCCTTTTAATTACTGATTTAAGTAGTTATAGGCTTACTAAATAATGAAGATGAATATGAATAATGAAATAATGAATAATGTTATTTTAAACATGTGCTTAAAGGCTTTAAAGCACTTTAACCCCATTAATTGCATATATTTATAATTCAATACATTTATAGCCATTTTTTATTTACATTTGTACTTTTATTGTACTTTTTATTGTTTTAGGCACTGCGCGTGGCATCGTCATCAGCACTGGAGACCGTACAGTAATGGGTCGAATTGCAACACTGGCATCTGGTCTGGAGGTTGGACGGACCCCCATCTCTATTGAGATTGAGCACTTTATCCATATCATCACTGGCGTGGCTGTCTTTCTGGGTGTCTCTTTTTTTTTCCTGTCTCTCGCACTTGGTTACTCATGGTTGGAGGCTGTTATCTTTCTTATTGGCATCATTGTGGCCAATGTACCTGAAGGTCTTCTTGCTACAGTCACAGTAAGTTTCTTTGAATCTATACTTTATTGAAAAGTTCTTATATTTGCAAGACACCTACTAGTATTGTCAAAAATATCGACAAAAATCTATATTGATATATTTAAAATGATACAATCTTGCTTTTGGTTAGTATCGATACTGGCTTTGCTCTCTCACACTCTTTCTTCTAAACAGAAGGAAGATGAATAATTAATAACAATATTACCATTTAAACACTTGTTTTAATTAGAAAATAAAATGAGATTGCACTAATTTCGTATTTTTGGACTTTTGGACTTAAGGACTGTTGACGTACCTGGTATACTTCCCCACTTCATTTGCTTACTTTTATTGTTGCAGAATTTGTTCCCCACAGTATCGAAAATGGTATCGAATATCGATATTTTTCAAGGAAATTTCGGTATCGTGACAACACTAACACCTACTCTCTGTTTTCTTATTTTTTAGGTTTGCCTCACCCTCACAGCTAAACGTATGGCTAAGAAAAACTGTTTGGTTAAGAATCTGGAGGCTGTTGAAACCCTGGGCTCAACCTCAACCATCTGTTCTGATAAAACTGGCACATTAACGCAGAATCGCATGACCGTAGCTCACATGTGGTTTGATAACCAGATCCATGAGGCCGACACCACAGAGAATCAGAGCGGCACCAGCTTTGACCGTAGCTCAGCCACCTGGGCCTCATTGGCCCGCATTGCTGGGCTGTGCAACAGGGCTGTATTCCTAGCAGAACAGACCGATGTGCCAATTCTCAAGGTTTGTTTTTAAATGTGATCCACGGCAGTAATTAATAAACCGATTAGCCTATTTAACAGGGTGTATAGGTCAGTGCACATTAGTTATACATTGACTTTTGATGGGAATTTATTTATTAATTAAAACAATGCAGTGTGTGGTATATTTCTGAAATGTAAACATAAAACTGTAACAAAAGTCAGTAGTTTGCTAACATGACATGAACAGATTTTTTTTGTCTCGCTTCTAGTCCAAATATCTAAAAAATCTTAAATAAAAAGCATTTTCTAGACCAGTCAAACATATTGTCTTGTTTTAAGAAATAATATGGCAAAATTAAGTCAGTTTTTCCTTAAAACAAGCAAAATAATCTGCCAATGGGGTAATCAAAATAATTGTTTGTCAAAAGGAAAAACAAGATTATTTTGCTTACCCCATTGGCAGATTATTTTGCCTGTTTTAAGGAGAAACTCACTTAATTTTGGCATATTATTTCTTAAAACAAGACAGTATTTTTGCTTAGAAATTGCTTCTTGATTTCAGAATTTTTACATATTTGGACTAGAAACAAGTAAAATATTTTAAGTAAGAAATTGTTTTTTTGTTTCTACCTTTGTTTCTACCTTGAATTAGCAGGTTTGTAGCATGTTGCTAGCATATTTTGCTAACGGTTTCTGTTCATGATTTCCTGTGAGATAGCATCACAAGAATAAATTACATTTTAGAACCAAATATAATTATAATAATAAAAAAAAGATTGTCAAAAAGTAATATCTCACTTGTGTTTCAATGTTTAGAGAGATGTTGCTGGAGATGCGTCTGAATCTGCTTTGCTGAAATGCATTGAGCTTTGCTGTGGATCAGTGAAAGATATGAGAGAAAAGTACACCAAAGTGACGGAAATCCCTTTCAACTCCACAAACAAATATCAGGTACCAGTTGTAGGATCTTACATACAAATTGCATGAAACAATATAAATTATAGTTTTAAACAACAATGAAGAATTTTAAATTTTGAAATATGCAATTTCTTTAAAATATTGTGTCTGTGTTGATGTGTGTACATTCAAAATCATGAAGCTGGGATTTCAAGCTTCATAGTAACCTGCTCAATGGGTTAGTTACCTTAAAATTATTGAGTTTCCATGACCAACATGCTGTAATGCTATAAACATTGTTTACACATCAATGTTTAATAGCCTAATTTAAGTCTTTCAGTCTAACAAAACAATCACGTGTCTTCAGAAGACTTGGACTAGAACACTCACCTCATATGGATCTATTTTTTGAACTCTTTATCAATTATTTGAAGCATCTAAGTCCTAGAACAGACTACTGACGGAGGGACAGAAGTCTATCAGATTTAATTAAAAACATCATAATTTGTGTTCCAAAGATGAACAAATTTCTTAGAAGTTTGGAATAACATGAGAGTGAGTAAATGACAACAGTATTTTCGTATTGAGGCAAACTTGCACTTTAATCACACAAAATAAATATTTTCAATCGACAGCCTGGCTTTTCATATTCTTCTAATACATATCATCATTATCTGAATATTTTTGATGCTCATATTGATAGCTGTCAGTGCACAAGAACCCAAATGGTGCCGCAGAGTCTAAGCACCTACTGGTGATGAAAGGAGCTCCGGAGAGAATCCTGGACCGCTGCTCTACTATATTGATCCAAGGGAAGGTGCAACCTTTGGATGATGAAATGAAAGAAGCCTTTCAGAATGCTTACCTGGAGCTTGGAGGCCTTGGAGAAAGAGTTTTGGGTATAAAAAAAAAAAAAACATTTGCATTGGTCGAGATCATCTAAGCACATGGTGTACTGATCTTTCACATTCTCTTCTCTCACAGGATTCTGTCATTTCTGCCTCCCGGATGAAGAGTTTCCAGAAGGTTTCCAGTTTGATACTGAGGATGTGAATTTCCCTACTGAGAATCTGTGCTTTGTGGGTCTCATGTCAATGATTGATCCTCCGCGTGCCGCTGTTCCTGATGCTGTAGGCAAATGCAGAAGTGCTGGAATCAAGGTAAAGCACTGATTAAAATAAATGTGCTGAAATTATTATGCAAGATAACTATTTTGATGGCCCTCTTTAGACATTCTGTTGAAAAAGTTTAAAAGTACTGTCTGTTGAATATTTTAATAACCCTAATAAACACATTTTTTTAGTTTTAACAACTAATTCTATTTAACTTTAATATACTAGTCATTTATTCTTAGTTAAGTTGCGCTAACTAATGTCAAATTTACTGCAGCTCAGAATTTCTAAGTATATTTACTTGAAGAGTCACTTGATTTATTCATAAAACTATGCTAAATGACTTCCTTTAAAAACAGTATTACTGTAGTAAAATAAGTGATTCAGTCATCTAGCTAGTTATAAGATGTTAACATAACTAAAGACTACCTTTGATTAGTAACTGTGGTATTTCTTTTTAAATGAAGTAATATATAATCTTCATTGCAAAACGTGCTTTTCTTACTTAGAGTTTTTGTCTTGTTTCTAGTCCAAATATCTAACTTTTCTTAAATCAAGAAGCAATTTATAAACAAGCAAAAATATTGTCTTGTTTGAATAATCTTGGAGAAAGAGTTTTGGGTAATCTTATTTCAAAGCTAAAACTAAATTATTCTTGTTTTAAGGAAACACTCAATTAATTTTGACTTATTATTTATGAAAACAAGACAATATTTTTTACTTTTCTATGAAATGCTTCTTGATTTAAGAATTTTTTGCTATTTGGACTAGAAACAAGACAAAAACTCTAAGTAAGAAAAACATTTTTTAGCAGCGTTATTTATAGACCCATCCTCAACCTAACCACAGGCTCTAATCTGATGTCTAGTTTAGTCTTACAGAAACCCTTTTAAAAATAATCATAACTGGAGCATTATACTCTCCCCTATATTGATCTTGTGCAAAAACACACAAAATAACATTTTCTGTTTAATTTAACATTCACTTCTAGATTCTGAAGCAAAGCATGCTGGGATCTAGAAACTAGCTTGACAAAATATTACTCAATTTAACTTAACAAGGGTTTTCTGAGTAAGAAATGTATAGCACACGAATAGTAGAGATTAAGACAAAATGAAATATTGATTAAAATTAAATAAATTAACTAAAATTGTTAGTAAGAAGAATGGGTACATTTTACAGTGTACTAATCCTAATGCTTACCCAACAGTCTCAGTTTCTCTAGCAGGCTATAAGTATTATTTTTTCACAATGAGGCAAAAACATAACTTTAAAATACCCTTCAAGCTTTTATTAAGCTTCATTTTGGATAGAAGCAACTGCTGAATATTGTAAATGTAAATGAGAGTTATTGACATGATGTTGCAAGGTTACTTGTGATCAACAGAATGTTTAAATGCGAGTACAATAGCGATGCACAATAAAGCTACAGCCTTATTGATATCGACTGGTGAATCAATGGTTATTATATTGCTCAACATTTTTATACTTGTACATCCCCATATTTAAATAAAAATGTGTAACCTTTTAAAATGACAATTTATTTCTGAACCATTAGGTTATCATGGTAACCGGTGACCACCCCATCACTGCTAAAGCCATAGCGAAGGGTGTTGGGATTATTTCTGAAGGTAATGAGACTGTGGAAGACATTGCCGCTCGCTTGAACATCCCTGTCAATGAGGTGAACCCCAGGTATCACAGCATGTTACATTTACTCAAGAATCCAATGGAATCTGCCTTGACGTGAATTGGATAATTCAATAAATGTCTGTTTTTAGAGATGCAAAGGCCTGTGTGGTTCACGGTGGAGATTTGAAGGACCTCTCGTGCGAACAGCTGGATGACATTCTGAAGTACCACACTGAAATAGTGTTTGCCAGAACGTCACCACAGCAGAAACTGATTATTGTTGAAGGGTGTCAGCGACAGGTAATGACTGGATTAGTGAGTAGTGGAGGGTTTCAGTTAATATATATTTAGCCTTCAATATAGCCTATAAAGGGCGACGCGGTGGCGCAGTGGGTAGCACGTTCGCCTCACAGCAAGAAGGTCGCTGGTTCGAGCCTCGGCTGGGTCAGTTGGCATTTCTGTGTGGAGTTTGCATGTTCTCCCCGTGTTCGCGTGGGTTTCCTCCGGGTGCTCCGGTTTCCCCCACAAGTCCAAAGACATGCGGTATAGGTGAATTGGGTAAGCTAAAATTGTCCGTAGTGTATGTGTGTGAATGAGTGTGTATGAATGTTCCCCAGTGATGGGTTGCAGCTGGAAGGGCATCCGCTGCGTAAAACATATGCTGGATAAGTTGGCGGTTCATCCCGCTGTGGCGACCCCAAATTAATAAAGGGACTAAGCCGAAAAGAAAATGAATGAATGAATATAGCCTATAAATCTTGCAGACTTTTGAATAGTAGTAAATAGAGATCAGTTTATATGTGGTGTGAGTGAAGGATCATAATTTGATGATGAAAATAAGATGTTTACAAAATTGAATGATTGGGTGGGATATTGTTATTGTAAATAACAAAGCCAAAGCAAATGATTTAATAATTATAAAAAAAACATTGTGCAATTCTTAGAGTGATTCACACAGGTGAGTGGGCTTGACAAACCACCTGTAGGACACACTCTTTCCACTCTATATGCACCAGACACTGTCTGATAGAAACTCCATATTTCTGCAAAACATCTTGGGGGGGAAAAAACAAACAAACAAACAACAACAAAATTACACTAGCATTTATATACTGCTCCTTTCTGACGATTTAAAGTGCTTCTTTTATTCTCATTTGTAAGGCACTTTGGATAAATGCAGGTTAACTACGTTTATATACTGCCAACCCTTTACACAACTCTGTAACTTTTCTAATTTTGACTGTAATGTAATGATGTGCACCTTTTGTGAAGCTGCTTTGGAACGATAATTATTGTGAAAAGCGCTATACAAGTAAACAAATGATCATTAAAATGTACTTATATAATACAATAAAAAAATCACAAATATTTTACTAATATAAATACTTTACCTCAATAAATATAAATATATATATAATTTTATTGTTTGTTTATTTATTTTAGTAGTATTTGATAGATTTTAAACCCACTGTTAACATATGTGTTGACTTCAATTTGATTTAATTAATACACAAAATAAGTGGCTCTCATTTATCCTAATACACAAGTCTTCCTCTGAATCTCCTTACATAATGTTTTTAATGTTAAAATAACAATAATTTCTGTTCCAAAGGGAGCCATAGTGGCTGTGACAGGGGACGGTGTGAATGATTCTCCAGCCCTGAAGAAGGCTGATATTGGTGTCGCTATGGGCATTGCTGGCTCAGACGTGTCCAAACAGGCTGCTGACATGATCCTTCTGGATGACAACTTTGCCTCAATCGTCACAGGTGTAGAAGAAGGTACAGGAGACCCATTTTTCCCTCATCTTCTCAATGCGTTGTGCTGCTTTCTTACTGTTTCCTTTCCACTTCAGGCCGTCTGATCTTTGACAACCTGAAGAAGTCCATTGCTTACACCCTGACCAGCAACATCCCTGAAATCACACCTTTCCTGCTCTTCATTATCGCCAACATCCCCTTGCCTCTAGGAACTGTGACTATTCTGTGTATTGATCTGGGAACAGACATGGTCAGTGGCGAAAACACTGGGTTATTTCCTTTTTCACACTTTAGTTGGGTCTTTGTAGCTTTATGGGAGATGACATTTAATCATTTGTTTTGAAGCTGCCTGCTATATCTCTGGCGTACGAGGCTGCTGAGAGCGATATCATGAAGAGGCAGCCAAGAAACCCTAAAACGGACAAGTTGGTGAATGAAAGACTTATTAGCATCGCATATGGACAGATAGGTAGGTGGTGATTTTGTGGCTTGTTGCGGTAGCCATAAAATGTTTAGATTATGAGTTTTATTTGTGTTTAACTTATATTTTAAATGTAAAACATCTTCTAGAATGCTGCACTAAGCATTTAAGTTGTTCTTTATAGATGTTTTATATAAAAGGGAGAATATAGAATAGAGAGTGATGGTGTTTGTTTTTGAGAGAAAAAATAAAACAAAAGAAAAAAAATATTAAAGCATTTTTAATAAAATTAAATAAATAACTATAAAAAGAGTTTAAGGCAAAATTATTAGCCCCCTTGTATTTTTTTTTTCTTTTTTTAAATATGTGCTGGGCGGAGCGGTGGCTCATTGGTTAGCACTGTCGCCTCACAGCAAGAAGGCCGCTGGTTCGAGCCCCGGCTAGATCAGTTGGCATTTCTGTGTGGAGTTTGCATGTTCTCCCCGTATTGGTGTGGGTTTCCTCCGGGTGCTCCGGTTTCCCCCACAGTCCAAAGACATGCGCTATAGGTGAATTGAATAAGCTAAATTGGCCGTAGTGTATGAGTGTGAATGTGAGAGTGTATGGGTGTTTCCCAGTACTGGTTTGCGGCTGGAAGGGCATCCGCTGCATAAAACATATGCTGGATAAGTTGGTGGTTCATTCCGCTGTGGCGACCCCTGATAAATAAAGGGACTAAGCCGAAGGAAAATGAATGAATGACCAGAGCAAGGACATTTTTACAGTATTTCCTATTTTATTTTTTTATTTTGGAGAAAGTATTTTCTTTAGTTTTGCTGGAATAAAAGCAGTAAAAAATATATAATAATAATAATATTATTATTATTATTATTATTAAGCTTTTAAATTGCACTAAACTGCAGCTGAATCCTAGTATCTTGCAAAATCACATCATGGCAAAGCCAAAAAACAGTTATTAGAATCTGTTTGTAAAACTCTTGATTAAAAATCTTCTGTCTGTTAAACAGCAGCTGGGAAATATTTGAAAAAGAATACAAATTTCACAAGAGGGACTTTTGCCTTCAAATGTATATTAGAGATGAGAGAGTGTTAGTATTATAAAGTCAGAGCAAGATAATAAAATTAAAGTAATGGAAGGTCAGGTGTTGATGAAAAAGATGAATCTTTAACTGTTTCTTGAGATGAAAGCAAGATACAATCAAAAATCAACAAAATAGCAATATCATGTAAGTGTGTTGACAAGTCCCAGTTGGTCTGGTGCAGTTATTTATTTATAAGGAAATATAAAATAGAATATATAGTGTTAGAAGGCCAAATCAGTTTTAAAATAAAATATTATAAATGTATTTAATGTTAATTTTATGCATTCTTGATGAATAAAAAAAAGAAATATTGCTGATCAAATTCTTTTGAAAACTACTACCAGGATGTAATGATAATGCAAAGTCTCGTTCTGCAGGTATGATTCAGGCTCTGGCTGGATTTTTCGCCTACTTTGTCATCCTTTCTGAAAATGGCTTTTTACCATCAAGACTACTAGGAATACGTGTATATTGGGATGACAAGCATATTAATGACCTGGAGGACAGTTATGGGCAACAGTGGGTAGGTATTAGGAATTATTTTTAAAAAATGATTTGCTTTGAGAGAAAAATTTTAAAATGCATAAACTAGTGTTGACAATTGTACAATATTACAATTGTCTCTAATGTTAACAAAGACATTGTTTGAACAAAAATACAGTAAATACCTAATACAATGAAACATTTTTCATAATACTTTGATACAACAAAATTTATATGTAGTACATAAATATAATATATATATATATATATAATAAGTATATATATATATAATTATTATTGTCTTTTAATCAGTAGTGTCAACATTACGGAATGCAATGGGATATAAATGTCTCAAAGCTTCTTAGCTTCTCTAAGAAAGTCTCTAAAGGGACAGTTCACCCAAAAATAAACATTTCCTCACCATTTCCTCCCACTCAAGTGCGTCCACACTTTTATGAATTTCTTTCTTCAGGTGAACACAAAACAAAATATTCTGAAGAATGTTGGGGGAAAAGCAGCCACTGACATCCATAGTAGGAACAAAAAATACTATTGAAGTCAATGCCTATTTTTTCCAACATTCTTCAGTATATCTTTTTTTGCATTCAACAGAAGAAAGAAACTCAAAGAAATCTGAAATTCTGACTATGAGTAAATGAATTATAACAGGGGGGAGTGAACTATTCCTTTAACTTTATAACTATAAAAAAGTGTGATTCCTTCTCAGACATATGAACAGAGGAAGATTGTGGAGTTCACTTGCCACACAGCGTTCTTCACCAGCATTGTGGTCGTGCAGTGGGCCGATCTGATTATCTGCAAGACCAGGCGCAATTCTGTCTTCCAGCAGGGAATGAAGTGAGTCTAGCTGAGCAAATGAGCTCTGAATGAGCCTAAGCCATGTTCTTCAGAATATTTTCTTTTATGTATCGTCTATTCACCACATTTGTTGGCTTACAACTACAGGAACAAAATCCTGATCTTTGGATTGTTTGAGGAAACAGCCTTGGCGGCTTTCTTGTCTTACTGCCCTGGCATGGATGTGGCTCTCAGAATGTACCCTCTCAAGTAAGCTAAAATCTTTTATTTTTATTTTTTATGAAACAATATTCTGTCATTTCTTGTCTGGTGCTTTGGTTTACATTCTGCGCTTTAATTACAGGCCCAACTGGTGGTTCTGTGCCTTCCCGTACTCTCTTCTCATCTTTATTTATGATGAAATGAGAAAACTCATCCTTAGACGGAACCCAGGAGGTAATCAGCAAAACATATTCTTGTTTTTAAGTAGTTGCACTGCATTTCAAGATGTAAAGTGTCTCTATTATGCTTTTTAATATGTTCTGTGATGGGAATGCATGTGAATGTTAAGGTTTCCTGTGGCTCATATTGTAGAATATTCCTAAGGAAAGTAATCACTGATAAAATGTGTACCTTTAATGCAACGTAAGTCACTTTGCATAAAAGCATCTGCAAAATGCATAAATGTGAATGGTAATAGTGTCACCTGTGTTATTAGTGACACCAGTGGCCATTAAGCGAACTGCAGTTAGCAACTTGCTGAACGTGATTCAGTTGTCCAATAAACTCGTGAAAATGTTCTATTTTCATTCTTAGATTAGATATAAAATAAGTTAGAAATATCTTTTCAGAGAGATGGCCAGGAAGATTTTCGTTGTCGACATTTCATGAAGACGCTGTTTATTATACTGTGAAAGCAAATATACTTTAGAATTCACTTTCATGGCTGTATTCCAGTCCATTTATTTACGCTCTTCACTCGCAAACTTCAGTCGATCTCATTCACTCAGATGTACGTCATTGACAAATGTTCACTACTTGCGGAACATCTGAATGGGTTTAAATTGAATGCCCTAAACCCTTGAGCACTTGGGAACTCCATTGTTGTGATGTCACAATCGCATTGCATTCTGGGACATATAGTAGCTGGAGTGGACATATGAAGCTGACTCGCTCCCTCTGTCAAAATCAAGTGATTGAGGGTATGTCCATGTAAGCTTCAATCATTCACTTGATGAAGTGGAATGCACTTTAAAATGGTGGCAGGGATTCCATCGAGGGAACAAGGGAAGGGAATTTTGCGAGTGCATTTCGAGTGAAGTAGAGAAGAACGCAGCCCATTTGCGACAAGGACTTTAAGATGTTGTCCAATAAGAAAGGGCTGGGCCATCTTACCAATCACAGAAGGTTTAGAGAAAGTAGGTTTAGGGAAATCAGTATTGCTTTAATCCTTAAAAAATCCTTAAATTGATGTGAAGCTGCAGTGTAGACCTCCAAAACAAATTTAGGAAGCTTTTAAATGGCATAATAGAGGCACCTTAAAACATCAAATTACACATGTATATTGAAGTACTGTATGAATGCATCATTAAAAACAAAATTCTACTAAAACAATTCTTTCATTGCAGGTTGGGTGGAAAGAGAGACATACTACTAGTCATGATGTCCGCACTTCTTTGTCTTATCTTTGTGGAGTTCTGGTAGTTTTTCTGTTTTGAATTTAACATGTGCATTTTAAAATATTTTTATATAGAACAATTGTAGTTCTGAGATCCTGCAGACACTGATAAAGATAGGCTTAAAAAGGGTAAATGTTTTATAATTGTGTAACTTGAATAAACTGTGTTCGACTTCACTAAAAAAATTGCATTGTTCATTAACTT
Source organism: Danio jaintianensis (assembly GCA_903798115.1). Classification (NCBI taxonomy): domain Eukaryota; kingdom Metazoa; phylum Chordata; class Actinopteri; order Cypriniformes; family Danionidae; genus Danio; species Danio jaintianensis. The sequence continues at coordinate 18,336,283 of CAIGQV010000001.1, forward strand.
TCCTGTTAGTAACATGTATGTCACAGGTTTGGGGTTTTTGTAGTGCAAAAAGTGTGAGATTATATATATGATATTCTGTACTTTATGTGACTATATGGTTTAAATAACACAGGTCCTATTTTTATTTATTAGTGCTTGTTATATAGTTTGTACTAGAGCATGTTTTTTTATTTGTGTGTGTGTGTGTTTTTTTTCTTGCTCACTAAATGGCTCTTTCAGGATGGCAGAGAGCCTAGTAACCCTGAAGAAAAGAATCATGTTGGCATGGATACACAGCGGTCGTCCCAAAACTATTTCATTCAGAATTTAAGGAACAGAATGTGCCTGTATTTTCTCTCTGTTTCTCATTCATTTCAAGTCCACTGGAATGTTAAGCCACTAACTGCTTTTTGTTAGCTTCTACAATGCGGTTACTGGGTTTATTTGGCATAACATACAAACTTTAAAAAAAAAAGCAAAAAACTTCCCACATAAGCTTAGAAATTCATTTGATCTTTCTGAAATACTTTTCTGACTACTTTATAAACCGTAACTGCATGCTTTATTTTTTTTATTTATTTTGTGATTAGACTTGAGTATATTCAGTTCACCCACAAAACCTCCTGCAAATTCTTAGATTAACTCATATAGCTGATATATTTTTCAGGAATATTTTGGCAAAGTCTTGTCACCTAAAAAACATGTCTACTTAAAAATCACAAGACTGTTTGGAAACATAAAAAATAGAAATGCGCTTTATGACTCATAAAGGGCCTTTGTTTTGTGCTACCCACTTCTGCATATACTTGTTTGATACAGTAATTATATATTTGTTACTGCATGTCACAGTTTGTTCTTTATTCAATTAAAAAGATTTCTGTTTTTGTGCCAAACACAATACCTGACCCTGCTGACAGCCTGCTGATCCAGATCTAAACAAAGCCAGATGGGTCCACCTCAATACTATTCTCATTCATGTGAATTCTGTCTTGTTTAATTGTCTTCTTTACTTGCATTTATCCCCTTGTCAACCTTCTAGTTCCACACATGTGGCTAGTTAACCTATTGGGTGCATTTATCCACCTGCGGTTTGCCTAATCCTTTTTCCCAGTAGATGTGGGCTGGAAACTACATTGAAGAGCCAATTTCCTATTATTAATGGAAACACTTTGCATTATCTGAAACGCTACACTTAAGTTAAAAATATTAACTTTCCTAAGTTGTACATGCAACGTTGTGTGAGTGGTCTAGAAAGTGGTCGACTACAACCCTAAAAAAACTCTTGGGCAGTGGATGAGGCCTGCAGACATACTGATGCATATGTGAGTGGGTGGTAATGCAGAAAGAAATAAGGGGTTTGATAAACTATCACTTCTGTAGTTAATATTTTCCATAAACTTAATGACTGAAACGAGCTTTTTTTTTTATTATTCGAACAATGTTTAAAACCGGTTCAAATAGATTCAGGCGCTATTCTGTAGGCTATGTCAGTCGTTCTCGGTTGTTTGGAAATAAAGCCATTTGGAACCCACACTTTGACTAGGTTTTTTTATGTGTTGATATCGGTAAATATGGTGCAAAACTAGTATTGTATAACTCACTCACCGGCCGATTCAGTTCGACGAATTCGGAATGGTTTTGTGAACTGAATCAACCAATATTGAAAGATCCGGCAGAAAAGAACGAGAACGCTTACATCAGTATCTACCGAGAGCGCGTTCACACAAGGCTTTTACGACACACGCTATCTCGCCACATTTAAAGTAAAAAAAAGGGCATTATTTAACTAAATATCATTCAATATTTACTAAATATTTGAACGTTTTATTCACAAAGCAATTGTACGCCTCCAAGAGACATTCTCTCATTCATTTTTCTTTAGTTTCATGGATGAACACGACGTCCTGAGCAACGTGGGTGAGTACTATACGAATTCTTCGACATGTTTTATAGGTCAAGTTACCTTTTATTGTTTAATTTACAGCATAGGCTAGGTCTGCTGACAGATAGTGAAACTGCAGCCAGACTGCAAGGTGTTGAAATCCTTAACTATTTTACATATGTATGGAGATAGGATTGTTTCGTAATTCCAAACAAATATAATACGATCCACAAATAAATGTGAAGCGATTGACAAATACCAAGCATATTCACAAATAAATCTTAGAGTTCTACAAACATGAATTATAGTCACAAGTAAGTAAAATTAGACTTGCAAATAAAAAAACATACTCACAAATATATATTTTTATTCTACAAACACAATTTTGCCTGACATTTATTTGTGAATTGCGTCCTGTGCATTTGTGGGTAGCTCTCTGTGCATTTGTGGATCGCTCTGTGCATATGTAGATCGCTGTGGGTATTTGTGGGTAGCTCTCTGTGCATTTGTGGATTTTGAAACGTTTCTTCTTCTTCTTCGTGTTGTTTTATTGGCGGTTGGCATACAACTTTGAGGTGCATTTCCGCCACCTACTGGTTAGGAGTGTGGATCAAAAGTGAAGTTTCTACCCTCTTATTCTTATTTATTTAGATTCTATTATATAACCCCGTCTCTCTAAGAAACATTAGTAAATTTTTCTACTTTTTATCTCCTACTCCACTACTTAAAATGCTATTAATATCTATATTTACATTATTACCCTCAATGTCCATTATCATCACATTCCGTTCCCTCTTATATACTGGACATTTCTTTACAATATGCTCTATATTTTTCTCTTCATTACAATAATTACAATTTCCACTTGAATGTCTCCCTATTCTAAACAGCCCACTATTTAAAGCAGTGTGTCCAAACCTTAACCTAGATATAACGGTTTCCTCACGTCTATTTCTCCCTGCTGTTCTGTTTTTACCCACCATTCTCTGGATCATGTAATACCATCTTCCTGTTCTTTCTTCCTCCCATTTCTTTTGCCATCTCTCCCTCACATATTGTCTAATTATAGTCTTCATTTCATTTTTACTAGTTCTTAAAGATATGTCAATACCTGATTCTTTAGTAGCCTCCTTTGTTGAAACATTTCTAACGTCAAGACGAACACTAATCCACAAATAGATGGACTCCACCCACCTTCTACTTAAACCAATCAGATACCGGCAACATGGTGCTGACCAATCGTTGCTCATTCTCGCTCCAACCAATCACGCTTTGCCTTACAATCAGGGCGGGACCAGCCGTAATTAACCAGTCTCTTCAAAATGGACGGCCAGGACAGTTCAAGACAGGTCAGTGGTGCTCATCACAGCGTTGTTGTAATAATATGGAGCTGTCCTGGCCGTCCTTTTTGAAGAGACTGCTTAATGCACTGCAGGATCGCTTCTGCGTTTGTGCTCAGCCCGCATGGTTACTTCTAGTGCTGCACAGCGATCACTGTAAGTTATGGGGATGGTGCAGGAGAGGACCATAGATTACACTCAATGTATATAAGTGTTTCCTTTGTTTGGAATTACGAAACAATCCTATCTCCATACATATTGGCCCATATTGGCATATTGGACCTTAAGTGGCTGATTCATCCAATTTCATCTAAATTAGAAGCCTAACAAACAAACTCGTGTGACTTTATTGCACCGGTTAAATCAAAAAGGATGTGACGTTTACGTGGGCCCCCGAAAGTTATTACAGTGTGTCATACAGAGGAGATTAAACATATTAAACACTGATTAAACACTGATCTAACATAACCAGTTTTATATTATGTACTCAATTTAAAATTTATCATCAAACAAACAGGGCATCATGCTTCCATGCAGATGCTTCACATCTACATCTTGCTTTTTGGAACTTGACAGCTGTGTGTCACTTTGAACTGTCATTGGATGGAAAAGAGCCGCATTAAGCTTCTATAAAAATGGTCTTTTTGTGTTTCTTAAATTTGAGAAGCTCAGTGCAGTTAAAAGGCCTCAAGAGCTTTTTTTCTATTGTGTGGGTCAATACCTTTATTAACCCAATGCACTGAGTCTAAGCTCAGGCTTTTGTCTTAATCAGAATGTCGTACATTGTTTTCCACTAAATGTGACTTGGCGGTAACAGCATCACTCCGCTAGCCTAGAGAGAATAGAGCTTTTGTTGGTCTGAAAATGGGACTTGATTCAGGGCCCCGTCGCTCCGTGACAGGAATGAAGTACAGCTCTGAACACAAAAAAATCTTAGTGGTGACACTGTAATTTATTTTCTCAGCTCGGACACAACCACATAATCATGAAGAAGGAAAGCACAGTTTTCTCATGAAGCACATGCAATCAATAGTTTGACATACTGATTACGCTATCACAATACATACAATGTATATAACATATAATTAATGCTGTTTATGCTTTGAAGAATTGCAGATTCAAATGTTGTACTTCTGGCGACTATTGAATGTTTTTCTTGGATGAGACAATGGAAACTGTTTCGTGGTCAGGGGATTCAAGTCAAGATATATTTAGAAATTGAGCAGTTCGGGTATTATTTTTTTCTGTCCCCTATGGTTCTTGTAAGAGAAAGGCTACAGCTGTACTCGATAAGAGTTTACAGTAAATCCTGAGGGAAAATGGTAGTCTGACAGGGAATTGAAAAGCACTGACTGCATTTTTTTTTCTTGTTCACCTGAATTTTGTCTGACAAATACATTGCTGACTGACTGACACTTAACATGGTATAAGCTTGTACCTTCACATTTTCAACTCTTCTACAGTGTACAGTCGTGGCCAAAAGTTTTGAGAATGACACAAATATTAGTTTTCACAAAGTTTGCTGCTAAACTGCTTTTAGATCTTTGTTTCAGTTGTTTCTGTGATGTACTGAAATATAATTACAAGCACTTCATACGTTTCAAAGGCTTTTATCGACAATTACATGACATTTATGCAAAGAGTCAGCATTTGCAGTGTTGGCCCTTCTTATTTAGGACCTCTGCAATTCGACTGGGCATGCTCTCAATCAACTTCTGGGCCAAATCCTGACTGATAGCAACCCATTCTTTCATAATCACTTCTTGGAGTTTGTCAGAATTAGTGGGTTTTTGTTTGTCCACCCGCCTCTTGAGGATTGTCCACAAGTTCTCAATGGGACTAAGATCTGGGGAGTTTCCAGGCCATGGACCCAAAATTTCAACGTTTTGGTCCCCAAGCCACTTAGATATCACTTTTGCCTTATGGCACGGTGCTCCATCGTGCTGGAAAATGCATTGTTCTTTACCAAACTGTTGTTGGATTGTTGGAAGAAGTTGCTGTTGGAGGGTGTTTTGGTACCATTCTTTATTCATGGCTGTGTTTTTGGGCAAAATTGTGAGTCCTCAGCAGCCCATTCGCCACACTTTTTGTGGAAGATCAAACTGTCCCTGATGTTTTTTTTGGAGAGAAGTGGCTTCTTTGCTGCCCTTCTTGACACCAGGCCATCTTCCAAAAATCTTCGCCTCACTGAGCAAGCTCTGCACTGGTGGCACTCCGATCCCGCAGCTGAATCCTCTTTAGGAGACGATCCTGGCGCTTGCTGGACTTTCTTGGACACCCTGAAGCCTTCTTAACAAGAATTGAACCTCTTTCCTTGAAGTTCTTGATGATCCTATAAATTGTTGATTTAGGTGCAATCTTAGTAGCCACAATATCCTTGCCTGTGAAGCCATTTTTATGCAACGCAAGGATGGCTGCACGCGTTTCTTTGCAGGTCATTATGGTTAACATTGGAAGAACAATGATTTTAAGCATCACCCTCCTTTTAACATGTCAAGTCTGCCATTCTAACCCAATCAGCCTGACATAATGATCTCCAGCCTTGTGCTCGTCAACATTCTCACCTGAGTTAACAAGACGATTACTGAAATGATCTCAGCAGGTCCTTTAATGACAGCAATGAACTGCAGTGGAAAGTTTTTTTCAGTATTAAGTTAATTTTAATGGCAAAGAAGGACTATGCAATTCATCTGATCACTCTTCATGACATTCTGGAGTATATGCAAATTGCTATTATAAAAACTTAAGCAGCAACTTTTCCAATTTTCAATATTTATGTAATTCTCAAAACTTTTGGCCACGACTGTATATGACAAAATAACTGTGTTTGAGAATAAACAGTATTTTTCATGTCAATGTCCCTTAAATCTTAAATCAGGGGGTTTCCAAACTTTTCAGCCTGCGACCCCCAAAATAACAATGCCAGTGACTCGTGACACCCCCCCTCATCCTCAGAGGTGCATGCACACACCAATAGGGCTATATAAACACAAGCATATTGATTGACAACACAAAAAGAAATGCAACTGTCTAACAACCATATAATTTTTATTTTAGTCAGTTATTTATTTGTTTAATATTAACCTCACCTAATGAGACTGATGGGCACAATGTTTAAAGAACAACTATATTCTACAGTAGGTTTAATTTTGGGGACCGCCACTCCAAGATCATCCTCCATGTTCAGTCATGGCCTGTCTTTAGTTTTAATGTATGTGAGTGCCATACAGGGGTCCTACATTTAACAAACTTAACAATCTGCTGCAACTGATGCTATATAAAGAGATTGATTGATTTATTTTTTTCCTCTCCAATTGTTCTTTTGGATTTAATCAAACTGACTGTATATAATTTACTTTTAAGTTTCAGTTTAGATTAAAAAGAACAATTGGAGGAAGAAAAAAAAAACTTTAATCTAAATTAGATCTCACAAAATCTGCTTTCTTTACAGTTTGCGAAAAATTATTTGAAAAATTTGTACTGAAGACTTCAGCATTGTTTTCAATATCAGATTATTTGAGTTATAGAGGTCAGACACATCCATTATATTATATTATATTATATTATATTATATTATATTATATTATATTATATTATATTATATTATATTATATTATATTATGAACAGAACAGTAGCTATTTCATTCTCTTGCCCTGTTCAGTTTTTTTTTTAAATCTCTATTGCCCTCTGCTGGCCATGACGTTTATTACCCATTCATAAAACAAAAAATTCTAATATTCTAATAACAAAAAATCTCTGTTTTCATTTATACATTCAGCAGCGTCCAGTCTCACATCTCACATCTTCTTTTTCATAGCATAGGTATTTCAATGATTTGGAGACAGACATTTCATTGTGTCTTTAGATAGTATGAATCACTGACACCCTCCTTGAATAAACTGCCAGGGACAGAAGGATGTTTCAGAATCCTTCAGATCCCAATTACTTTGAATTTCACACCCCCGGCTGAGCTGGAGAGCCTGACACATCTGCAATGCCGATGCCGTTATCTGCTGAAATGATACTTCCAGAGAAGTCATTTCCTATTTGTTAGAGAACAGACGCTAAGGAATTGCTGGTGGATGTCACACTGTAAACAAACACTTATCACCTAAACACACAGTCATTAACCTGTCAGGCAATAACCTGTGCTTGTTAGCGGAGCGAATTATCATAAACCAGGAGAACAGCTGAGGCTCAGAGATATTACAGTATACGTTACTGCTAAAAATCCTCACTAATAGAGCTGCCCGTAGTAGAAGCAACCATAGTGCTAATTTAAATGCTGAATGGTGACTTCACAGAGCGTAGTATTTTATTCATATAATTGTGTGATTTTTTTAAGAAGTGACAAGCTTTACAGTAAAGACTACAGTTTATAATGACTTCCCAGCTTTACAGTCTTGACTATATAATGACTTCCCAGCAGCACCCTCCATAATATATGATCTGTAAATGAAGCCATACTTACAGAAAATGCAAATGTGACACTTTAGATCAAACTTGAATTTAGTAAATGGGTCAAAGACATTTTGATGTTTGCAGTATGTTTACAAAAGGGATTTAATGTGCATAAAAACCTAAAAGCTGTCAGTTGCAAATAAAATGTTTTTTTCCCTCTCATATACTGTAAAAAACATATTGCTGCCTACATTTTTTTGTTGAGTCATATGAACGTTTATAGTCATCTCACATCAGATTAAAATAAAGTAATTTAATAAAAAATAAAGTTAAAGTTATATTAAAATAAGTTAAAGTAACAAAAATGTTGTCATGACTTTTTGTTGTCATTTTTTATGTCATACAAAATGTAATTGTATATTAAATGAAAACTTGAAAAATCTGCAATACTGAGTGGTATAATTGAATGAGAGTTGCTTAGTAAATCACTTTTGGTCAAATGTCTTCTGAAAATCATGGTAAAAATGTATGAAAAATAATATTTGTTCATTTTTTGCTCATAAAACAAAACCATATTAAGCAATATTTAAAAAAAGAAGCTTTGACCAATATGTAATTTATTATATACAGTAGAGTATTGAAGTACTGTTTCGATGATACAGTTCTTAGGGTCTGAATATACTTACAATTGCCAGCTCAATTCTTTTCATTAATTTCAGACTCAGTTACCAGTAGAAAAGTCATTAAAATTGTGCAGTTTAACAAAGACTAAGAAATGTTGGGTGGTATTCAACTTGTCAGTGTATTAGTTGTTTATAATATTTTACATTTAAAATAAATACATTTAAATAAATACATACATTTAAAAATAAATACATTTACATTAAGCCTAGATTCTTAGAAGAATATATTTATTTAATTGTGTGTTATCCTAAAGAGTACCTTATAAATGCATTTAAATACTCCAGATTCCATAGAAGAACATATTTATTTTCTTGTGCGTTATCCATATGAGTACATTTTAAATACTCCAGATTCCATCCATATTAGTGGACCAATGCATTGTGTGTAATTTTTGCCTTCCGGGAGCCAGATAAAATTATACATAGCTTAATCGTGTTATGTCTCGTTATTCATATATAGTGTCCATTATGCATATGGAAAGCTCAACAGACATGAAGAAGGTTATTAGACCACCTGAGGCTGGTAATCATTACTCCTTTATTGTAATTTACATCTTATGATATTGCCATGGCTTTCCTAATGTTAAAAAATGAAGCAGAATTTCAATGAAATAACATGTATACATCCCTATTGTAGCTAATTTATTGCACCCTCTGCTGGTCAAATTTCCTAATCATTTGATTGCTTTATCAACCTAATTTTTCATGCGGACTAATGGCTGCGTAGGCTACGTTTCTCATCCTTCTCTTCATGGATAATTCAAAATAATTGAAAAGTTCGCACCAAACATATTCAAGAACGTGGGATATGGAAATACAAAGAAGAGATACCGCTACTAATATTTGCTCCAATCCATCAATATCAGACATTAGTTAGTAAATGAAATTATTTCTGAGAAGGATTGCTATAGTTTGTTAGGTTTGAGTGTAATGAGAGGAGAGGCAGTAAAACGTAGAGGACACATTATGTGTAATAAGATGCATTTGGGTGAGCAAAATGAGCCAAAGGCAGTTCGGTAGCCTCCCAACAAGCTTTGATTGATCTTCTTTACGCTGCCAGGAGACAGAGCGACTGAACCATAGAGAATGCATGCAATAAAACATAGGAACTGTGAACACACCAGAATCTCCTTTCCACCACATAGAGCCAGAATCTCAGAAATGTATATTAAGCGCCTAATCCATTAGCACATTTTCAGAAAGCACAAAGCTGTATCGGAGATCTGGAAGAACACAAAAAAAGAAAGCTGTCAGGTGAACAAGAATATTCTCTTTAGCTCTGACTCTTTCAATGGGGACAGAGAAAAGAATTGTGTCAAATTCAGAGCCCCCTTTGATTACATGGAGCGGGCTTTCAGGGGGGAAAAAAGTGTCATGCGCAAAATAACGAGTGTAGACCGTGATTATGGCCTTGCTGTGAATTAGAGGTCTTTCATGGATTTGCGTAATGCCTTTGATTATGTTTAAGTGGTGGAATGGGAATAGGGCTCATCTGGAAAGCTGGAGGCCGTGTGGGATGAATGTGATTGAAAGGGAGAACCGAGCAGCACGTCAGGAAAAGCACACATAAAAGCAGAAGAACATGTGCCATTGTGGATTTCGGTAATTGCTGTGAGACAATGAGGCAGTCTATTCTTTTAGAAACATGCTGCTTTTCAAAGCATGAAATCTGTGAAATGCATGACATGTATTGGTGATTAGCGAGACCCGCAAGTGACTTGATTCTGACACTGATCGTTTGAACGGTGGGTCAGAGCTCTGATGGCTGGCCAATTATTCTGTGAGATTATTTCAAGATCTTGTAATGAGTGCTTGATTCTGGTTCTACGTTTCGGCACATATGTATTAGGGTTATTATAGTTAACTATAACTGAAACTAGACTACTAAAAATAAAGTTTCCAAAGAGGTAGTATTTCAAGTAAAGCCATTCTTGGTTCTTGGTAAGTATAAAGAAGTTCTCAAATAGTCATTTTCTTTGTACTGTGAAGAACTTTTTTTATTCCTTTTTGTGGAATAAATAGTTTCCAAGCTTCATGAAACCATCAACTGTAATAACAAAAAATATTTTTAAGTATGAAACCATAAAACTAAAATTATCTAAAATAAAAATGTATTTGCATAATAAAATGACAAAAATCTGAAAATAACATCTAATTCAAACTTTTATTTAATATTCTAACAGTTCCTCTATGTGCATGCATCATAGGCATACAGCAAGCTTAAGTAATTATGTTTTTTTGAATCACTTAAATTAAATCACACAAAAACCAAGTATCCATGCAAAACCATACACACGCACACACACATTGTGAATTGTGGGGACATTACATAGGTTTGCATTGTTTTTATACTGTACAAACTGTATTTTGTATTGCCCTAACCCCACCCTACCCCTAACCCCAACCCTCAAAGGAAACAAAGGAAAAAGATTTACTTTCTGAAAAAAAAAACTCATTCTGTATGATTTAAAAGCTTTCACAGCAATGTCCTCATATTTCACCACCTTCTTGTAATACCTGTGTCATACTCATGTCATTATACAGATTTGTGTCCTGATATGTCACAAAAACACGTACACACACGAACGTTAGAAAATAAGTGAACAATGAAGTTTTCTTAAATACTCTTAAGCTGTTTCAAACTGTGATACAATGTGACATTTACAGTAGTAATACCTGGACTTTGAGTGATGTATGTTGCTCTGGAACAGAGTTATTTAGTAGATCAAATAAATACACATTGTAAGACTATATCTGCACATGTTGAGACATTGCATAAAATGGAACTGAAAAGATGTGCATGAAATAATAATAATAAAAAAAAAGTGTAATTAATGCAGTTATATATAGTTTTAATCAATATGAAAATGGGTCTAAACTACAGCGTAAACACCTTTACAAGATAAATTCCTCAATGTACAAACAATAATAATATGAACAAAATAAAACAAAGTGACTTTGTTAGAAAGCTGTCAATACTTAAGTGTTGCACCCATTTCCTAGAAAGTGACAGCTATGTTGTATTAAAGTTTTTTTTTCCCACATATTATTTATATAGATTATAAATGATGTAAAGGAATTAAATTAATGGAAATTTGACTGGGATGAAATATTGTAACATTTTGTAACATATTGTAACATTTTCCAATTCACCAATAGAAATGAGCTACATTCTTTAGATCTATTCACCATGGAAAACACAATATAAAACTACATTAACATCCACATCAGTGCACAATATTGTTCTGTTTATTTTAAGCATGTCTGTAGCTTTAAATGCTAAAGCAAGATATAGACCATTTCAATGTGGTCATGCCTTTGGCCCATGAACACTTCCTGCTTGTTATCAAACTATTTCATAACTGTAACAAGAGGCAATTCAATCATAACCTAATGTTAAAACAACTATCATAACATTATTTACCTATATGTGGCTCTTTTTGGATTCTCAGAAGCTTTAGAAATTAAAAATGTAAAACAGGAAATACATTGGGACCATTGTTTTTGTTTACATCCCTCAAAATGGTCTATACTCAGCTTTTGTTTTTCAGTTGAAAAAAGTTCTTAAACTGATTATAAAGATATTTTCTCATTTCTCTTGTGCTGTCATAGTTCACACCATGCTATTCTTTTATATTGAGAAAAATGCTTAGAACTTTTTTTTAATCATTAAAGTTATCGTCTGTGTTATGAATGTCCCTTTACAGTACACACTGTGCCACACAACGGCATTTCAATATACCACATAGATGATTTTGCATTATCTAGGTAAATAACAAGTATTACAAGCTTCATTGTTCGTCTGCCAAGGCTGAGGGATTAGTGCGTATGCCTGAATATGTTCCTCTTTAAAACTCCACTGAGTCATAACACTTCACAAAAAGTTTTTGTTCCCTCCGTGTATCATGTCTGTTCTTTTTCTCCGCTCTGACACATTGTGCCCTGTAATCACTCATCGCTGAATCTAATAATTCATGCTTTTATGACAGATGAAACCCTTTTGGGATGCCATCTCATCAGCATTCAAGCATAATTTGTGGACCGCGCTTGTACATATCAGCATGTTATCTGTCAATTTAATGAGTGGCGCGTTTAATTGGGCACTCCCTATTAATTGCACAATATCCATCACTCTGTTGTTGTCTTGTTTTGTTGCGTTCACTTTGAATGAGGTGGATTCTGGATGTCCTGATCAATGCCATAAGTTTACATGGACTGCAGCACTACTGACACAATTATGAGGCTGGTTAATGAATTGAAGATGACAGAGATACACTTAAAAGTGATGCTGCTGCTGCTAATTGCTAGGTGATTTTAATTAAACTACAGGCACTTTAAATGACTAATCAAAGCACTTTACAGGCCCTTTCCTGGAGTGACGAGACTTGTGTGCTTTGCTCATGCAAGCGTTTCTTTATGACAAGGATGCTTAAATGGGCACAGCTTAATTAGAAAGGGACCAATGGCGAGAGGAGTGAGCGTTGACATCTGCTCCTGCTGGAGAAGTGCTAGGTCAGCATTTCTCCTGCCAGCAAAGGACAAAAAATGCAAAAAGGCTTTAATATGTAGAAAATAGACATTTTAGCCTCCCTTAAGACATTAGCAAACCCCTGAACACTTTTTTTCAGTGGGAGGTTCATCCATATAAAACATTCCAACTCTTAAATGAATGGTTCACGATAGTAAAAGAGCCATAAAAGTATTTTAAACTGGCACTTTTTTAGTTTGGGTGCAGATTTTATGTACTAAAAAAATTGCAATGCCAATATATATATATATTTTTTTTAGTATAACAAATTTATTATACAACATAATATTCTGGACTTTTAAATCTTATTAAAATCTATGAAAGAATATGTGCATATACTAAATTAAATTTTACTTGAAAAGATTAAAAACCGAAAAATAACAGCTAATGGTTTAAAGGGCAATAGCAAAGTAGTAAGATTTAAAATTCATTATTATTTTTGGGCTGGACTGTGATCTTTAAATCAAGGCTTTTAAAATGTCATCAAATGATTATTTGACCGACAAGCATTTTGATATACCTGTCAGTTGAGATCTTTATATTCACCAAGCTGGATCTACTTAATCAACAATTTAGTATATATTATATAAGTAATGGTATTCAATAAAAAATATTGTAGAGTATAATATTTTTAAAATATATTTTTTTAAAATAGATGTATTTATTTTACATTTATAATATACTTTTTATTGCAATTTTCAATATTACAAAATTTCAATTAAACTGACACTGATTGAGATATATATAAATAAAATAAAATAATAATAATAATAATAATAATAATAAAAATAAATAAATAAATAAAAGAACACAATGTTTATATGTTCTTTGTATAATATCATTTTTATTGCAAGTGTCCAGTCTTCAGTACCACATAATCCTTAAGAAATTATTGTATTTTGATTTGGGTCAAAATCAAAACATATTTTCTTATGAATGTCATAAACAATTGAGCTTTTGTGTTTTTTTTTAGACTTATTTGATGAATTGAAAGTTGAAAAGAAACATTTTTTGCAACACGATGTGCTAGCAATTTAGTGTGTCTTTGCTGAAAACAATGTCGTAATTTCTTTTAAGATACAAATCTTACTGATCCTAAACTTGGGTATATATGGTCTTATTATACTATATTTATAAACCTATGCACATATTTCTCAGTACTGTAAAGCTAACATCTTATACTGTAACAAGCAACAGTTACTTTTTCACATTGTATATTGCTCTGCTTTGAGCCATGTTCCTACTCGGACTCCATCCTTTGTTTTTTCCCCTGCATTGCTTGAGGCTGTAAGTTAATGGAAGAGCACAACTGCATTCAGAGGCTGGTTGAATAGTAAATGGCTTGAGAAGGTGTCATATGCAGAGTGCAGTTTGGCCACCTGATGGCAGACTCGGCATTCTCAAATCAGCATCTGCGCTCATTACAGGTGTTTTTGCTTTTTTTTTTTTAAGACTGACAAGAATTCATGTGTCAAAAGCACTGCAAACCCCCATTCTGCTCAAACCGGCGGTAATTGGAATATGTTGTGGTACTTTTCATGCAGATTTTATGTTCCTGTTTTTCAAAGAGAAATTATTTTTGTGTTGTCCTATATTTCTGCGCTCCATCTTCTGGTACCATTAAGAACATTGTAAGTATAGCTACGCAAATTAAATAGTAATGAAATATGTACAAGTGTGCATGTCATGTGGTGCCGCAGTGGAAACATGTCTGAAATTTACACGTGTTTATATTTAGGCTGCTAAGAAGTGGCATAATTTTATAGAGGACGTTTATGTCCAAAACTGGGCTGCTTTCATTTTCTTGTTTCTTTGAGCACTGGAGAAAACCTTTTGAATTGAATGCCAGGTGTGTGAATTGAGCGCACTTTCTGTGAATCTGTAGGATTTTCCTGAACTCAAGCGTGAAAGAGTGAGCATAGTGCTCTGGAGAACAAAGAAACACAACAGGATGAATGCTGAGCCAAATGTGCCTAACACCTCTTTATTCTCTTTTCTTGAATCTCATGAAAATACCTATTGACTTGAATTATAGGTGTTTTTCTTGCACTTCACACCCTGTTCTCACCACCCACAATCATGCATATTGAACAAAAATGTCAAACTGGCAAGCTATAATTTGATTGGCAGGCCACTATAGGTAATTTGGTGTGCAAGTCTGATGTCACATTATAGGTTTCTCTGAAGAATTGGAAGTTCAAAAGAACAGCATTTGAGATAGCTTTTAAACAGTGTAAAAGGTTTTCTGACACTTTTCATCAACTTCAATGTGTTCTTTGTGAATAAATTTCTTTTACTTAAATATTTAAATGACAGTGTATGTAGGATGTATACAAATATATTAATTATGACCTAATACTTTTATTCTAAGATCATTTACTCATTTTTGCTTAGAATTTTTTAAAATTAATTTATTCATTTTCCTTCGGCTTAGTCACTTTATTCATCAGGGGTCGCCACAGTGAAATGAACCGCCAACTAATCCAGCATATGTTTTACACAGCAGATGCCCTTCCAGATGCAACCCAGTACTGGGAAACATCTATACACACTGATTCACACACATAAACTACGGCCAATTTAGTTGATTAAATTCACCTATAGCGCATGTCTTTAGACTGTGGAGGAAACCGGAGCACCCGGAGGAAACCCATGCCAACACGGAGAGAACGTGCAAACTCCACACAGAAATGCCAACTGACCCAGCTGGGACTCGAACCAGCGACCTTCTTACTGTGAGGCAACAGTGCTAACCACTGAGCCACCGTGTCGTACATTTTTCATTTTTTTATTTTTTATTTATTTATTTATATATTTTTTTGAATGTCTTTCATTGGAGAAATATGCTTTATGCCTACTGTACATAATGATAGTATATATAATAATATAAAGTAATAGTATGCAATAGTTACAGCATCTATACCAGTTCAGGCTAACCATTAGATCAACCCATCTAAAAACACAGGTGTCAAACTCAGTCCCTGGAGGGCCGCAGCTCTGCACTGTTAAGCTGCGGTCACACTAGAGTTTGAACATGCGTAATTCTGTCATGTGGCGCTGCGAAAAGGGGTGGGATTGAACGAGATGATTAGACACTTAATAAAGCGAGCGATTGGTCCATATTTTAAAATTCTGTCCAGAGATGTCATGTTTTGATCTTCGATTGGTCTCACGCAGTCACGTGATGCGATTTCGCAGGTCAGAGTTCACCAAGCTTGAACTTGAACTGTTTCCGGTCTGACGCATTCACGTGCGTATAAATAAAAGTTTATTCATAGGAAAGTCCAGTGTGGCCGCGGCTTTAAGCTTTACCGGTAATTAAACACACCTGGTCAAACTAATTGTGTCTTTCAGGGTTGTTTGAAACCTACAGGAAAGTGTGTTGAAGTACAGCTGGAACTAAACTCTGCAGGGCTGCGGCCCTCCAGGATCTGAATTCACCTCCTTCTTCCCTTCAACCATGAGTTCAAACTTTACTACAATGGCCTTTTTGATTATGTAAAAACAACGCAAACCATGACTGGTCACATTACTTGTTAATCAGATGACCTCTTCATTCAAGTTCAAGTTGAACTTTATTGTCGTTCCGCTACATGTGTGCACATAAAGTGCAACGAAATGTCATATCTCACAGTACCACATTTCTACATACTTAAACAAACATAAATATGAACACAACACTAAACGTAATAACAATTTTTAAAACTAGCCAACATACTGGAATATGCATTTACTATAGTTAACTATACTTAACTATATACACAATCTAAGACTATACATGTACTTTACATAGATATTGTGCAAAATAGGTATTTAAGGTCAAAAAAGCCTTAAAAAAGGTTAAAAAAGTAGTGCAATATTATTTGTGGTGAATTCACAAGTAAACATTTGTTTTTTTTTATCGAGTCCTCGTAACATGGAGTTTAAAGTTCCTCATAGCAATTGAACGGTAAAATGGGTATGATTAAGAATGTTACTACTGAAGCCATCAAGTAGACGTCAACAGAAGAACCGCCACTCCAAACACAGAAGCAAATGGTCAGACTTTGATTGAAGTTTACCAAAACAAACATCTTTTTCAGTGAATTAACTTTTGCAGATTAATTATTCACATTAAGAATAACAATGTGAACTAGCAAAATAAACATAGTACATTTATTTACACAAACAGTGTCTACAGTCGTGGCCAAAAGTTTTGAGAATGACACAAATATTAGTTTTCACAAAGTTTGCTGCTAAACTGCTTTTAGATATTTGTTTCAGTTGTTTCTGTGATGTATATAAATATAATTACAAGCACTTTATACGTTTCAAAGGCTTTTATCGACAATTACATGACATTTATGCAAAGAGTCAGCATTTGCATTGTTGGCCCTTCTTTTTCAGGACCTCTGCAATTCAACTGGGCATGCTCTCAATCAACTTCTGGGCCAAATCCTGACAAACAGCAACCCATTCTTTCATAATCACTTCTTGGAGTTTGTCAGAATTAGTGGGTTTTTGTTTGTCCACCCGCCTCTTGAGGATTGACCACAAGTTCTCATTGGGATTAAGATCTGGGGAGTTTCCAGGCCATGGACCCAAAATTTCAACGTTTTGGTCCCTGAGCCACTTAGATAACACTTTTGCCTTATGGCACGGTGCTCCATCGTGCTGGAAAATGCATTGTTCTTCACCAAACTGTTGTTGGATTGTTGGAAGAAGTTGCTGTTGGAGGGTGTTTTGGTACCATTCTTAATTCATGGCTGTTTTTTTTTGGCAAAATTGTGAGTGAGCCCACTCCCTTGGATGAGAAGCAACCCCACACATGAATGGTCTCAGGATGCTTTACTGTTGGCATGGCACAGGACTGGTGGTAACACTCACCTTTTCTTCTCCGGACAAGCCTTTTTCCAGATGCCCCAAACAATCAGAAAGGGGCTTCATCTGAGAATATGACTTTGCCCCAGTCCTCAGCAGTCCATTCGCCATACTTTTTTGCAGAAGATCAAACTGTCCCTGATGTTCTTTTTGGAGAGAAGTGGCTTCTTTGCTGCCCTTCTTGACACACTCACACCTGCCTGCTGCTATTCCTGAGCAAGCTCTGCACTGGTGGCACTCAGATCCCGCAGCTGAATCCTCTTTAGGAGACGATCCTGGCGCTTGCTGGACTTTCTTGGACGCCCTGAAGCCTTCTTAACAAGAATCGAACCTCTTTCCTTGAAGTTCTTGATGATCCTAAAAATTGTTGATTTAGGTGCAATCTTAGTAGCCACAATATCCTTGCCTGTGAAGCCATTTTTATGCAACGCAATGATGGCTGCACGCGTTTCTTTGCAGGTCACCATGGTTAAAAATGGAAGAACAATGATTTCAAGCATCACCCTCCTTTTAACATGTCAAGTCTGCCATTCTAACCCAATCAGCCTGACATAATGATATCCAGCCTTGTGCTCGTCAACATTCTCACCTGAGTTAACAAGACGATTACTGAAATGGTCTCAGGAGGTCCTTTAATGACAGCAATGAAATGCAGTGGAACTCCTTAATCCTTTTTTTCAGGATTAAGTTAATTTTCATGGCAAAGATGGACTATGCAATTCATCTGATCACTCTTCATAACATTCTGGAGTATATGCAAATTGCTATTATAAAAACTTAAGCAACAACTTTTCCAATTTCCAATATTATGTAATTCTCAAAACTTTTGGCCACGACTGTAGTGTATGCAGAGAGAAGAGTGTGTATTTTACAGGTAGTTTGTTCAGCCCACTCACCTTGTAACATTTTAATAATTCAAATTTTAACTATTTTAATTAAAACACACAATTTGGATGAATTTTGTCAGTGCTCCATTATTTTGACATGTTTGTGACTGCCATGTTTTAGCTATTGGAGTCCATGTGAAGTCTAAATTTACAATATGTTTTTTTTTTTGCAATGCATGTTGTTATTCTTTAGGTGAACTGTTAATCAATGCAAGTTAATCCACTGAAAAAAATTTTGTTTTGGTAATATTCAATCAAAATCTGTCCATTTGCTTCTATGTTTTAGTGGTGGTCATTCTCTGTTGACGTCAGTTTGAAGGCTTTAGCCACAATTTTTTTAACCAGACCTCTCTTACCATTAGTTTGTTATAAGGGAATAATACACAAAAAAAAGTCCTGCGCCCTACTCAATATTCTGTTTTAGTACAGCAACAAACTGAAAAAAAAAAAAATCTGCAACTACCGGTTCAATCAGACTTTAAAGTATGCATTGTCCAGTTTGTGAAGTTTGTTTTGGTATCATGTAGTCCGTTGTGTGAGGCAGCCTGATCAAGAGTTGTAAACATCAAATGTTTGGGATCAGGGAGGCTCCAACTTTCTCTGGAGGAGTAAAATAATTGCAATTACACCACACAATTTAATATTTATTGGACAGTGGGTTGGTTGTGCCAACGCTTAAATTGTGTCACTCCCTCTAATCATCGAGGGCTGCAAATTGGCCCCCAAATTGGGCATGAAATCTTCAAATGTGTGGCCAGCTTAAGCTGCAAACGGGGACTGGAAAGTTTGTAAAATGTAGTTTCCAGTTTGTAGTCTGCAGCTAATCTTTGCTGAAAAAGAGAAAAAAAGGCATGATAAAACTGAAATGCCCACAAGTCAATCAGACTGTCAAAACGGTAGACGTCTGCGGTGTAGGTGAGTTTAATCTGATTCAAGTTCGTTTTGACATTCACAAAGAATAAGACTCCTGTAAAGTCCTCGGAGTACTGTAAACTTTCAAAACAAAAGACGAAATGAATTACGTTCAAGGCCACGCTTACGTTCTCCCCCACAGTGTCAGTCACTTGGTGCTAAGAATGCATAAATTATTCATAACACTGCGGTATCCTTACACATGTCGTAGGGACAAATGGAGTGTTAAAAAATAGCCTTAAGCCCAGTTAGAGAGTTTCCGTGCTTGTGGAAAACAGCCTTCTGTTCTGAGCAGCCGTCCATCATGCTCCTGACGGACAGCGCGGGCTATTGATTTTACAGGGAATGCTCGACAGGGATTCTAGGACTGGCATGGAGGAGATCGAAAAGGGTCCTATTGCTCCACACCTACATGCAGCATCATGCTTCACTTTCCTGTCAGGTTGAGATATACTTGAGTGCGGTGGAGGATGCCAGAATAGACCCAAAGCTTTTTCTACATAATTTCACGTGGTTTGAAAGCTCATTCCAAAGCTGAGCATGCCAGTGCAAGCTGTTCTTGATGGAATATATATACGTTACAGTAGGCTGTATGAAATTACCTCATGATATCGCTTGCGTTCAGTTGATCTAACCTCTCATATATTTCCTGTCACTAAATTCGAGAAATGACAACTATATAGTGGCATGTTATGGCCAGGGCCACTCAGTAAATGACGTCAGAGTCTCTGTGTTTCTTCTCTTCCTTCCTTTTTTAAAGATTAATATGTTAAATGGACTTGGTATTCTCCAGGGGCTCATCTCCGAGATCCGCTCTTTAAAAACTAAGTGTTTAATCATTCTATTGTCCTGATTATGGCTTTTATGCAGTCATTTGCACCCATTGAGGAGGGCAAAGCACCCCAGGAGAGCATAACTGTAATATCATTTGTGGGCAGCACAGTCGCAAGAGACATATTCAGTAGTTTAGCAAGGAAGCAAGTGTTCGCGTTAGTGCCATTTACTCTTCTAATTTGCACCTATGTTACAGAGAAAACCATGGAGTTTTATATTAGGGCTGATCCATAAATCAACATGAAAACGCATTTGCTATTTAGCAAAAACTGGGATTTGTCTTTTCCTATTGAGCATCTCCTCCTGAAGGCCAGAGGGCGCTCTCTTGTGAGTAGCACAGAACCACCTAATATGCCCCCAAGAAACCCAGGAAATACCAGTCTATGGCTGCATCCGAAATCACAGACTTCCATACTATATTGTAAAAACAGTATGTGAGCCGAGTATGTCAGAATTCCTAGAATTCGAAAAACAGTAAAAAGTACCCAGATGACCTACAACTTCCGGCAAGATTCTGAAGTGCGCATCTGATGGACGCTACGCTATCCAGTGAAGTGACGCAACTGACATGGGTAGAACATTTGATCATGACAAAATAGTGGTTGTAGTACATCCGAGTTCCATTCATACTCCTCACATTTATACTGTATAGAACGTACTTTTCTAACGGTCAAGTAGTAAATTCAAATTCAAATGCAGTACCTACTGAAACGCAAACACAACCTATGGGAAATCTTTAAAGCAAAGAATAAACAGAAGATTAAACTGCTTTCTTTTGATTCAACGGGATTCATAAAAGGTCTTCTTATAATATTGCTGACAATAAAATGTGATAGAGTGCCTTTGTAACTGCTTATTAGAATGCTATTATGAAATATGTTGTGTGATTTTCTTCTAAGAAGACACATTATTTCACAGACGGACTTATTTTAAATATTTGACTGAAGCTATAAAGTGAGTTTTGAGTAAAAATGTCATTATATGTGGTATTTACAAATGCTTTTAGGTTTATCATTAGCAACATTTATTACAAAGGGCCGTAGTTCACCGAAAAGCTACGCAAACAGCTGTCAGTATCGCTGAATGTTGCGATTTGACTATCGCATGATGATATTGCATGCAATATTTTTCATAGTTTGGCAGAGAACTATGACTCTGTGTAGTAAATGCTGTTCCAGCTGAATACAGGTGCTAGAGATTCACAGCTGATTGCAGAGCCGGATTTATAGAATGATGCGCAGGACAGTTGCATGCAATTTATTGTTTAGCCCTAGTATATATATATATATTGTGGCAGGCAATGAAGTTAAACACTGTTGGACGGGAAAATAGATGGAGAAGTGCGTCTTCCAGGGCCTCACCCTCTCCCATACTTTGTGGTCAGAAAAGGTCTGCTCTATTGTATCGGACAGCTGCGGGGGGAGGAAAAACTCCTATTGGTAGTCCCGAAGACCAAGACGGAGACGATAATGGAGCTCCCACCCGATGGCTGGGCACTTGGGAGTGGAAAACACTATCCAACGCATCCGCGACCGCTTCCACTGGCCTGGCCTGGCCTGGAGGCTGAAGTGAAAAGATTCTGCCGGGAGTGCGCCACATGTCAACGGATGTCACCAAGGAAACCCCCGCCCCCAGCCCGCTAGTACCCCTCCCCATCATCGAGGTGCCCTTTGAACGCATTGGGATGGACCTGGTGGGCCCGCTGCAGAAATCCGCCCGAGGTCATCAACACATCCTGGTCATCGTAGACTATGCCACCAGGTACCCCGAGGCGATTTCCCCTCCGGTTAGCCAACGCCAAATCCATCGCGAAAGAGCTATTCCATTTCATCAGCAGAGTGGGAATCCCCTCGGAGATATTGACTGACCAGGGCACCCCTTTCATGTCCCGGCTGATGACCGACCTCTGCCGGCTACTCCAGGTAAAACAGCTTCGCACATCTGTTTACCATCCCCAGACAGACGGTCTGGTGGAGCGGTTTAACCAGACCCTTAAACAGATGTTGCGCAGAGTAGTCGCAGAGGATGGGCGCGACTGGGACCTGATGCTCCCGTACGTGCTCTTTGGAATCAGGGAGGTACCTCAAGCATCTACAAGCTTTACCCCGTTTGAGCTACTGTTTGGGCGTCAGCCCTGCGGACTGCTGGATGTGGCTAGAGAGACATGGGAGCAGGAACCGGCTCCACATCGCAGCGTCATAGAGCACATACAGGACATGCGAGAGCGCATGGACCGTGTTATACCTCTGGTCCGAGAACATCTAGCGGCTTCCCAGCGCGCCCAGCAAAGGCTATATGACCGGCCCGCACAACCCCGACAGTTCCAGCCTGGTGATAGAGTCCCGATACTCGTTCCTACCACCACAGCGAAGTTCCTGGCATCCTGGCAAGGACTGGGCACTATCGTGGAGAAAATGGGCCGGTCAACTACAAGGTTCGTCAGCCGGGACGTCATCGGGAAGAAAAGGTATACCATGTCAATCTCCTGAAAAAATGGGTTACACCCCGAGAAGATATGGTAGCCTTCACCCAAAGCTCCCCGCCGATAGTGAGGATGGGAGAGCAGCTGTCGGCGGGTCAGAAGATCGAGCTGGAATCCCTGGTCAGTCAATTCCAGGATGTGTTCAGCGATCGTCCCGGGCGAACAACACTATTACAGCACAACATCCAGACTCCTCCTGAACAAACAGTCCGGCAGCGGCCCTACCGGGTACCAGAGGCCCTCCGACAGGCTATCGAGGAGGAAATATCCCGGATGGAAAGTTAGGAATCATCCTTCAGTCAATCATCAAGGAGTCCTTGGTCCAGCCCGATAGTGATGGTACCGAAGCAAGACGGCACTCTCCGCTTCTGCAACGACTTCCACAAGCTAAATGATATCTCCAGCTTCGACGGATACCCCATGCCCAGAGTGGATGAGCTTTTAAACCGTCTCGGTGGGGCCAGGTTTATTTCTACACTAGACCTCACCAAAGGCTATTGGCAGGTGCCCTTAGCAAGGGAAGATAAAGAAAAAACTGCCATCTGGCCACTGGCATTACCGGGTTCTTCCGTTCGGGCTGCACGGGGCACCTGCCACATTTAAATAACTCATGGACATTCTACTCCGGCCCCACCAGGAATACGCTGCCGCTTACCTTGACGACGTGGTCATCCACTCTGAGCATTAGGAGGACCACCTGTCTCGGTTGCGGAGAGTGCTGATGGAGCTCCGTCAGGCTGGGCTAACCACCAACCCCAAAAAGTGTCATCTGGGCCTTGCCGAAGCACGTTACCTGGGTTTCCAAGTAGGACGGGGGTTGATTTAAGCCACAGCCCAACAAAGTGGAGGCCGTACAAAGAGTGCAAAGGCCAAAGAATAAAACCCAGGTTCGTGCATTTTTGGGGTTGGCAGGTTACTACCGGTGTTTTATTCCTAACTTTTCCACGATAGCCTGTCCCCTGTCTGACCTGACCAAGAAGGGGCAGCCGGAAAAGATTCGGTGGTCTGCAGCAGCGGAAAAAGCCTTCCATACACTCAAGGAGGCCCTAACGTCCACACCGGTCATCTATGCCCCAGATTTTGGCTGTCCCTTCCTACTCCACACGGACGCTTCCGACACAGGACTGGAACAGTCATGTACATCAGTCGGAAGCTCACATTAACAGAGACCAGGTACGCAGCCATGGAGAAAGAAGCCCTCACCGTCAAGTGCGCTACTACCTTCTCGGCAGGAGCTTCACGCTGGTGACTGACCGGATGTAGTCAGGTTGGGCAGGTTTGTCACCTAACACATCTCACTCCCCCTTTCTTTCCTATCCCACAGAAGGATACCCCGTACCAGGACGTCGCTTGGGGGGGATTGTGGAGGGCCGCCCAATAGACAATCAGCGTCATCCTGGGAAAAGAGCACACACATCACCTGGAAGCAATTACGCCGATCGCCAGCACCTGAGGCTCATTCCTGGATCCCCTTTAAAAGAGCCCTTTAAAAGAACACAACGCTAATGTGTTCTCTCTCCCTCTCAGAAACCACGGACTGATCAAGGTGGTGATCGGCGTATCGCACGAACGAGAAAAGGATCAAAGCACCGACAACTCACCTGGGCACCTTTTCACTTGGACCAAGGGACGTTCACTGAAGACACCAGCACCCCTCTCACATCAACGACACGTTTTATTTCACCTTCACTGTAAATAAAATCCCTCCGGGGGTGTTTTCAACCAGCAGCCATATTTGTATGCATTTAGGTATATGAAGATGGTCAAATTATCTGCTGAAATTCAAACCAAGCATCAGAATGAGAAGGAAAGGTGATGTGACAGGTTGTTAGTAACAGACAGGATGGGCTGACTATGTTGATCCACTGGGATTTTCACACAGCCATTTGTATAGTCTATGATTATGATCTGTCAAAGAGACTATATCCAGTAAATGGCAGATCTGTGGATGGAAATGTTTTACTGATGCCAGAAGATGGACAGCAATAGTTGTGAAGAAGAGCATTCACAAGTTCAATCTTAAAAGAGAGCAGAAAACCATATCAGTGCTAAAAACAGCAAAGTGAGTGTACGGTATAAGACCTGGACACACCAAGCTGATAGTCGGCCGATGCAGGTCAAGTGGGAACACAAAGAAGCTGGCTGTCATTTTGTTGCATTGATTAAATATTTAAAAACTATATGGATTATCAGATTATCATGCATATTTGCACAAGTGAATTCTTCTGTGGCGAGGGGGAAGTACTGTGAAAATGGAACATAAATGCTACTTTGTTTATGGTTTGTATGTGTGACGCAGTAGTTTTAGTTTCTCTTTGTGGAATGACAATACAGATTACTGACACTTGAGTGTATGGAAAGATTAGTTCTGTGCCTCCATAACATGATGTATGTTGTCGTTTAAGTTGGCTGTCATACATTTTGAATTCATGCTCAGCTTTTTGGTCCAGAAGAGATCAGGTGACAACATAGTTGGTTTTCAACACCTCTAGTTCTTTGACATTGGCTTGGTGTATCCCGGGCTTTACACGGGCCACCAAAACTGGACAATAGGAAGATTGGAAAACTAGTCTTATTTTCTATTGTGACATTCGGATGGTAAGGACAGAATTTGCATGATGAACAACATGACATAATTGGACCACTTAAGCACTGTTTAAATGCTACAGCCTATCTTTTTATTGTTGCTGACCATGTCCATCCCTTTATGACCACATTCTCATCAATTTTCTCAAACTGGTTTCTTAAACATGGTAGTGAGTTCACTATAGTCAAATGGAATAATAAAAATCTCAAATCTCAATAATACCTCAAATACAAATGAGGTATCTACTGACCAAAGAAATATTTTTTTGTTGGTAATTTTTTATCAAAATGTAACCATTTGCTTCAGTTCTGGAATGGTCCTTTTTCGATGTTGTGAGTTTGATGAAATATGCTTAGTTATGCCCCTCCAACTGTTACTCTGAAAATACACTGGGCAACTTTTCAGTGCAATGTTGCCAGGCAACTTGGGAAATTATGCCATCAGTGGGCAACCAAGTGAGACACAGGGCAACTAATTAGGGCAACCAGATCCAGATACAAATTTGTTGCCCATTCTCAATAGGAAAGTAGCCAAGCAACATCGCTCTGCAATATTGCCTGGCAACGTTGGTCAAAAAGTTGCCCTGTGTATCCTCAACATTAGTTTGCTGTGAGTGAAAGATGAGAGGAGGAGTGCTAAAATAAACCCCCACCCCCTACTGTTTTATTCTGGTATTCTGTTTAAGTTGAGTATGTCATCATTCATTCATTCATTCATTTTCTTTTCGGCTTAGTCCCTTTATTAATCTGGGGTCGCCACAGCGGAATGAACCGCCAACTTATCCAGCATATGTTTTACGCAGCGGATGCCCTTCCAGCTGCAACCCATCCCTGGGAAACATCCATACACACTCATTGACACACATACACTACGAACAATTTAGCCTACCCAATTCACCTGTACCGCATGTCTTTGGACTTGTGGGGGAAACCGGAGCACCCGGAGGAAACCCACGCGAACACGGGGAGAACATGGAAACTCCACACAGAAACGCCAACTGACCCAGCCGAGGCTCGAACCAGCGACCGTCTTGCTGTGAGGCGAACGTGCTACCCACTGCGCCACCGTGTCACCGAGTATGTCATCATACTGAATTAAAAAAGTTTACACAAACTTAAATGCTTTTTGTTTTTAGAATGTTTTTTGTTCTAGAAAGAGATTTATGTTAATTGAGAAAGTGCTTTAACCTTTTAATAAATCACAGGAGAGAGGTATTCCTTGCATATTAACTGTAACTTTCACTTAATTGTAGTGTAGTTTCAACCATTTCAGATAATCAAAACAAGCAATCCAACTACTGATAAGCACATCACTTATATGCCCACACTCCACTTTTTTGTCTCTGTCTTTTTAATGGTGTTGTGTCTGAACTCATCAAAGTCAAGTGCAATCGCAATGCAATCCCCACTCTGGGGCACGGAACAGCGATGGAATGTCAATACGATTTGTGTCATTAAAACAAAGAGGAGGATGTTCTTAAACCTGTATTAGTATGTGGGCAGAAATTTAAAGCCATTGTGCAGATAACAGACTGCTTTACATGGCTTAGAAGAGGTACAGGTACCTGAGGGAAGATTAGAGGGCAGAAGGACAAGGTTTAGACCACCTTCTAAAAGCCACACTAAGCCAGCTGAAGAGAAGCCTTCATCTTTATGTAAACACACACTGGGAGTTTGGATTAAGAGTGGTTTAAAATGAGCCATGCTACTCTAATACCAAGGTTAAATGAGAATCTTGTGTTGCCCTATGTACTGCTCTACAAAGAACGCTGGCTTGTATAATGAAGGCAGTGAGTGTCTCTTGAATGGCATTGAAGAGGCTAAAGGTCAAGCATTTTTGCTGTCTGCCCTTGGCCTGTGTAGTGCACTTGTATTGGTCAGCATTATGTCATTAGTATTCATATTATTCATTTTAATAAAAAAAGGTTGCCTGATCCAATTAGATAAGTTTCAGTATGGATGTTCTTAAAGCATCTGAACTGTACATTTTATACATGTAGGTAGCTAGGTATGTACGTACATACGTAAAAAAACAAACATTTTTATGATCAATAAAAAAAAAATCTGATTTGTACGGATTCCCTGATTTATTTATTTATTTTGATACATTAAAAATGTTTCTTTTAGATGCTGTCTATGTGCTAATAATCTGCATTCCACATTCTAGCATTGTAGCATGTGTGCATTCTAGCACACATACAAGTACTTACTATTATTGATCTATCCAATGGTTCCTAAGATACAAAATAAATTACATGATTTTTGTGTATTTTCACAGCAAAACACTAGACTTAAAGCAATTAATGCCATAAGGTTGAGAAAAGCTGTTATTTTATGCTGCCAATATAAACAAAAATGTCCCTGCAAAATCCTGGAGGGACTGATTGATGAGACAAAGGCAAGGCAAGTTTTATTTATAATATTATTATTATTATTATTATTATTATTATTATTTAAATATTTCATACGCAATGGTAATTTAGAGTGCTTTATATAAACAAGAACATTTATACATAAAATAATCAAACAATATGTATAAGAAATGACAATAAAAAACAACAAATAATTAAAACAGATTAAAAATGTATTAAAACAGGTTTCATAGCTCAGAATCAGAAAGAGCTTTATTGCCAGGTATGGTCTCACATACGAGGAATTTGTTTTCGTGACAGAGCTTCTACAGTGCAACAGAATTACAGAGACAGGACAAAAAACAGATAATAAATAAATTTTAAAAATAAAAGTTATAGTGAATGCAAAAATACAAATTGACAAGTGTATGTACAGGTATATTACTATATACAATGTTAAATGGCAGCTGTTATGTGCAAATTAGCATGTACAATATGTTGTTAAATAAGTGTTTGTGTATAAAAAGTGTATAGCTAGTAGTGATGTTTGTTCCATAATTACTATCATTCAAGTGTTCATGAGATGGATTGCCTGAGGGAAGAAACTGTTTCTGTGTCGGGCTGTTCTGGTGCACAGTGCTCTGTAGCGTCGACCAGAAGGTAAAAGTTCAAAGAGGCAGTGTGCTGGGTGTGAGGGGTCCAGAGTGATTTTGGCAGCCCTTCTGCTTGCTCTCATAGCACATACAAACAAAATAAATACATTTATACACATATTGGGAAGTATATGAGGAATTGAATCAAGTTGAGAGGTCTTGAGATATTGCTGGGTGATACGTCATGCCTACACAACCCTTACATTCACTAACCTTTTGATATATTTGAAATGTTTGTCTATTACACTGACTATCTGAGTCATTTCCAGCCCAGGAAATTCATCCTCTGATAAACCTTTTAAATGAACTGAAACGATGTTCACATACCGTAAACAAGATTCTCAAAGACATCCCATGAAATAGCCAGTGACATATAGACCTGCTGCTTGATGGTTTACAGCAAACGCTCAAAAGACTCAATTCATCCCTTAAAGCAAAAGACCAAAACCTCAGTCCTGTAACATTTCAAACTGCGAATGCAATAGGGCTCAGAGGAAAACCCTGCTCGACGGCCAAACCTTTGACAAGAGCAGTTAATCTGAGTGGGAGAGTGAGCTGCACTGAAACAGGTCCATCTTATTCAGCAGAGATCATGTATTTTCTCTTCAAGTCATGACGTGTAGTTAAGCTCTCTCTAGCTATGCATTAACCTTCTGCCCATGAATAACTAGCGTCAGGAACGTTCATCCTGGCTTTCCACGGCCCGTTTCTCAAATGTACCATAACCTGAGCCATCTAAATGGAAATGACTTTTAAAACGACTCCAATCAGAATACAGGACAGGCGAAATCATATGCAGTAGGAGTTTAACGAATGTTCTCCGGCTATCTTGAGTGAACTCTTGTCACTCTCTCTTAAACTTTCTGCTCCGCTTGCATAGTAGTTGACAACCGGTGTCATTAATAATGGTTGGCTTTGTCTGAAAGCTGGTTTGGGCGACATGGGTGCACTGAGGTCTGCCAGGTTGCTGCTGTTGGAGAGTGTTTGAATGTTTGATGGAAGAGACTGGAGGCTAAAAGTCAATCATTGTCTCAGCACAGATGGTGGTTTGCCCTATGATGGTAATTAAATTTGGCTTCTCTTTCCTGTCTTCCATTGGGGGGAAATAGCTACCATACCAGATGTAGAGGTGATACATGGTATAGTAGAGATTCTTTAGCATTTGCCTAAATAATTGACAAATAATACGTTGTGGTTTGAAGGATGGTGGCAAAGTATAAAGATTTAAGATCATTTTAAGCCTGATTTATAGAAGGCTGGTGCAAAGTATAAAGATTTAATAATTTTAGGCCTAATTTATACTTCTGCGTCAAGTGATTGCAGTACCCCATGGCACATATCTTGCACATACCCTCAAAAAAAAGACGTTTGCTGTTTGTTCAAACTACTTATTTAAAATGAGCTGAAACAACATCATTGATGTTTTGTGGAGACAACTTATTCGTTTTTACAAATTTAAGTGGATTAAACAAAACAATTAAACAAACTTAATTCCTCCATGTTGTCCCAACACCAATCTATTGTGGTACAACCCAGCATTTTTTACAGTCTGGTTGATGCCATTGTGAGCATTTATATGTCTGTGTTCTGTTTGTGCTGCACTGAGAATAACTCTTCCAAAACACTAGTAGACAGTGGGGTTTCTATGTTACACCTGTGTTTAATTTCTTCATTGGTGTTTTGAGATTATGCCAGAAATGTGTGCAATGATACTGTAGAATTAGCTTAAACTCACACTCATTCAGGGAACAAAGAAGTGGGAACCAGCAAACGAATTTAAACATAAAGTAAACATAAAACAAATGTATCCACCTGGAATTTCTCCACGGGACTCGACGCTTGTTAAACCCTAACGCCATTAGCCTCGCTCCGCTCCCCCAATTGTCACTGCTACCAAGCTGACCAATCACAGATCTTGCAGTCATGGTTTGGTGCATGTATTCTGATAACAAAAAATAAATAAAGTCAGTCCAGATGTGCCAGTCACCGGAGTTAGGAAAAAAAGACTACGGCACTGCAACAAAGTAGGGACAGAACACGTAGCATCTAAAATTGCAAGATGCAGAGCTTAGGAAGGGTTTTTTAAAAGTATCTCCTTCGCCATGTTGCCATCAAATATAAAAGGTTTCAGGTCAACCTTCTTACAGTTAACAGAAGATTGGAACGCTTGCCTCGCCTGCGAGTTTTTTGATTGGTCAAATGTTTTGAATTTGACATAAAAGAGCAGCACTGCATGTAAAAGTTAAAATTCTTTTATCTTAACACAGCATCTAAAAAAAGTGGTGCTCATGTGCGAGTAGGGTTGTCACGATACTGGAATTCGGTATCAATCGATACTGAAGTTTTAAAAACGTCCATTTCCTGCTAACATTTGAGCGCTACTGAGCACGTTCTTAAACAGCGCTGATTTGTCATTGTGTTCACGTGCTCAACAGAAATGACTGTGAGTGGCTGTGAAGGAGTGGACACTGGAGTGTTTCAAAGTCACGTCGATCAACTGGTATGTCTATAAGCTTACATACGAGCGATCCGCTGATGCATCGCGGCTTTAAAACGCTCCAGTGTCCCTGTATCTGTGGTTACACTCAGTAAACAGCGGTGAGTTCGGTGAACTGATGAGCTTCACGGCCAATCACAGCCATTTCTGTTGAGCACGTGAACACAACGGCAAATCAGCGGTGTTTAAAGGGGTGGTCAACAGTGTATTTTTAAAGCTTGGTTGTGTTTATAAGATGCAAAGCAATGTGTGCTCATGCTTAACTTTAAAAAATCACGTTATTTTTTCATATATCTTACTTTGATTATATACAGCTACTCAGCTAACATCAAACGACTGTCATATTTCTTAGTTCCTCTGAAAGGCCCGCCCTCAAGAGGCGCTGATTGGTCGCTAACATAATGTGCTGTGATTCACGGATTAGCTCCACGTCACTCCTCTACAAGCGCGCACTTTTGCGCTGTGTAAACAGTCCAGTCAGAGGCTCAGAGCAGCTGTTAGCAGCGTTAGCTGCTTTAATCAGACAGAAATGAAGAGCACACAGCTCACGCCTGCTCTCTAAAATAAAATCTGACAAGTGTCTTTCACATATATTCGGAATAAGCATGTGTAAGTAATATAAAAACGTTTTAATATCTTTTGCAAATTTGTTATTTGAGATGTAGAACGCTCGGAAAGCAGCCGCATAGAGAGACACGCATAGAGAGACACTGCCCTGCTGAAGATTGTGGCTGTTTACAGCAGTTTGACTGATAAATAAGAAATTTGTAGCTAAATTGTTAGTGGTGCCAAACAGCATTTCCCGTTGCTTACATCCTTGTTTACATCTTTGTTAACGCTAGAAACTGTGCCTGTAGTTGATCAATTTTAACAAATAAAAATAGTTACAGGTTGTGGCTCACAATCCACAGCTTCGTCTGTTGGAGGAGTGTTAACCGAATCCAGCACTGAACTGGGAGAGATTCTGGAAGTTCTCCTTTGTCAAATGCTAGCGCTATATCTTTATATAATTCTCTGGAACATAATTAAAATTAAACTGTAAGCACTTCTGTCTTTTGTGTCGTGTCCTTTGGAAGCCCAGAAACAGAACAAGCTCTGTGGAAATAGCAGCGTTTGGACGGCATTTTAGCGTTCTCTGCTATAACTTTACAGCGCCTCTGGCCACGCCCCTTCGCTGCGCAGGGTGTGTGCACGAGGTGGATGCGCGTAACCTGAAGTGTTTGTGATCTCATCAGCCCGGATGTATTTTTTTGTAGTCCCCAAATTTGTTCGCTGTAGGCTTTGCTAAGCTAACTCTGTAAAAGCCAATGTCTCCCTTTGC
>CAIGQV010000001.1:18368489-18407410 GCA_903798115.1 Danio jaintianensis
GTAGGCTTTGCTAAGCTAACTCTGTAAAAGCCAATGTCTCCCTTTGCGTTTAACTTTGAGCATATTACATTCAAAAATGTTGTTTATGTTCACACATCCACATTACACATCAACTAAAGATATCGTAGTGGACCACCCCTTTAAGAATGTGCTCAATAGCGCTCAAATGACTGCGGGAAATGGACGTTTTTTTACATTTCAGTATCGATTAGTACCAAATTCCAGTATCGTGCAACCCTATGTGTGGGACACTATTTATATAATAAGTTTAAGTTTAATGGGTATTATTTTAGTTAATGTTTATTATATTTTAAGTACGGGTGGCGCAGTGGGTAGCGCTGTTGCCTCACAGCAAGAAGGTCTCTGGTTCGAGCCTTGGCTGGGTCAGTTGGCATTTCTGTGTGGAGTTTTCATGTTCACCCTATGTTCACGTGGGTTTCCTCCGGGTGCTCCGGTTTCCCCCACAGTCCAAAGACATGCGCTATAGGTGAATTGGGTAAGCTAAATTGTCCATAGTGTATGTGTGTGAATGGGAGTGTATGGGTGTTTCCCAGTGATGGGTTGCAGCTGGAAGGGCATCCGCTGCGTAAAACATATGCTTGGTAAGTTGGCGGTTCATTCCGCTGTGGCAACCCCAGATTAATAAAGCCGAAAAGAAAATGAATGAATAAATATTTTAAGT
Source organism: Danio jaintianensis (assembly GCA_903798115.1). Taxonomy (NCBI): domain Eukaryota; kingdom Metazoa; phylum Chordata; class Actinopteri; order Cypriniformes; family Danionidae; genus Danio; species Danio jaintianensis. The sequence goes on from CAIGQV010000001.1 coordinate 18,369,172, forward strand.
ACAAATATTTGGTTTGTTGTTTTAGTTTTTAACTAGAATAACCATAATAGAGGGACTGCTATGGTTTTTTCTTGAAACTGCCTGTGATACATAGTCATGACAGCCATTAGTAATATAGTAAAAAAAAAAAAAAAAGTAATTTGAGACCTTTACTCTGTAAAACATTAAAACTGTAAAAACATTCCAAGGCAGTCTGAAGTCACCTGTGTGACCTCAAGCTGAAAATGTTTTTATTTTTTTTACTGAGTCCCAATAAAACTGCTCAGTAGCAGAACTAAATCCACCCTATGATCCATGACAAACGTGTAGCATCTGTCCCCTCAGTATGGCTCAACAGTCTTAGAGAGCTATTTTCAAAACAGTGTAATTCTATAGTAAATTAAGCTCTACAGGATGTGAGTCTGTGATCACAATAAAAGTGATTTAGCGTTTTGATTAAATAAACATGCAAAATATCTTACAGCCTACAGTGTCTCCTCTCCAACAAGGGAGAAAAAATAGGAGTAAGTAATTCCTGAAAATATACAAATCTCTGCTTTATAATCATGATTTTTTTATTTGGAAAGACATAAAATAACAGTGTTTCGTAAACTCAATTTATTGGAAACAGACTGTTTTGCAGACAGAGAATATGAAAGCATATACTTCTGTAAAGTGTTTATTTTTCAGTTCATTATCTTGGCTTTGATGCAAGGCTCTCCTCCCACCAAACAAATAATATACAGAATAGTATATTCAAAAACAGTATAGTCAAACCACTGCAATCAAATTCATGCAACATTTCCTTAGAAAATATAAAGCTTTATCAGAACACCATAAGCAAAAATATCTTTGCAAAACATACTCGTTGGCCACTTTATTGGTATCTTTTCAACTGTTAATGCAAAATCTAATCAACCAATCACATGGCAACAACTCATTGTATTTTGTCATGTAGATATGCATGTATTTCAGACTGAATATCAGTATTTTGTAGAAAGTTGTAGCAACTCATGAAAATTGCTTCACTCCTATTAGATATAACTTGGCAAAATTCACTCCTCATTTGTCACTGATCCACATGTTCCCAGAATTCACCTACTCTCCACTGAAATGAGGTTGAGTGTGACTGGTTGCATGAATGTGGCTTAAGGTTTAGAGAATAACCCAAAAAGGAAAAATACCCAGTTTTGTGGTTAAAATGTTTTGTTGATCCTAGAAGTCAGACAATGGCCAGACTAGTTCTAGAAGTAGGGCTTTTTATTTGGCTTTGTTTTCCAGTTTTAATACCTGCTGAAGTTTTTTGATGTAAAATCCAGGCATTAAAATCCATACAGAATTTTACATCAAAACAATACAAATACTAGTACATATTCGATGCATGCATTCATTCATTCAAGTTGCGCTGCACAGACGGATTGTTATATGAAATCATATGCATAACTTTAAATCCATTCATTTAAAGGATTGTCATGCTGCATTATTCAGGGCAACAGTAAAAAAAAAACATTGTATTACATTGTAAAATACAAAAATTAATGTTAGTCTGCCTGTTTTTCCTTATCCCAAGATTCACATAAACTTGGATCCAGCCCGTATCTAGAGCAGATTGTTGTTGTGGTCATCGATGAGTCAAGACTCCTACAAAGACTCAGTGACAGATTAGTTTCTGCATTGATCTTGTTGGATAGTCTAAAAACTTTCCAGGTGACCTATTTGGACCTGTACCTCCTCGTAGATAAGGAGTGTCAAATTCAGCTCCTGGAGGGCCGCAGCCCTGCAGAGTTTAGTTCGAACCCTGCTTCAACACACTTACCTGAAGGTTTCAAACAAGCCTGAAGGACTCAATTAGTTTGATCAGGTGGGTTTAATTAGGGTTGGAACTAAACTGTGTAGAGCTGCGGCCCTCCATGAACTGATTTTGACACCTGTGTCCTAGATGGATACTCACCATTCTCAAGACCTTCAACATCTTAGACTGCAGCTCTGCCCCTTTGTTTGGCCAGAGGTGAACTGCTCACTCCAGCTGAGCCTGGTTTCCCCCAAAGTTTGTTCTCCACTTTTGGTGGATTTTGGTTCCTTGCCACTGTTGCCTCTGGCTTGCTTGGTTGTGGCTGGTGGAGCTGCTCTTCAGTTGATCATCCTTCAACAGTGATATCTGTATTAAGCTCAACTGAAGTAAACTGAACCAAACTTCAACAGTGACATTTGTATTAAACTGAACTGAATCAGTTTTAATTTAACTCGAACTACACCAGCATTCTTCCACTACACTCCTGCCCTGTATGCTGGAATGTTTCCACAATTAAATAGTGTTATGTCATTTTTTTCCTTCATCTACGGCAAATTAGGCAATATAGAAATCTTGACCAGCATGTGTCCCGTAAAAATGGCACATATGGTCATCCTATATACTGTAGAAAGGCAGAGTTAACTAAAAAGAATCACTCTCTGAATGTAGAACGCAGATGAGCTAAGGCAGCAGAAAAGCACACCAGTACACACTCCTGTCCACCGAGAACAAGAAGCTATGGCTACATTTCACACAGGCTTACAAAAATTTCAAAAAATAGGATTGGAAAGGGTTGACTGGTCTGTTCCATCTTTATATCTGCTGCAACATTTCAGATGTTTGAGTTTGTTGCAGTGCATGATTTAATGGAGTTATCAAGACAAAACATGTGAAACCTGGTACTAGCAAGGTAATAAATGATAAAATGGCAGGTGTGTATGTCTAGAATTTATCTTTCAAATCTGGTTAAAAAAAAAAGTGTATGGAAAAAAACATGGTATAGAAATGGAGATACATGTTCAGAAGAGCAGAGTATTACCCGGTTTCTGGAAGTGTTACACTTTTTGGGAGCAAAGATGAAGAAAAGCGTATTTTGATTATGGCATCCCCCGACATACTATAGTAGCTTCAAATGTATATTCCAAGGGCATGGTTGAATAATTCAGTTTACGGAGCTGTAGTCATTTCATTTTCATTTGAATCGACATCACACAAAGCTTTTCCCGTTGGGATGGCGCTCTAAAACCATTTGTGACGTTTGATATTGTAATCCATTTGAAATGTCATGAATCCTCTGATGCTCTCTACAGAACATTGGACACACCATGTTCCAGATTCATGTCCAGCAGATCTTCGTAATGAGCAAAGAGAACATTTTTCTGTAATTGGGAAGTTACAGCAAATATAAGGCAGGGAAAGCATCTCTAGATGTGGTCTCTCTGGCCTTTCTATGACTTTTTGAGTTTGATTTTAGCGGACAGTTTGGAAATTACTGTGGGTTTTCACTGCTGCATTTGATTAAGCCTGGAGCCAATCACTGGAGCTCTTCCTGGCGTTCAGAGCCTCGGCACCGAGAAGCCTATGCTGCATGCAATTTTTCTGTTTCACATTTTCATAAATTCAGTCAACCTGCTGTTTACAAAGAAGTGTAAACAAGCGTTGGCACTGAGCTCAGGCGTAATTAAAAGGGCAGTCTCTTGTGAGTGCTGTAGAGATGACGTTTCCCACATTTCTGAATGTAAATGTATATTATGACTTTAAGCACTTCCACAGGCATGTACAGATGGCTCTACAAGCTTTCGGTCCAACTTTTTGGATGCCTTGCGTTGGTAGATGGGGATGCGCATTCTACTGTTGCATTGTAGTGTTTGCAATCCTATTTTTTCCAGTTCTTATTTCCAGAATGAGGCCAACAATTCATGCTTCTGTATGCATTATATGCAAATGGTTGCTGCCATACGGTAACAGTAAATATGTAATTAAACTTTCCCTAGGCTTTATGGGGGTGTCTCATTAAAATGTATTTGTTAAAAGTACATTTGAGTTTAAAGCAAGGGAACGTATATGTTAAGTTTGTGTGTGTTTGTTTTGTGCATAGCAAAAATATGTAGATTTTATGCAATATTGTTTACAGAGCAATGCACAATATACTGTTAAATCTAGTCTACTCTTCTGTACTGCATATTGTCAAGAGACACTCGTATTAATTTAGTTTTGCCTGAATATTCTGTATATATTTTTTTCCATTTGATAATTCACCAAAGAGGGGTGGCGCAGTGGGTAGCGCTGTCGCCTCACAATAAGAAGGTCACTGGTTCGAGCCCTGGCTGGGTCAGTTGGCATTTCTGTGTGGAGTTTGCATGTTCTCCCGGTGTTTGCGTGGTTTTCCTCCGGGTGCTCCGGTTTCCCCTACAAGTCCAAAGACATGTGGTATAGGTGAATTGGGTAAGCTAAATTGTCCGTAGTGTATGTGTGTGAATGAGAGTGTATGGGTGTTTCCCAGTGATGGGTTGCAGTTGAAAGGGCATCCGCTGTGTAAAACATATGCTGGATAAGTTGGCGGTTCATTCCGCTGTGGTGACCCCTGATTTATCAAGGGACTAAGTCGAAAAGAAAATAAATGAATGAATGAATTCACCAAAGATCATGATTTCAGCTAAAAGTCTTATTTGATATTTTACTGAAGAAAAAAAAATTTTGGATTCAAATTAACATTTTTGGGTGTACTACCCTTAAAGTTAATAGGAAGGTGGTTCTCCCCCCCAACATTTAATTGTCTTCATTTACTTAATCATATGTTGTGCCAACCCCATAAAAAATATTATCTTCTAAATACAAATTAAAATATTTTTGATGAAATCTGAGAGATTTTAATCCTTTTAGATGAAAGTCTGTAAACCTAAAACTTGTATTTAAAAATTATTATATTTATATCTGAATAAAACCCTAAATTCAATCAGTTTATTATAAAAAGTGCTTTTTTTTCTTTGATTTATCGCTTAGATTAAACTGCTTTATTAATATAGACTTACCTTTTGATCTCTTTCTTTCTGTCTTGTAAGTCCAGAATGAGATGGGGATGAGTAAATGAATGGTTATTAAAACCACTTTCCCCACCATAAATGCAGTCACCACACACTTACAGCACTGAATATGTACCTTTCCATAAAACATCATTTTTGAGAATTTGGTTGGGTGGAGATTTGAAATGCTAAACTACCTATAGGGCCTAATCTTTTTCATGCAGTATAGCGGAAAGCATGACAGCCCATTAAATCATGTGCTACTACACATTTTTTGACACGGAGTGGTGATATTAAAAATGCATGTTCTGTTTTTCATTTTAATAACAGGTGTCGCATTAAAACATTACGCAAGCAGTTGTTTTGAATGTGACCTTGTATCGAGGGTCTGTCCCCAAGTGTTTCCAAAACAGCTGACTAGTTAAAAAATAAGCAGCTTTCACATCTGAAGCATTAATGATGGAGCAGGTCCTGAAGGCATGGAGAGCATAAATCCAAAGCAGACCCGTGACAAGAAGGGGAAAGGTTTTTCCCCCTGCAGACCTTTCACCTGCAGCTCATCGCAATTATACAGGCTCTCACAGGGACTGGGAAGGACTTTTTTTTTTTTTTTTTTTTAGCCCACTAGCACTCATTTTTCCTCTCTTTCCTCCATTAAAGTAAGGTTGAGGGGAAAAACTCTTGAACCGTTTTGACCTGTAGTGTTGCTAAGGTGAGAAAACTGGTCAAGATGAGGTTCACAGATCGTCCCAATAGTCTGTTAGTTGCATTGAGCAGAGCTTTTAGAAAACAATTGGATTTGGGATCACTTGGTGTCAAAATGTTCATTTGAAAGAGATTTTTTGTTGTCTACTGCAGGTTTTAGAAAAGAAAAGAAACAATTCTCCCCTTAAATTTCATCTATTAAAAAGTAGGGATGTCAATTACCACAATTACCACCATTATTAAACCACATCATTTAAGTTTCTATGAGTGAGCTTCTTCTGTTGAACATGAATATATTTTGAAGAATGATCATTACTGGGTCCCATCCATAGAAGGAAAAAAATACTATGGAAGCCAGTGGGTCCCAGCAACATGCATTTTAAAAAAAATATATTATTTTGTGTTTAACAGAAGAAAGAAACAAATTGGTTTGACAAGTGAAGGGTGAGAAAATTATGACAACAATGATTTTCAATTTTGGGTGAACTCTTTAATAATTTGAGCTGTGTCTTCTTCTGTGGCACATGTCACTGGCATGACAGAATGTGCAGATACATGTAACACTAAAAATCAAGCATTAACGCTAAAGCAAGAACTGTGAAAATAATCAGTAGTAGATGATTTAATAGTATCATTTAATGATTAGATGTAATTACTATACAGTAGCACCTTCTTAGTTGCACACCTCACACATCCATATGAGCAAATAAATGAAGATTTAATTTAATTATAAACTCATTACATATTATAAAATAACAATTAACATTAACATTTAAAAATTTATGAAATAATTTACCTTGCATATGTGCATTCCTTTATGGGTTGGCTTCTAGTTTTAATTACATAAAACCTGTAATTAAGATGAAATTGTATTTAATCATTTTCACTATAATTACTTTCTAAATTTAAATAAAATAATAAAAAACAATTAACACAAGCAATGAGAGCATTTAAAGGCTAGCAAACAAAAATATAAAGATTGTTCAATTAATTAATTAATTAAACTTTAACAATAAGTAAGTTACTGCATACCCCAAACTATGAATACAAATATACTGTAAAGTTTTTATATACATATAAAATTTTTTTTATACAAAAACATTTTTATAATTAGGGATACACTGAAACAATTTTTGTATTATTATTTTTGTTATTATTATTTTTTTTAATTAGAACCAATCCAATAAAAATTCACAGTATTTGCTGATATGGATACCAATCTGATACCAGTGCAGTTTTTTTATTTTTTTATTTATTCTTTTATAATATGTAATTTCTATATAGAAACTCGCCTAATAATATATATTGTGTAATAAATACATTATACCAAAAACAGATTACTTTATTATAAAACAAACAACTTATGATAAAAAAATAAATAAAATATGCATAAGCTGTGACAAAATTTCCAATGCAGAGTGGATTAAAAGAAATTTAGGCAGTAAAAGTGCTTTAAAATATTTTTGTTGCAAACAAACAAACATGATTAGGTATTTATTCTTAAATGCTAGACGCTTTAATATTGTTGAAAAATACAAATAGAACAAAAAATAAAAACTAAGAAACAATTTTTTGTAAATGTGTAATGCATATTTTAACAAGACAACAAGAAATGGTAGGTATACAAGTTAGATATAATGAATAGAATAATGTGCAATATCGAGCTGCATAAAGCGTGTCTACACATCTAGTCTGTGAATGAAGCGCTTCATTTGAGTCACAGCGCGCAGCTCTCCAGTATCCACTGCCACTTTGAAAACTTCACAGCACAAAAGAAGTATATCAATCTGTGTATCTCTGCAACTTATTGAGCCTTATTGGGTTCATAGTGCTCTATTTGCTGTGATATACCAGACACACAAAAAAGAAAAACCATATCAATTCAGCCACTGATCAATTATGATAATAAGAATCATCATCTTAAAAAAAGTTTCATTGTATTGCCTGCCATAACTAAACGTGAATTTAATTTATTAATTTCACAGAATAACAAAAACACACACGATGACCAATCCAGCAATAAAATATGTATCAAAACCGATATCCAATCTAAGTATCAGATTTGAGAAATGTCAAATTCATCTAATCTTAGTGTTCTTGAGTCTTAAATGTCACACTGAAGCAAGCCTAGATCATGCCACAAAAATGCCACACTCCAACTCCCATTTACATCTTGCAGGGAATAAGGTGGAATAATTTTCACAGTGTAATACTCACTACTCACTACTCTTGAGTGCTTTTAAGCCTAGGTCACATTGTGCAATTTTTAATAATTATAAACAATTGTAGCTTGTCAGATTACACAAACATGACTCCCATGTTGCACTGTAAGATCTCAGTTGTCATAATGTCAGACTGAATGACAATCAAAACACTCCAAATTTTGACGTCATCCCTCTGTGACACATTCACTAATCCGCATTGTGAAATGATACCTCACAGCAATCATAAACAAACTATAGTGGTAATTTTCCTCACAGCGTGCCTCAATAATAAAACCAGAAAAAAAAGCTGTTTCGACATTTCCTCGCAGTGGTTTGAAGTTGTCGAGCTGGATGCATGATCGGATTCTGCTCTCCTATTAGTTCTTGGTTTAAGTCACACTGCAGGAAAGTATTGAAATATTCTGACACTAACAGAACTTCATCGGAAGGAAAATTTGATCGCAAAAGCCATTAAGCAGCAGTCGGTGAACATGTCAAACCAATGATCAAAGATTACATATTTTAGCCTAGGATTACAAGAATTTTTTTAGGATTTGCCATATTTGACTCAGACAACCAACCTGTGAGCAGGGCTTTAGAAGGGTTATTTTTACTCATAGTATTTACAGTAGAACAGATAATTTTACAAATTTTAGCAATTAAAAATACTTTTACTTGAGTATGATTTTTGAGTACTCTTTCCACCACTGCATTTAACACATTTTCCAGTACAGTTTGAGGTGGCAGAATTGCTAGTTTTTATGTATTTTATTAATTATTAATATTTTAATCTTAGGAATGCCATTTATTTTACCTAGCAAAGAGTCAATATCCAATCTGAATATCAGATTATAGTTAGAAGAAAGACAATTCAAATTCATCTAATCTTCTTGAGTCTTAAATGTCACACTGAAGCAAGACTAGCTCCTTCCATAAAGAATCCACGAAAAAGGCAGAATCAAAGCCAACCGAGAGAAAGACTTCTGATGTACATTCTACAAATTGTACCCACAAGACAGAAGAGATTTTCATTTTTTTCCCCCTTTGCCTATACCACATAAAATTAAGAGTGCTCAACACAGAATGCATGACTAGAACTCCCATTTTCATCTTTCCCTGGATTGAAAATGAGCTATGTTAAAAATGTCATGAATATGTAGATCACAGAAAATTCCCTCTCCCACATCTGTGAGGTTTCACATATACTAGATTCAGCGCTGAAGAGAATCCCCCCCAAAAAATACAGGACGTTCCAATCCTTCGCAAATGGAAGCTCATGATAACCTGTTTGGCATCTGCAGTGGACCAAAAAAAAAAAGCTGCATTGACATAATCTACTCAAACAGGCACAATGACTCCGCTGAGATTTGTCCTTCAGGAATAACATCTCCAGATTTCGAACACTTCTATTCCTACTGTTACCTCTTCTAACTCTCCCACTTCACTTTCCATCTCACTTGCTCTCTCTTTTTTTCTGTAAAATGCAATCTGCAATCAGAACTACATGGTTCACCTCAGGATAGCACCTCTGCCAATCTCATTTATACGCTGCTTGATTGAAATGAATATTTAAGTGGCTGCATATAAATGAATAAAGCGTCAGCTCTCTCTCCTCCGGAATGTGACCCCTTGCATGAGAAGCTTCCTGGACCCTCTCAGACAGTCTATTAAATATGCAAAATAATGTTAATGTGGGCCTCTAGATGCCAAATATTTGTTCAAACAATAACACAAAGCTCCTCAAATATAATATTCTGACAGGATCAAGCTCAAAAAGAATGAATGTATTCAGAATTATTGAACAAATCTGACCGAATAAACCTTTGCTGTGGCTCAACTTTTCAAGTATATAAAGTACAGCTGTATTGATTGTGAGCAAGATAACCTAGCCGTGTTAGTGAGCAGACTGAGGAAAAAAAATTGTAATGAAAATTATGAATAAAAGATCATCCTCTCTATATTCATGCTGTTCTGGTGTAGCATCGTAAAAAAAAAAAAGAGAGCGAGAGATCCATAATAACCAATTGCCTCTCTCATAAGACTCTGATATTGTGGTGCTTAGACATGCTGATGTTTTAATTCGAGCTCATCATTGTAGCAAATGTGGTGTTGAATGTTTATCCATCCAAATGAACTGAAAGCATGGAAACTGTTAGCTTCGTTACATTTCTCAGCAGTGAGATGCATTGCTAGTTTTTAAATGATGTAGCTTTTTTGTAGCAAAGCTATTTAGCGATTATGTACCCAGTTAGTGTTGATAAATACTACAAAGTTTCATTTTCTCTGCCAATCAAGAAGCGTGTCTGATATTTTCTATATTGGCCGGAGCTGATTTGTATTTTTCAGTTGTAAAAGTACAGTAGTTATTTAATACATTTCTTAGTACAGTATGAGCATTTCTATTTTTTTTTTTTTTACAGTAGATTATTCATTATTTATATTTTAATCACTAGCAAAGCCAATTATTACAGTGGATTAAGTAGCAGGGTTCAAGCTACATTTCTTGACTTGCTGATAAAGTAGTGATGAGATCATCGTCAAGATCATTGCAACAGTAGTAAGCTTATGTAGCTTAATGTTGGTAGTTGCTTTATCCAAACCAAATCAATATATAAATAAAGGCAAATTTATTATTTTTTTTGTCTACATTTTTTGTCTACATAACAAACCACTGTTGTCCATTGAATTGCCTAATTAACCTAACTTATTTAACCTATTAAACCTAGATAAGCCTTTACATTTCATTTTACGCTGAATACTAGTATCTTGCAAAATAACTAGTTAAATATTATGTACTGTCATCATGGCAAAAAGCAAATTAATTAGTTATTAGAACTTAGGAAACTATTAGGTTTAAAAATGTGCTGTAAAAATCTTCTCAAAGAATTCCAAAAGAATTCAAGTTCCTCATGCGGTAGGGCTAATAATTTTGCCTTTGTGATTTTCAAATGATTTTTTACTCTTAATTTACTGCTGATAAAATAATTAAAACTTGGCATAATAAACTATCTCATAAATAAAACATTCTAAATTCTTAATAATTCCTCAAAGGCACACACATAAGTGCAGTAAATATGTAGTAAATCAGTTATATGTAGTAAATCTGTTAATACAATTTTTTTTAGATAAACCAAAACAAGCTTTAAAATAAAGTGAAGTTTTGTGTCTCTCTAATGGGTCCTAATGCCACTGCCCTAAAGAGTAGGTTTTAACTCCATTTAACTCATTTGTAGATTAGCAGGAAACTTTAAAAAAAATTTTTATCTTACCCAAGCTGCATTCTTTTTGTTTGTTTTTCTTTTTCTTTTTGCAAGAAAAAACTTTTGCAAGTGGTTCGAGTCCATTTCTGTGTGGAGTTTGCATGTTCTCCCCGTGTTCGTGTGGGTTTCCTCCAGGTGCTCCGGTTTCCCCCACAGTCCAAACACATGCGCTATAGGTGAATTGGATAAACTAAATTGGCCGTAGTGTATGAGTGTGTGTGAATGTGAGTGTATGGATGTTTCCCAGTACTGGGTTGCGGCTGGAAGGGCATCTGCTGCGTAAAACACATGCTGAAATAGTTGGCAGTTCATTCCGCTGTGACGACCCCTGATAAATCATGGACTAAGCCAAAGGAAAATGAATGAATATGCTTCACCTAGACCCACGCTATGTGTTGCAAAATAAAAAAGTTAATATGTTGAAGCATATATTACGTCATATTGTATTGTATAATGTGTTTCCAAGGCAATGGGAATTACACAGAATTCAGATGACTTGGAGAGATTCCATCAAATATTTTCATCTATCTAATAAAGCAGTCAATTCACAATCTAATAGTTTTTTTTTTCATTTTATTCCAGCAAATACTCTTTTCGTTAATGGTTGTAGGCTGAAAATAATCACATTGTGTTTGAGATTGTATTTGATACAGGACTGATGGTTGATCTTTGCTCCTCCAGTACATTTATCAGCACTCTAGGTCCATTTTGAAGTAAATTACACTTTTAGGTTGAATGAGAGGAATGGGGACTTTGCTTGTGAGATGCTTAGTGCGCATTAAGAGATTAGCAGAACAGAAGAGAGAATTTGTGTGGAGGAAGCTTGGTTCTTTGCTTGTACAGTGGAATTAAGTTGGATTTTTTCTTTTTTTTGTGCAGGATTGACTTCCGTATCCTTCACCATTACAAGCGCACCCACAGTCCAGTGGGACTCGATCTGGCATTTACATTTGGCTGGCGAACAAAAGCATTTAGTGTGTCTGAAGTGTAATGACTCCGGTTTTGTGAAACAAATTTCTTTTTACACAGTGAGGTCTCTGTGGAGTTGCGTCTGCAGTTTGAAGCTTGGGATTTAAGCCAGCCACTCTGTCTTCACTCTGCTTTTCTTAATACTTGATTTAAAGCGAGAGACCTTGAAAGACATATATTTGAATGAGAAGCAGGCTTAATTTGCATTAGCTGGTGACATTTGCTTCTAGTATCTGGCATGATTGCTTCAACGGCTTTTCCACAGGACTGAATAAGTGTCTGCATTTTATAGCATCATGTCATCACGTCCAACACCAATTAATGGTCCGTGGACTGTTCATAACGAAATGCAAATCTCATCATTTGCTACTGACAAGTGGGACATCATATTAAAATCAAAGCATTCCAAAAGCCGTTTCCTGAGACTCAATAGTGTTGAGTATCTGAAAGTGTTTCCCTTCCATAATATGCCTCAAGAATGGTGGAGAAATGTGGACTTGAAATTAGAGTCTATCTTCTTTCTCATTGATGCTAGTCATGTTCCTGTAGACATGGATCTTAATTCAACTTTCGAAAATTACTTACCAATCCTCAATGCTATTATGAAACCTTTTTTAAACAAACAGAATGTCAATTAGCATCTAAATTTACATAGCTGAAAATGAATTATCCTTTAGTTTCAGATAAATGTTATGATTGGCAACACCATTAACTTTTTTTTTTACAACTATGCTTCATCAACTGTAAGGAATACTTAATTTTCTGTAGTTTATATAGAGAGTAGTGGCCAAAAATGATGTTTTTGACTGAAATTATTAGTTCAAAAACAGATTCATTCAGGAATAATACACTGCAGTTTTGCTCTGAGATTGAGTTACTAACTCAGACTTAACTTGTTGTTTGTTGAACTTCTTGTTTGGGAGAAACAAGAGGAATGAAAACTCTTGAAACTCTTTTTGACATCACTTAACATTAAACAACAGTTTTATTTGGTTCTCTGTTTTTCCAGCTGTGCGATATTCTCCTCCAACCACTTCACTTGTGCATTGATCTACATAAAGCATTCCCACATAATGCATTTTGTGAGAGTAAAGAGTCAAATGAGTTTTTCTGAAAACTGGTCCATGTTTAAACACCTTGTGAAAAAGGAGGAAATTATTTATTCTGTATTCGTGTCACGACAGGGACATCACTAAATTGCCTCAAGGATATTACACCATGCTGGCTCTGGTCTACTTTTAGCTAATATGTCAAAGTAAAAAATTTGTCTGCAGAAGTTATACGTTTCCTGATGTTAAAATATCTGGCAGTATTGAGTTTGCCACCTTTAGTGATTTTGATGTTAAATGCATACACCAGACTTAGATTTTAAGTCATAAGACAACAGTTGTCTCTTTTGTTTTCATTTCTGCTACTAAATGGGAGATAGGAGAGCAAATGCATCTTTCTTACAGGGATTGATAAAAAAAATCTATCTGTATACCATTTTGACCATTCCTTTAAAAGACAACTGTGTTTTGAAGGCCTAAAAAATGCCTTTTTTTTTTTTATAATTAAACAGGTTTCAAAGTACAATGTTTTGAAATTATGATATATTGTTATTTGAACTTCACACAATCAAGAAAACACATGGAAGAGAAAGTATTAGGTATTTTATAAGTTGGTTAAGAGTATTGAGTATTTATACTGTAGTATTATATTTATATTGCATTTATAAAAAAAGTATTTATTTTGCCAACATCGGCACACAGGCACACATCCGTGGTGAACAGCAATTATTGTTTAACAATTATAACACTGTCTCTGTGCAAAAATGTTCTAAAACTTTTCCATTGCTAGTATATTGTTTTTGTGTAAACATACTGTAAATATTTCTCATTAGCAGAAATTTTTATAAATTTAGAGTGAATTTATTGGGGGGAAAACATGAAAATATACACAATTAAAAGCTGTGCATTAAAAACATGAATATTGGTAACATTTTACAATAATGTTCTATTGTGTTAGTTTATGTATTTACTAACATGAACTAAGAATGAACAATATTTGTGCAGCATTTATTAATCAAAGTTCAACATTTACGAATGCATTATTAAAATCCAAAGTTGTGCTTGGTAACATTGTGCACTGTGAGTTAACATGAACTAACAATGAACAACTTCATTTTTCATTAACTAACGTTAACAAAGTAAATAAATAGTGTAATGTATTTTTTTTCATGTTACTAAACACATCAACTTGCATTAACAAATTTTTGGGCTGTTTATTTGTACTTAAAATGTATGATCTTATTCTACATTCTTTTTATTCTACCACCTTACTATTAATAAGCAGCAAATTAGCTGTTTATTGAGCTATAATTGTACCTTAAAATAAATTGTGATCTTATTTTCTGTTATTGCTACTTGTTTAAAAGAGTTTACCTCTTCATCAAATGAATAGTCTTTTCTCTTTGATGTCATTTTTACAAACTTATTTCCTGTCAGAGGGCTTTCTCTTTTCTCTGTGACCTAATGGATCAGCGATTATACCGAGCAGCACAGGTTTCTTCCCCATCATTAGATGTGCTCCATGCTTTTTTAGCTCAAGGTCATCGATATTAAGGCAATCAGGAGGCTGACACATTGTTTTCATAGGTGACTGCGTTCTCAATGAAGACTATAATGTGAATTTGGAACTTGTTAGCATGAGAGAGAGACAGAGCATCCATGTCACACACACAATACAACAACATGGGTCACTAAACCAGCACACTATGTGATAAATGTTACGTAACTCAAAATATCTAATTTGAGTTTGTTTTTTTCACACAAACTTTAGCTCAATTGCAGGTGTATTGTCACAGTAAAATGTGCCTCATTGACTGACTCTGCTTCCTCGACCTGCTAAATGCCCGAGGTTAGCCAACCTGTTGTCTTACTAGTGGCACATACCACAACGCACAAACCACACATTTGAAACACTGTTAAGATGAGTTCACAGAGTGTGAGGCTTTTAAGCCATTAAAAAAAAATGTTTCAAGTCAAGATATGCTATTCATATTCATGTCATTGTTATTTCACTTCATTTATATTTGAAATTTTTTTCACTCTCTAATTTTCTTTCACAGCAGATATTTTAATGAGAAAAAAAAGTTCAGCAGTCCGTCACTGCTCATTATGTTTCCAGCAGGCACACAAAACCATGTTTAACTTCTTGATCTTTTGTAAGCCATTACAATTATGGTATTTTTAAGCAATGAAAACACGAAGCAAATTGGGTGATTTTTCAAAATGACAATGCTCTTGTTGATTCTAATGTCACATCTGCCTTGTGGATGTCATCAAATGTTTGACGCCGTCTCTCAAACCACATTGTCCTGTTATATTGTCTGGCTTTTGAAAGGTTTGACAGCTCTTGTCCTCAGAGGTTTACTTTTTTTGTCACTTCAGCTCATTAGTGAATGTTTCAAATATTTCAAAATATGCTCTTGCATATATGGTACTCTTATTAGTATTGGGAGTGAATTGCAAATTCTCAGGACTGCATATAATATCTACTCTTCATCCCTTAAAAAAAACAGCAAGAGTTAAAATGCCATTTGCACTTGAATGTTTTCTCTTTGCATTTCCACTTTGCTTTGAAAATGGCTCTTAGCGCCTCTCTTAATAGTCTTGCTGGAAGAGACACCTCTAAATAATAAGCATTCCATTAGAGATGTTGTCTAGAGCAAAGATCGCCAATCTCGTCTATGTGCGGTACTTCTACATGAAGTGACATGACATGTCCCTTTGTAATTATGCGAGATATCACACACGTACCGTGGGCTAATTAGGAGCTTACTTAGAAAGAGGTAGACACTGCCAGTCTGAATTGGGAATATTGTTGCAATTAATTCAGTGTTATTTGAACTCATAATTTGGAGATAACAGCTCTTGCTCATTTGATTTTTTTCATTTTTTTTCAATGTCACCTTCGCAGGTACTGAATGTTAAAATGGAGATTCAAAGAAGAAAGGCGATGATGCAGGAAATCACATCTTATGCACATCAGGTTTGAACACGCAACACTTGCTAATATACCAACGTGTCCCTCCGGCCACGAAAGGTTATTCCGCAGCATAAATACATCAGTCCTGAGACCATTTGAGGTAATTTATAATTGGTGAAATGTTCTAGCCAAGTCCCAGGCACTAGTTGAAAACACGAGGTACTGGTGGAGGCCCATGGGAGCGTTGTCACATCGGATTTGTTGTTGCGGAGCTGATAATGGCCTGCCCAATCCAATTAAAGCATGGACTTTTACTATGACAGTTTTAATATGACAAAATTCAGCGTCTCTGCCTCATGATTCGCTGCCTTACTCAGGAGTCCACTGTCTCAAATGTCTCTTTGAATTATCACAAAGACGCTTTGAAGTTTTCATATGTCATTTATGTGAGTGGAAACTTGCCTGTCCCTATCAGGCCTGCTTGTTGGAATTCAGGATCCCTTTGACAGGTGTACCTGCCGCTGACTTCATAGGGCCTTGTTTTACTTTCTAATTTTGCCGCCATTGACACGACTCATTTTCTGCCTCGGTGCAGACACGGACTTTGACAAATGAGGCCATAGGGATGAGTTACGGCCCAGGCACTGTCGTTTTCAGAAAGCCCTGCACTCTGCAGGATGTCCAGCCGATTCTCTGTCTTGCATCGTAATCCCATTACCTCACCGCCTGTACTAGCACACCAAGGCTGCGGTCTCAGTACTTATATTGCAAAGTGAGTGAATGACATCAGTCAAAGTAGCTGATTCCAGTGAAAACCATTGTACTTTTTTTTCTGTGGAGAATCCTGACTCATCCAAATTATGGCTTTACTTTTTTACATATGCATTTATACATTTGGCAGATACTTTTAATGCAAAGCTGACATTGTCCAATATTGAAAGGTACACATTAGATAACGCTTTATTTTGATGGTTTTTTTTAGACATCTTGTTGACTGTAAACTTTTTAACTAATAGTCATTGAATAGTCATCAGAGTATTAAGGAACCAGAGAAACGTATTCACAGTTCCTATTAGGAATGTCCCGATCAGGTTTGGGGCCCCCGATCTGATGCTTGTTATTAAAGTCCAGATCCGATTCTTGTCTACTCCTATAGAAAAGTATGTTTGGTGCACATTACAGTACATTAATAAGTACATTAATGTTAAAAGTTTTGACATACAAAAATATTTGAGTGGCATCTTCTTTAGCGGTGAAGGGCAAACACACTTAAACTATATAAAGACCCTTACTGGACATCACCGGGATGACAGCTGAGGCAGATTTGGGTTTATGAGAGCCAATTCCAATCAGTAAAAAAAAAAAAAAATCATCCCTGATCCAGATCCTTGAGATCACTCGAGACATTACTAGCTCCTACAACTATTGGTGAAAGTATCCACTTTTTGGCCTTCTCCCTCAACACTAGGAAACTAGGAAAGATTTTAGCTCTAGGAACACTATTTTCGGGAACTATATATAAGCTCATACTTCAAAGCATGGCCTAATCTAGCACAATAGGAACTACAGAGACGTTGATTGGGTGAATACATGCCACACAAAACACTGGCATATAACTTTTAAAGTGTTATAAGACAAATAAAGGTGACAGGTAAATGGAACTAAGATTAACTTTCTTAATGTTAGTTCCATTTACCTGTCACCTTTATCTGCAGCAGTGTTCTTTTCTCCACCTCAAACATATGTAGCATTTAAAGTTGTAATAGATGTTTTTGTTCTCGTTTTTTGCTTTTTCAGTTGTACAACTTAAACATCTACATTCCATCCTCTTTATCACAAAACACATGACACACAATGAAAAATAGCTTTGATCACAGCATCCAGCACAGCATCCAGCATCTTTCCTTTTTTTAAATGCAGTGCTTAATGTTGGTGTCGTACAGCTTACATCACTTCTGAGTTCATAGTGTCAGTGTAAATTCAGTCAGTGAAATTGGTTCACGTAGGTTCCTAACTACCTGGTGCAAAAAAATTTAACTGTCTGCTTAATATCAACACTTTATTTTGATGGTGCACAACCAACTTTCAACTTTTAAACCTGAACATTTGCTGAAGTTAATTCCCCTTTATTTTAATAAAAATGTGTACTATTTTTTTCCATTTAAAACCTTGTTCTCAAACTTGTTAATGTGGCTTTATATATGGTCAGACATATAGTCAAACATTTTTTTATTGTATTACTAGCATTTAACTATATGTTTAATATGCTGCAACATAGGCTCATTCTGAAAATGTAGCCCTATATACATTTTTGGAGATCGCGAATGGTTGGGTTTAGGGAAGTGGGTGGGCACTGGTCAATAGGTGCTTTTTAAAACTATCGGTTGGGTTTAGGGAAGGGGGTGGGAGAGGTTATCGGTCGGTTGGCCGGTCAGTCGACAGCGGCCTCTGGTGGATTTACATGAGAAGAGCAGGCGCGAATGGCACTCGCGACAGAAATTTGAGATCTCAAAAAGTGTACACAGCGGATTTGCGAAAACAAAAACTGAAAAAAAATGTACTACCTGGGATGTATTTGGCATTCTCTGGAAATGTATATAGGGGTACATCTTCAGAATGAGCCTGATATATAATTAGGCATTCAATTTTGTTGAATGTTGGTGAAAATATGTGTGGGAATTTGTGTAATGTGTTTGTCATTGCATTATCTACCCTGTCACATTCACTGTAGAAACATTCCTCCAAAATTAGGAGGTGTCTGAAATTTGGACTGTCTGATAGTTAAGTGTGTAAAAAAAAACCATTTCATACATTTCTGTACCTCAATAGATGAGCATTCTGAACAAATCAGCGCTATTATTCAGATACAATGAACATTCGATGAATATAAAGGAGTAAAGTGGTGCTTCAGTAACACAATCTGACTGTATAGGATTCTTTTCGAAGGCATTTTCAAAAGCAGATATATAGTATTCATTGTGCAGTTTCATTATCATCAACATGACTGACCCTCTCAAAGAGAAAATTGTGCATTTTCAGTACTTTTGACTGCAACTTCTTACTTCCTTTCTTTATCCTGAACACAAAGAAAAGCAGAGACAGCTTTGTTTTCATGCATGATATTTTTGATTTATGAATATGCAAATTAGCTTTAAATACCATCTTGCCCATGACAGTCTCACAATGAATAATGGTTATGCAAGTGTGGCATTCATAAACAAAAGACTTCAACTGCACATTACTGCATGTGTAAATGAACAAAACTCACTTTGAACAATGACAACAAATGGAGGAAGAAAACACTGAAAGCTTTTGAAACTCTTTTTTTCATCAGGATTTTTCTTTTGTGTGCGCCATGTTGTACAACTTATTTAGTGAGAGATTCTCTATAACTCTCAGAACATTATTTGCAAGATGTAAATATATTTCTTAATCTAAATCCAAACGTTTGTTACCTCTTTATTAACAAATGCATATAGTTTGAGTGCATAATTTAAAGCAATTCATTTCTTGAATTTGAGTAATGGAACCACTACACTTGCACAGGAGGTGGCAGATATGGATTATTTCAAGCTTTGTGTTTAAGATGAGCAATAAAGCCAGTTTTGGCTACGAAAAAAAAAGTTAATTTATTTTACAATTCACATTTTGTTTCTCACAGTTACGTGTGCATCTCAATTTTTATACTTTTTTCTCTCTCTCAATTGTGGGATCTTAATTAACAATAAAAATTCTGCAGAAAATGACAGCTTGTGAAATCTAAATAGGGTTGGGTATCATTTTAATTTTAGTGATTCCAATTCTGCTTATCAAGTCTGCTTCTTATTGATTCTCAGTTTAGATTCCGATATTTTTTTGGAGTGTGATTTAAAAAAAAAAAAAGAGCAAATACTTAAAGTAAAATGTTTTTAGCTTTTTATGCTTGCCACATTTAGGCTATATCCAGTAGGCTGTAACTGTTAACTGTGACAATTTGTCAGATAATGAAATAAATAACACTTTCATTAAGAAATGCAATAAGCAATTACAAACCAAACTATTTCGCTAGTATAGCACAACAAATGCAACATAAAATAATAGCTGGCTTAATTATGGCCCTGATTTTGAAGGTGATAGTCTTTTTTTTCCTGTGTTTTTTACCTGAGTGTGAGATGCTGCTATTGCTAATATTAGCTGTATCTGTTTCGTTGTTGCAGGACTCGTGGCTGGAAGAGCTAAACATGGAGCATTCCTTGAGATTAATGGCATGTTGAAGCAAATGTTTCATCAGTTTAGAGGTACAGTACTTCCTCTGTACATTTGGCAATGTTTTTGTCTTTTTTTGTTTTTTAAATCAAGTTTAACTAAGCTTGAAAGTTTGCTGTAATTGAAAATGCCAATTGTAATAAACTGCATGTGCATATGAGATAAGGTCCTTGTCACAGGTCCTTTTAGATAGGTAAACTGTAAAATGCTGACTGCAGTTCACCATGTGGTGATGACTCATAGATATTTACATTAGATGTCGCCTACCCTGTTGTTGTCTATTAGAAGGAATGCGTCAATAGGGCCCCCATTTTAGTACAAGGTAGCGCTCCTTTGAAATGAATGCAGGACCAAGGTGCAGTGCATAGATTTATACACTAGATATCGCATACGGACCCTCAGCATGCGTCAATAGCGCCGCCATATTTGTATGGTATGTAAAATGTAATGTAAATGAAATATGACAACGAGACGCTGCGGTGCCAGAAACTTGTATTATTGTCGGCTAAGTGAGCGAGTCGTTCATAACGGGGATTCATTCACAAACGAATCGCTCCCTCCATTAGAATGAGAAGTGAAAGCAGGAGAGGGGGTGTGTTTTTCAGGACACGGATTAGATCAAATTTAACAGGGAGGGAGGATAATACATTTCCATGCACACAAACACACACTCTTTATCGGCAATGCCCGTGCGGTCACTTATCCATCGATGTACAAAAGTGAGGTAAAATTATAATTTTCGTAATGAATTTTTTTTATACATTTTTTTGCGTACTGACCACGGGGGAAAATTCCCGATCATAGATATATGTATATATGTGTATATCTCTGGCTCTGGATGGCCACAGTCCTCCACTGCACCTTGGTCCCGCATTCATTTCAAAGGAGCGCTACCCTGTACTAAAATGGCGGCTCTATCGATGCATTCCTTCCAATAGACAACAATACGCCAGGCGACATCTAGTATATCTATGGGTGCAGTGGAGGACTGTGGCCATCCAGAGCCAGAGATATACACATATATACATATATCTATGATCGGGAGTTTTCCCCGGTGGTCAGTATGCAAATATTTTTTTAAATTACGAAAATTATAATTTTACATCACTTTTCTACATCGATGGATAAGTGACGCACGGGTATTGCCGATAAAGAGTGTGTGTTTGTGTGCATGGAAATGTATTATCCTCCCTCCCTGTTAAATTTGATCTAATCCGTGTCCTGAAACACACCCCCTCTCCTGCTTTCACTTCTCATTCTAACAGAGGGAGCGATTTGTTTGTGAATGAATCTCCGTTATGAATGACTCGTTCACTTAGCCGACAATAATACAAGTTTCTAGCACCGCAGCGTCTTGTTGTCATATTTCTTTTTCATTGTTTGCTGATTTTATTGAACAAAACTAGCATAAGCCTAGAATTCAGTGCAAGTTGATGCTACTTTGCCTTATGATCAGTGCAATAAGAGACTGTATTATCATCAATAACGTTACTTGTTGAGCACAAAAGTTTGTAACATACAAAAAACGTAAAAAAATGAAATCTTACCTATGAAATGTTCTGCCTTTGTGCTTTGTTTTCTTTGTTTGCTCGTTACTGCACCCGTAAGCAGTGCTAAAGTCCAGCATCTTCACATTGACACACTTTCTTGACTAATGCGGTTGAATGACATTTGTCCTGGGAGCACTGTACAAATGTGGTGGCGCTATTGACGCATGCTCAGGGTCCGTATGCGATATCTAGTGTATTTATCTATGGTGATGACTAAAAATTATCTATGGTGATGACTAAAAAAGTCAGGAATTAAAAAAACGGAACCGAAATGAGTGCATCATATCGAATCCCTGGATTTATAAAATTTGGAAACAATTTTTTTATTTAACCGGTTTTCTATACCTAACCCTACAATTTTGAGAAAAAAGTGTAATGACAGTTTGAATTTATATATTTATAACTTGAAATTGCAAACCAAAGACTTGCCATTATGGGAACAAGAAATTTGAGTTTGAGTATTGCTTCTATAAAATACCTGATAAAGTTATATTCCACAAATTGATGTGACACCTTGTACAACCCTGTGGTATTCAAAATGTATTATTTTTTAAAGAAGTTATATAAAGGAATTATAGCTTTCAGTTTGAAAGTTTTAACATACACAGAACAACCCCTACAAAATCAACTGTACTTGTCATATTCCCCATCGGCCTCTCGCAAAGAGTACTCTCGTGTTTATGTTGTCAACCCCTGTGGTGATGCATTCCCATAATAAACTACAGAAATACATAGATGTGCTTTTGTGAGACAAATGTAGGCACGCTTCTCCTTAGGCAATGAGAGTTTTTTTCCTCCCCACATGATTCCTCCACATTGTAAGGGAGCACAAAGCACTGCTCATGGGGCTGCTTTGAAAGTGTGTGTTTGTTGGGCTGCGTGGCCTCAGAGTGATGGTGTGCATCTCGGGGAGTCAGGGTCAGCAATCGATTTCTCAACTCGCTTGCTGAATGCACTAATCAGGCTTTCTGGAGCTCCCTTGTGGACTGGAGTTCTTTGTCTTTGTCTTAGTCATCTCGGCCTGAGAAACTTCATACAAGATAAAGACATTTTTAAAGGAATTGTTTACTACTGCATGTTTGGGGAAAGTTTTGAAAGCTCAGCTGAGCTCACAAAGGCCTGTATTCACTAGCTGCGTATATGCATGTGTAAAGCCTGATATCTTTTATTTAGGATATAAAGAGTTTTTAAACATGAATAGCTAATTTAATATACATGGCATTTGGTCAAAATAATAAATGTTTTAATCTGTTGTGATTTAAATATTAGGGTTATTCCAACAAATATTGATTTCTTAACTCTTCTGAAGTAAAAAAAAAAACATTGGCATTGAGTTTTCTCAAAGTAAATAAACAATCTTTTTTGACCAATCCCCATTTTATGTTTTTAAAGGGACACTAGGCTTATGTGGCTAGGACCTATACTCTCATTCCAGTGTAATAATCATTATTACAATCAGAATATCATTGCACTTGCTGCAGCTATAGTAGGAAAGTAAAGTTTCTTGATTATTATGCTGGAAGGAAAGTGTAGTTCATAGTCATATTGGCCTAAACATAGCAACTTTGATTGTAATTTAACTACAGAAGAGTTAAGCTTTAAATATGAAAATGATGGAAATTCTTTGGTCATGTTTGAGAGAGATGCTAATGGTCTAATCTGATTCAATGATCTATGCTAAGCTAAGCTAAAAGTGCCCCCACCCGACCCAGAGATCACCAGAAAAAAAAGGTAAATCTCAACTGTTTAACTCTAAGATAATTGTAAAAATGTGTCTTTTTTTAAAGTGAAGTTGGGCGGTGCAGTGGCTCAGTGGTTATCACTGTCGTCTCACAGCAAGAAGGTCGCAGGTTCGAGCCCCGGCTGGGTCAGTTGCCGTTTCTGTGTGGAGTTTGCATATTCTCCCCGTGTTCACGTGGGTTTACTCTGGGTGAGTAAATTGAATGAGCTAAATTGGCCATAGTGTATGAGTGTGAATGTGAGAGTGCATGGGTGTTTCCCACTACTGAGTTGCGGAAGGGCATCCGCTGTGTTAAACATATGCTGGATAAGTTGGTGTTTCATTCCGCTGTGGGGACCCCTGATAAATAAAGGGCCTAAGCCAAAGGAAAATGAAATGAATATGAAAGTGAAGTTTTCCGTTAAAGACAACATTTATATTTTACATTTGGAGGAAATGTCATCAGTAGTTTGCAAAACAAAACTTTTTTTTTATGTTTTACTGAAACTAATAACTTGAAATTGTGAATCCAGAGAAACTGATAATTTCCCAATGGCCCCCCATAGCTGTATATATAGTTTTTATTTTGTTACTTTAATTAAAATTGTCCACATAACTGAAATAATGCATGTATAAAAAGGTTTAAAGTTGTGTGAATGTGCTCAAACCTTTTCTATGCACTTTAGAATAATTTATTATTGAATAAGAACCACTTAGATTCATGAGCAGCACTATGTGGGTGTCCGAGTATAATCAATGCAAATTTTAAGCTGTAAGTACAGTTGTGGTTTCATAAAATGTTTCATATTTAAATATGTTTAGAACTCGACATGTTACTTGATCTGACACAAGCACATTCAGGCTTAAAAACTTACTGTCTCCAGTGTGATCACTGCAGTCATCAAATGTCCATCAGAGGGCAGCTTTCGATGTGACCAGAGCAGGACACTAGTTTAATGGCTATTGTTGGGGCGATCAGAATAAAAACGAAAATGAGACTGACTTCCAATAATTCTGAAAGCCTACTTCCATTGTTCCTGTTCTTTCTGGCTGTCAGGGGAAATTGATGGAGTGCAGTGCGGTCTAGAAAACAGGAGGAAGAGCTGCAGATAAGGAATAATGCCACAGCACTGAAGTGAGGAGGATCCAGTCTCTGGGGAACACATCTCAACAGACTCAGGCACATGGGAGAAATTGCTGCTTGGTCTTCGCCCACAAAATTACATTTGAGGTCCTCTGGGACATCAGTCAATGGGTGGTAGGAGCAATCTATTGTTTTGTGTGTGTGTGTGTGTGTGTGTGTGTTTTTTCTGGTCATATAACTGCAAATTAAATCAATATTTGGGATTTATTGTTGCTGTACTGTATGTGAGAGATTAGACAGAGCCATTCTCATCATATCAGTTATAAAGCAGTTCAGTATTCCTATATATGTACTGGAGCAATGGACCAAATTAAGAGGCCACTTAAAAATGATCAGTTTCAATACATTTCTTCTAAATTTCAAATAAATTTTTTTTAGCTTTTTTTCCAAAAAGTGGCAGTTGGTCAAAATAACAGATGTTAACATTTGTCACGGTTATCAATTGTCAAAATCATCAAGGTTATTCCATCAACTATTGTTTTCTAAACTTTAAAAAGGTAAAAGATATATACTGTATAATTTAAACGTGACATCTTTTTATGTAAAATGTACTAAATGACAACAATTTACAAAATGTCAAAATAATTATATAAATATACAGGTACTTTTCAGCTAACTATTAAAAACTGCTAAATTAACTGACAGTAACAATAAAAATACATTACTGTCACGGTGTGCTCTGCACACAAAGGCACGAAACACGGAAGTTATCAAACACGAAAATTTATTAATATAACACTCACTGGCAGATGGAGACACGGGAAGACGGAGACACAGGAACATGGACAACACACTGTGGCAATACAATACTGGACAATGAAGGAGGCAGACTAAGGGGTAGATATACACATGGGATAATGACACACAGGTGAAAACAATCAATAGGAAAACGGCGGGAAACAGAACAAAGGAGCACATGATGAAAACACAGAACAGACACCTGACATTACCCCCCCCCTTTGAAGGCGCGTCCTCGCGCCTTCAACATAACATAAAGGAGGGTGAGAGGGGAGGGGCCAGGGAGGAGTTTCAGGAGGGAAGAACCAGGAAGGGAGCTGGAGCAGGAAGACCCAGGACACAGCCAGAAGGACGGCCCAGGGCGGAGTCGAGGAAGGAAGGGACCATGGAAGGAGGAGTGGCTGCCGACTCCAGGGGGCCGACTGAGGGAGACGCCGCTGATGGCAGTGGAGCCCAAGGAGGAGACAGAGAGCCGTAGGGTGAAGGTGACGACGAGGTCCCGGAGGGCCGGGGTGGAGCAGACGGCTTACCCGAGCGAGGCGACGGCGGGGGTCCGGAAGCCCGCGGCGGAGCCAGAGCGACAGAGGACCAAGGCGTAGCTGGAGGGAAGGAGGAGCTCAACGCAGCTGGCAGGACGGAGCGACGAGGCGCAGCCAGAGGAGTGGAGTCCAGAGGTGTAGGAAGGGCGACGACTGACCAAGGCGGAGCCGGAGGAACGAGGGAGCCCGGTGAAGCTGGTGGACTGATGGTCCACGGCGGAGATGAGGGAGGAGGGAGCCAATGCGGAGCACAAGGGTCGAAGGGCCGAGGTGGAGTCCGTAGCTCGGAGGCTGGAGGAGCTGACGCTGGGCGACACCCTCCAGAGGGCGATGCTGGCAGGCAGCACCTCAGAGCGAGCTCCACCTCTGGAGCTTGAGGGCGAGCTGGGGGGCTGGCTGACTGCAGCAGCGCTGGAGCTGGTTGACTGGCTGCAGTCATAGGTGTGAGTAGAGGTGAAGAGGGTGGGAAGTCACTCACGACTCTGGAGCTTGGGGCATCGGGAAATTCAGGAACTAAAAAACTGTGTGGAAACAGTTGACGCGGAGATACGTCTTTGCTGTCTGGAAACAGCGGAAGGGGCTTGACTTCGCTCCAGAAGTCGGTGAGCAACTTCCCAGTGTCCAGCGGTTGCACATCTGCAGAGGGGGGGTGGACGGGACTCTCGCATGAGCCGCTGAGGTCCACCAGGACTCCCCCTTTCGGCGATGTTGCCGGCTCACACACCTGGTCAGACGGCCTGTTGAGCTCCTCCTGCTCGGTGTAACTCCGCTCTGTCGCTCTAGATGGCGATGGCTCGTACACTGCGGGTGGCTCTCCGTCTGCGGTGGGCTCTGGCAAACGCTCCCTGCAGGTGGGTGGTGTTTGGCTGGTCACTGGGTCGGGAGTGGCGCTGGCGAGCTCTTCCTCCTTACAGAAGATGAATGTTGCTCCATTCCTCGCCAGAATCCACTCCACATAAGCGGCGATATTGCCCCGAGGACCATCTTCGGACGACCATCTTGTATGGTCCTCGAGGCTGCTTTCCCCCTGCTCCAGCAGGAGGGGAAGAAAAAAGGGGCTGTCGATGGGGTCCATGGGAACACGAGGGAGAGGAAAAGAAAACACTGGGGGAAAAAAGACTAAAAAGAAAAACGGGGGAAAGTACGCCGCAAACTGTTTGGGGTCCAGTATTCTGTCACGGTGTGCTCTGCACACAAAGGCACGAAACACGGAAGTTATCAAACATGAAGATTTATTAATATAACACTCACTGGCAGATGGAGACACGGGAAGACGGAGACACAGGAACATGGACAACACACTGTGGCAATACAATACTGGACAATGAAGGAGGCAGACTAAGGGGTAGATATACACACGGGATAATGACACACAGGTGAAAACAATCAATAGGAAAACGGCGGGAAACAGAACAAAGGAGCACATGATGAAAACACAGAACAGACACCTGACATTTACAAAATAATAAACTATATAGACATATTTAAATAGTTAAAATAATAAAACTGAAGCCCAATAACCTTAAGCTAGCATAATAATAACACAAAAAAATGTTATTAAAATTATAAAAGGCATTAAATTAAACAAGTATTAAGTATAAATAAGTTAGTAGCAAGAACAATGACACGAAATCTTACAGAGTCATTCTCATCAAAGTTACATTGCAAAACACCAGCAAGAACTTGACAACATCCAGTATAATTCATTTACACTTTATTTCCTCCCGTCTCTGAAATGCTAATGCACTACCAACAATACCTGATGTTTTCCAGCACGGCGGGACGCAATGAATTCATAGAATTTGTGGTGCTAATTAGCATGGCCTAATTTACATTGAAGCAGGAAGTGAACTCCGCTCCTATTTTAGGCATCATGCAGGTATGCATCATCATCATCAGCACGACTGCCTCCTGCATTTCTGTAATTCGCTTCTAATTAGCCCACAAAATCATGAGAAAAGTAGGCTGAAATTCAGTTTTTAACAAGATAGCATGTTGGTTCGGCCAGTTTAATAAGTTGCACAGAGGTTGCAATGCGATGTTCCCTCAGGCATACCCGCGCGTGTCTGGCCCACAGTGTACAGGTGGTACAGGCAAACAGAAATAGGGAACTTTTTCAAATTATAGTGAGCTGTGGAGAGGCAGGTCATGTCGTCGGCACACCAGGCTTGTCTCATTACGCCCACTCAATCCCTCATTAGAAAAGCCCAGTCGCTCCGAGTGGGGCGAGACAGAGACCAAATGCATCACGGCATCCTTTCATTACCTGCCAAGGCCGTCAGGACCACATAAACACTGACGGCTCATAATGAGATAGTGATGGAGAGAAATGACCAAACATTGGAGTGATTGCCATGACAGGCAGGCTAATATGGAGCATGAGACCCGTGGATGGCAGGCGCTGCTCTGACAAACATGGCGAAGAATTCTGATTGAAGGCAAGCACTTTCTCTTGTCTGTCTCAAGCAAACTGTCAGGGCCACCTCTGTCTTTTTAAACACAGCTCCAACCTTCCTATTTACACTCAAAGCTTGAGAGGTTATGGATATGGTCGGCTGGTAAAGGTTTGGAAACGCTTTTGCTATCTCATTCAATATTCATGCGGACAAAAAAATGGGATTGCGGGACAAAGGTCCAACAGCTGTCTAGACGCCTCCGCCATTGCTCAGCCTTCAGGTATGAATGTAATAAAAATGGGACTGAAGGTTTTAAGTGCAAGCAAAAGGGACCATTAAGCTTGTAATATGTTACCTTGCAAATTGCTTTGAGCGGTGTCTGAGTATAATCTAGTTATTTCTGAACTGGAAGTGCAAAAAAAAAGTTGTCACATGAATAGTCAGGGCCGGTTCTAGACTATTTGTCACCTTACTACACAGGACAGGGGAGTATCATTGAAAAAGTTCCTCTGTGCCTTGTAGTGAAAAAAAATAGTAATTTATAATAAATATTAATTTATATTAAATACTAGTGTTTTTGAATGGTGTACCACATTTTCCACAGAACTAAAAGTGTACCATACATTATTTTAGTACAGTTCATAACAAAAGCAATAGTTATGAACAATAGTTAAAGGGATTGTTCACCCAAAAATGAAAATTTACTTAATTAAAACAAATCTCAATAACCTCAAGATATCATAACACTAAATAACACAAACAAATGTTATTAAAATGGCAAAAGGTATTGAAATAAGCAAACAAGTATTACGTGTAAATTAGATGTTTGCCAGAACAATGACATAAAATGACAAAAAAAGTATATGAAAATGTACTCTCAAATAGAAAATGTCTCTCAAATAGTTCCAAACATTTATGGGTTTCTTTCTTCTGTTGAACACAAAATAAGATATTTTGAAGACGCTGAATACATGTAACCATTAACTTCCATAGCAGGAAAAACAAATATGATGGAAGTCAATGGTTACAGGTTTTCAGCTTTCTTCAAAATAGTTTTTGCTGTGTCCAATGGAAGAAAGAAACTGTTTGGAACAAGTGAAGGGAGAGTAAATAATAATAGAATTTTCATTTTGGGGTAAACAAACACTTAATTACTACTTTATGATGTAATATCCATTAAGTTGTAAGTTCTATAATATATACAGTACACTATAATACACTTTGCTATAGTATGATTAAAAAACTATAGTATTTGTTTAATGTAATTTTGGGATACCTGAGGGTTGTCCCAACTAAAATATGATTAAAAACCACCCGGCGTATTGCAGATAATGTATTTTCAATGCAGCTGGTAGTTCGCCTATATCTAGAAACGATACTGTGCATAGTTGATGTACGGCTACTTTGCTAGACAGACTGTTTTATAAAAGAACTGAAATTCGATCTGAAACTCTACCCGTCAGCTAATCATCAAGGTAACACAAGCGACTGTACTTGGAAAAAAAAAAAACGTATAGATGGATCATGATTGAATCTCTGTCCGTGGAGCTAAAGATCCCTGCACAGTCCTCCAGATTGATTCAGCAGGGCTCCACAGGTGCAGAACCACAGTCTGGGCCTCATTAACTGATAGTGGCTGATATGGAAATAACAGCGGGGAAAAAGTGAATCAGAAAGAGAGCTTAGACGGGTACTGTCACACAGGAGCTGGCAGGGTGCTGACAGGATCTCAACAGTCCACTATTTGTGGCAAGAATACAGAATTGAAACTTTATTTCTGAAGTTTTTTTTTTTCTTCCTCGGATTCAGAATGTGAAAACAACCAAAATACAAAAAAAAAAACAATTACTGTTTATGTGTGATGTTTTAATTAAAAGGGAGATGACAAAGAACTTTAAAAAAAATCAAATAACAAATTGTTTACAGCTACAAAGTGATGTCTGCTTCTGTAATTTATTTATTTTTATTCAATTTGTAATTGTTATAAAGGTATGATGTGTAATTTCTGTGCATACCATTTTTTTCTTCTAAATGTTTCACCGTTTCTAACATTCTACCATGCAAACAACTAGTCTAAACCAGGAATTCAGGACTTCAAACTAACATTTAAGAGCCCTGGCACCACTGCCAATGAGTTCAAAAGAAAGTGGCAGCAGCTCATTATTGATATAATGAATATTGATATAATAATATTTTAATATTTGACAGTATCTGGAGGTGAGAGTATAGAGAAGCATGAGTTGGGATTTAGATGTATATTTTTCCCACTATAAAAAACAGTGGCACCTAAAAAAAAAAGTAACATCATATTACTACTTTACAGTATGCTTACAAGATTTAGTTGCTCTAGCAGGGAAAAAAGGTTACAAATGAGACCATTTAATGACAACCTGGTGCCCTGATCCCAACTCAGACTAACACCTTTAGATGAGCCAGTTTTGGTGCGTCAATCTGGATGGATGTTGAATATTAAATATTTATTTATAAAAAAGTATTTTTAGTCCAGAACGTGATGCTTTTGCTGAAATCAAGCTGCCAAACTGTCTTCTTTCTGATACTTTTTAGGACATTATAGTATGAGAGAAGAAAACACAGAATTACTCAGTGTACTTAAATACAGTTTTTAAAATAGTTTCCAACAATTTATCTACACCATTTCAGACTCCATTTTACTCTAGTCTATTCATGTTATGCCAAAAATTGAATGGGTATATTCGTTTACTCTCTGGGATTTTTTTGGGGGGTAGTAACAAATTACAGCTACTTCATTATATTTGCATGAGTACATTTTTTAGGTAACTTGTACTTTTACAGTATATTTAAAGATGTTTACTTTTACTAATTAAATTAGTAATGAAAAAAATAACGTTACTTTTATTTATTTGGCAGCATTCCTCCGTTACTGTTAATGCATAATGAATACTTGTTTGCAAGTCTCTTAAGATATTGGAGAGGCTGCTACTTTGTGCATCTCTTGTTTTCATTTAGCGCGCACGGCTGTAGTTGATGATGACTGAAACCGAGGAAGACATGTGTGAGTTATTGAGGCAAATCGCCCGTGGCCTCAAGTTGACTGTTTTCACTCTAAGATGCTAAAAAGATTAGTTTTATAAAGCAATGTATGCTGTGTGCACCAAAACAAACTGATATTGCAGCATACAATAATTCCAGCTTCAACCTGAAAAACATGTAGTGGTTGTTTGAACCCTAATGGTAATTTGGAAACTATGAGCTCCTTTATCTTACTGTAAAACCACATTTCACACTGATGTTATACACTGATGTCCTAATGTCCCTTATATGTGCTTTTGCACAAGCAATGACAAACATCATGTGAACTCCTGAACTCTATGCAGATTTATGAACAAACTTTAATTGTAAAAATCTGCACATTTTTACATCCATTTTTCACAAAACTAAATAAATTAAATGGCACACTGTGACATCTTGCATTGATCTGGGCACCTTGAAAAAGTGTAGAGCATACATACAAAATAAAAATGGGCCTGCATTTTATTTTATTCCTAGAAAATAATTGTTATATTACTATCTGAAGATTGCATGTGCTTATAAAATGTATTTTGTATGTAAGGCACTGTTCTTAAAAGGAAGATCATTATTCATTCGCACCATTTAACCATTAATCACATTTTTAAAAGAATAAAAAATATATCTGGGTCTGTTTGAGATTTTATTGCAAATTACAGGTTATGTGATGTTAATGTTCCCATCACTTACCTGATATAGACTACTTTACTTATATAAGCTAAGTAGCTTTTACCTTTTTTATATAGGCAAAACAAAGATACTATCAAGGAGAGTTTTGTGAAAGCTCTCCAAGTAGTTTGAAATGCAGGGTTTATGCTTCTCATCAGTTATATAAGAAGCAAATAGTAACTACTTGAGTAGTTTTTCATCTCATACCTTTTTACTATTACTCAAGTAACTATTTAGATTGTTACTTTTACTTGAGTAAATATTTCCTTAAGTTCTTGTACTTGAGTACAGATTTTGGCTATTCTACCTACCTCTGGATTTTGGTCATCCAGCACTGCTTACAGCGTAGACAGAATCACTGAAGATAAGAGTTCCACAGATCACATTATTTAGACACTGTTGCTTTATTTGCTTTATTTTACAGCAGCTTAGTATTTAAACTAGATAACAGCACATGATGTAACCTCATGATATGATGGTTCGCTGATAAATCGCTTGAGTCGCTTTTGGTAAAAGCATCTGCTAAATGACTAAATGTGAATGTCATAATCTAACCTGAAACAATGAAGCAGATTACTGAACTCAATAACTAGGTTCACATTAAAGAATTAAAGATGATTGACTGTTGACTACATTGGATCTGACAGTAACGCTGCAATATGCTGTACAACTGTGAGCAACACTGTTGCTACAATGTGTCACTATTTGTCTATTACAGGCCACTTGAATAAGTTTTATTTTTCTTTAAACTAAATTAAACAAATTCAGAGAATATGTGGTATGGTAAAACTGTATGTTTCAAAGAGGATAATTGAAAACAGGATAGAAAATAGCTCAATATGTTGGCGCAATAGCCTAGCCGTTATCGCATCGATATATGGTGCGATAGCACTTCAGGGCGTCCTGAGTTCGAATCCTGGCTCGAGGACATTTCCCGACCCTACTCCTGTCTCTCTCTCTCCCACTTCGCTTCCTGTCTGATTACTGTCCTATCTAATAATAAAGGCAAAAAGACCGAAAATAAATCTTAAAAAAAAAATAGCTCATTATCTCTGAATTATGCCCTTCCAGCCACAACCGATCACTGGGAAAAACACCCATACACTCTCATTCACACACATACACTATGGTCAATTTAGCTTACCTAATTCACCTATACCACATGTCTTTGGACTTGTGAGGGAAACCGGAGCACCCGGAGGAAACCCACGCGAACACGGAGAGAACATGCAAACTCCACACAGAAGCGCCAACTGACCCAGCCGAGGCTCGAACCAGCGACCTTCTTGCTGTGAGGTGACAGCGCTACCGACTGCACTGCCCTAATAATAATTAACACATTAATATTAATTAATAAAAATTTTTTGTAAATTATTTAATTTTATTAAGATTTATTATCATTTAACAGTTTAATTAGTGATTTTCAGCAACCCACAAATCCACTGCAGTTGCTTAAAGTCAGTTTATGAAACTTTGCAATTGTCCATTTTAAATTTAAATGAAGTTAAAGAAAATAAATAAGAAATAATAGCAATAATTAATCAGAAGAGTGTTTCAATTAGATAGGCTGACAGTAATGGTAAAATATAAAGGCTTGGGCAAAATAGGCATCTACTTTTTACTCATTTGAATAACATTTAAAAGAATAACTGCAATTAAGAAGGACAGTGTTTTAGTATGATAATGAGGCGCTAATGGCATTGTGTAATTCTGAAGATCGCTTTAATGATGCTGGTCTTGATGAAAAATAATTGCTTCACGTTACTTCCCATGTAATGACTCAGAACCTCCTACTAAAGAAAACATCTCAAGTGATAGTGTGTTTGATTCGCTTGATATGGTGTCAGAAAGTAAAAACAAAAGCTGTCACTTTGCCACCCACAAACATTGCAGAGTTGACTGAGGGGTGAGTCATTAAATCAAGCCATTTCTGTGAAAGAGGCTATTTAACGATTTGTGCTCAACTTTAATTGAGAGAATAATAACAGCCCTCTTGTGATGACCAAATACATTTGAAGTTTTCAAAGTTTTTTTTATGAAAAAGGAACAACTCAAGGCCAAACATTCAGGAAACAAATAAACAAAGCATAAACAACGCTATAATGGAATAAACCATTTTTTAAATTTATTTGCACGTTCATTATTGCAAAACACAGTCTATATACAGTTTAGATTTGATTTTTACATTTAATGTTTTTCCTACAGATTATAATGAACTGATTTTAGAATACTAGTTTATGTAAAAAAAAAATGTTAAATAATGTTTTTTTTTGTTTTCTTTCTCAAGGATTCTCAATAGTTTTTGTTCAAGAAATTAATAGGTTCCTGCACATTCATTGTTTTACCTTAAAATTAAATTATGTGTACTACTACTTCTTTGGGTTTAAGTACAGTTAGCACAGAGATTTTAGATTCATCATGCACATTTAAGCAACCCAGGTTCATTGGAAATATGTGCCTATAGGACTACACTTTTGAGAACTGTCAAATATGTACCCTGGAGTACTTTTTGCAGTTTTTGTTTTCAGAATTCCACTAGAGGGCGCCATTTACCTTTGACTATTTCTAATACGTTACTGTGGCACGTTTTCTCATACATGTCATTTCTGGTAAATCCACCAGAGGGCGCTGTGTACATTTCTCCAAGTATTAATATCCTACTTGTCCTTGTCTGTGAAAGGAGCCGGTCGACTTGTCATCATGCATAATATCCCACCCTTTCCCCTAAACCAAATCGATAGTGTTTTCAAAAGCAAATTAGTACATTGTACTGCTTTTTAAAAAAATTAATTTTACCTGGTTTCTGGAATCGTACTTCACCACACTCATATTCTGGTCTGCTCCTCTCCGTCTCCCAAGTCTAGCGCCATTCGCAGTTAGCTACCAAGCGAATGCCGGAAAAGCTGTCTATGCGGAGGTAAGCAGTCAGAAGTATCGCCCGGTATCGTTCATTTTACACACAAAATGCAGCCATATGAGCCCACGAGCACATATTTGTCAGTTCTCAAAAATTTACTCCAGGGCACATTTTCCCAATGAACCCGTGTTGCATTTAAATCATTAGTTCACAAGTGTTTTTGAATGATTCATTAACTGGGTTGAATCTTAAGAGTCACACTAGCTATGTTTCCATCCACCTATTTTTATGCACATTTTGGATATGTGCATAAAAAAAAAAGGTTGATGGAAACATCAAGATGCGCATACATTTTGAAAATGCACATAAAAAATGTATGCGCATAACTAAGTAGGATAAGCGGGGGTTTTTTATTTAAATAAAAATGTGCATACACTACGGTGGAAAAACTTACCGCACAAATTCCAATATGCGCATTTAAAAAAGTATTGTGATTTTGTTATAAGAAATCATGTGATGATAAAAATGTGTGTGAATGGTCAAATCAGCAGGCTGACCACATTATAAAACATCTGAAATGTTATTTTGGTCATTCTAAAATGCCTTAACCATTTCAGTATTAGTGTTATTATATTATTAATTACCTTCAGAATTGTCAAGAGCATCTGTGCTCCACGTCTTACGTGTTCAAACGCCACCACACGATCATTGTGTGTTGGCATTGTCTTCTGAGGCATAAGTAATTTATTAGATAAAAGAAAAGATTCACAGAGCTTCTCCTACTGCAGCAAATTCTGTTTTTACTTTTGATATTTGCCGCCAGTTAATCAGGAAGTGACGATTTTGTTCTTTGTCTCATTGGATGGAAACGGTGCTTTATTCGCAAATCTTTTATGCGATATTCCAGTTTTGCTCATAAATCTAATTCACATCTTTGGATTGTAACATAGCTGTTGTGTGCAAGCCGTGAGGAAACACTGCTGTGATCTGCAGCTACGACAAAGCAATTTATATTTTGAGGTCTCTACAGTTATTGGATACAGCAGAATTAGACTGTCAGTCTGTGCAGTAGTTCCCCTTTAACTCTTACTGAAGTGTCTTCTCATATTAGCTTCCTAACCTCTGGCAGGTGTTGGTTATGTCAACATGTTATGATTGAATCAGAAACAATGTTGCTCTGCAGTAATGGAATGTAAAGTGTTGCCTTACAGAATGTTTATTTTAGTTCTGCTGACTAAGAAAATAATATTTACTTTGCATGGGGAGATAAACATTCTGCGTTTCCTGACTCTATAGATTCTCTGCAGTAATTCATCATTTAATCATAGAATGCAAGCTGCTGCTTTTCCCAAGGCCATTGTTTTGTATTGAGGTGTACGTTTAGTTGAGTACAGACAAAAGTGTTATTACGTGTATTATGTACAGTGAATTCAAATCAGTAAACAAAATATTCGTAGAAAACCTAGAACGTACTTATAATATGTTAGAAATTGTCACAGTATTTCCCAGATAGCTGCATTTTCACCATTTCATTGATGTTGGTTAGATAGTAATAAATGTAAAATAGCTTCTTTCATAACAGATATGTGAAAGAAAGATTTGAAACCCTCATGTAATACTTGAAAGCCATTTTTTTATTAGGCATATTCACAGGCATACTGCATATTCAAACAGTCTTTTTTTCAGTAATTTTGGTTTGGTCTATATTCTGATTCATTGGAGTATATTCACAATATGGACTGTTTTAAACTAGGTACTATATATAAATTTTGGCCAATAGTGATAAGAATAAGTGTTCATATTTGAAACAGACAACCGATAAATAGGAGTTCCCCTATGGGTCATAATTTCTGGAATATCATAGAATTTTAAAAGGGTATTCCAAACATTGAAAGTCAAAGGATTTTTGTATTTTTGTCCAAGTCATGAAATATCAGGGATGTTTGTTTATCACTTAAATTTTTGTTTCCATTTATCAATTTATTATACCATATTTTTTTATTGCATTGTTTCACTCCTGTTGTTATTGTTAGACTATTTTTAAGCTCCATTTTCTGCTCATCAACTGGAAATCACTGAAATCAAATGCAGCCATCAGACTTTACCAGTTAATTAAGGCTAACATGTCAGGATAATATAAATTATAGGAGCTTTGGGTTCAAAATGAGCACTTCAAAGACTGGGTGTTAAAAAGCGGACAACAGAAAAATGAATTAAAGTTTGTAAAACTATTATTGAGCTATTAAATATGGGAGAGGGAGCACTAAAGTCCTGTAAAATGATATTTAAGCTAAAAAAAAAAACATTTCAAAATTATGCAGAGCTGTCACGTTACCGGGAGGTATTGCAGACAGGACAAGATGGGTAGGATCCATGTGCATTTAATGGTGAGTTATCTTACAAAAACAGGACATCGTGGAACACAAAGTAACAAATAAACAAAACAACAAACTAAGACCGGGAACTAAGCTATAACATGAGCAAAAACAACAAGACCAAACAATACCATACAAAAACAACAACTGAGAATAACAATCAACGACTGAGCCAAGACTAGACAGGTGCAGGGTGTATAAATAGTCCAAACAATGAGTAGTGATCGGATGCAGCTGTGTGTGTGATGAGTGGAAGTGGAAACCGGGTGTGTGTGGCGGAATGATGGGAATTGTAGTTTGTGATGATTTGTAGTTCACCAGCGATCTCTGAAGTCCTTGATCGCTGGTGAACATGACAGTACCCCCCTCCTAAGGAGCGGATTCCAGACGCGACAGAATATTCCCGGAGGGAGGTGAAGCAGAGGCGGAACAGGGGGAGGGCATGGAGGGTCCAAAACAAAACACTAAACAAAGCTGGCACATAACACAGTGACTAGACAGGAACAAGAAATACAAAAACTGTGAAACAAGGAACTGTGGCTGACCTGGAGCATGGAACTCTGGCGGATCTGGAGCATGAAGCTGCGGAGGACCTGGAGCATGGAATTCAGGCGGATCTGGAGCATGAAGCTGTGGAGGACCTGGAGCATGGAATTCTGATGGATCTGGAGCATGAAGCTGTGGAGGACCTGGAGCATGGAATTCAGGCGGATCTGGAGCATGAAGCTGTGGAGGACCTGGAGCATGGAATTCAGGTGGATCTGGAGCATGAGGGTGAAGTATGTCTGGGGGTTTAGGTTCAGCAGGCAGATATGGGTTAAACGCCCTCCGTGGGTCTGGAGGTTTAGGTTCAGGACGTACTGGCGGTTCACCGAACCCCAGCGGATCAGGAGGCTTTGGTTCAGGACGTACTGGCGGTTCACCAAACCCCAGCGGATCAGGAGGCTTTGGTTCAGGACTTACTGGCGGTTCACCGAACCCCAGCGGATCAGGAGGCTTTGGTTCAGGACATACTGGCGGTTCACCGAACCCCAGCGGATCAGGAGGCTTTGGTTCA
>CAIGQV010000001.1:18408017-18455773 GCA_903798115.1 Danio jaintianensis
CCTCCGGCCTTTCGTGGGACTCAAACGGCTGCTCTGGCAGCACTGGGAAGTCACACGGCTCTGCCAGCCCTTCTTGGGGCTCAAGTGGCACCTCCGGCTTTTTGTGGGACTCAGGGGACTGCTCTGGCAGCACTGGGGAGTCACACGGCTCTGCCAGCCCTTCATGGGATTCAAAAAAAACTGGTCGTGAACTTGACTGTCGAGGATAGGCGCGGAGCTTAAGGTTGGCTTTCCTCCTTTTGCTCTCCTGATGTTGCTCCTCCTCCACAACTGAGATAGCGAAGGGAGAACCCGACAACAAAAGTGCAAACTCCATGTATACATATAGACCCCAGTCCTCCTCAAAAGTGGGCATCCTAGAGCTAACTGGGTCTGAAAGTCCTCCTTGAAAAAACATCATCAAGAGTAGATCGTCATAGCTGCTTCTCGGAGCCAAGTTCAAGAACTCCGCAATGTATCGCTCAACGGAGCGATTACCCTGACGGAGTTGGATGATCTCACCATCTGCTGGATCCATAATGGGGCTCAGTCGTTCTGTCACGTTACCGGGAGGTATTGCAGACAGGACAAGATGGGTAGGATCCATGTGCATTTAATGGTGAGTTATCTTACAAAAACAGGACATCGTGGAACACAAAGTAACAAATAAACAAAACAACAAACTAAGACCGGGAACTAAGCTATAACGTGAGCAAAAACAACAAGACCAAACAATACCATACAAAAACAACAACTGAGAATAACAATCAACGACTGAGCCAAGACTAGACAGGTGCAGGGTGTATAAATAGTCCAAACAATGAGTAGTGATCGGATGCAGCTGTGTGTGTGATGAGTGGAAGTGGAAACCGGGTGTGTGTGGCGGAATGATGGGAATTGTAGTTTGTGATGATTTGTAGTTCACCAGCGATCTCTGAAGTCCTTGATCGCTGGTGAACATGACAAGAGCACCACAGCATCCTGTTTTTTTTCATTCATTATACAGTAGGTCATGGAAATTCACCCTTTTTTAGTCAAAGTTAGGGAAAAAACAGGGAATTTGATATTTGAATATAATTTCCTTTTATATGTATTTTTCTGAGCCTTATTATAAAACAAAGGCATAAAACAGAGAACTGTGAACTGATTTTATTTTACAAATTGCAATTTTAATATATGTTTAAATTCTTAAATACTTCCACACTGTCAACATATTGTCTTTCCTCTATCACAAACTGTTCTAAAGTCCGTCTCATGTCATGGAACCAATCAAAACTTTCATGGCTAGCAGCACTCACCTGAGGTCAGCAAAAATATATAATTCATCATCTTTAATATATCAACCTATTTTTTTTTTCTTTTTGGGCCAAGGTAACTGGTTGGCATGTCTGTTTTTAATGTTTTTTTTTGTTGTTGTTTTTTTTAATACAGCAGACGAGTTAGACACTTGAGCAGTAACATCTAGTCGAGGACCATGTGTGTCAGAATGTGGGCAGTTAAAGTATACCGTGGGCTTGAGGAACACTTACTGTAGTTGCTAGACGCTCGCATGGCATGTCAAATTTGTATGAATTGCATACAGAACGGCCACAGGCTCTGCACTCTCTTACTTCCAACAATCTCCCCAATCCCATACAGACTACTGCTGTAATTCCCTGGCAATGTTCAAAAGGCTCCTAAAACACCTCTTTTCTGTCAGTCCTTAACTTAAAAATAAATAATAATTAATTCTTACTCTAGCTTGTATTTTTCAAACAAAGTTTTGTATTAGTAGCAATTAATGTGAGTACTGTCTCTTTACGATGAATTGCTTGATCTACATGTATTGTATTTTTCATTTTAAGTTGCTTTGGATAAAAGCATCTGCTTAACAGTGTTATAAGCAAGTTACTTCCAAACTCTAATACATTACAGATTACTTGTTACTGCTATTTAAAAGCAATCCCTTAACCTAATGTCACTGTCTCCGAATTATAATTACTTTTGAGTTATTTTCACCAAAATAACTACAGAAGTAGAATTTAAAAGCAAAATATGTTTTTTTTTTTTTACTTTAATAGTGTTATATATTTTGCTCTCTTGGGTACTTGCATTATTCCATATTAGTGGGTACTTATAGTCATTAAGCAATGACCCATTTTTTTCCATTCATTTATATGTTAAAGGGTTGGACTTAATGTGGGTCCTGTTCATCTGTCTGTTTTCTGACATTTAGAATATGGCGCAAAAGTTTTGCACAAATTGGTAATGGGAACCAGTCTAGTGTAAAATTTTCTTGTGAGAATAAAAAGACTATGAACTAAGAGCACAGTAGAATGTAATTACCAAGTAAAAAAAAAAATGTCAAAAGAAACTAGCAGTCAGCTCCTGACAGAAATCATTAGGACTGGTGAACAGGAATCCTGTGGAAACTGGATCATTTGCTGCACTCCTTGAGTTAACACTACTAAATGGACTAGGCAGAGAACATAAAACAACAGGTCTAAGATTAGAAGATCGTTCTTTTCACTCTGAAAATGGCATGAGGCAGGAAACAT
The DNA here is from genome assembly GCA_903798115.1 of Danio jaintianensis. Classification (NCBI taxonomy): domain Eukaryota; kingdom Metazoa; phylum Chordata; class Actinopteri; order Cypriniformes; family Danionidae; genus Danio; species Danio jaintianensis. Next base: position 18,410,534 of record CAIGQV010000001.1, read on the forward strand.
GCAAGCAGCGAGCCGAATCAAAGATGCTGCCTATCATGGCTGTGAAGAAGCAAATATCAAAAACACTGGGATTTATGGTGGACCATTATTCACCCCGCCAGCACCACAATCATGATTTTGAGCTTATTACAGCCCATTAGAGTTTAAAAGACTGTAGTTTGCTATATCTGACTGTTACATTTCCGAAATGCTTTGTTCACTTGTTAGAGTAGAAATGTGGATGAAATTCCAATTATAGAGCCTTATTGCATATGAGAGAGATGATTTAACATTTCTGACAATGACCTGACCTCAGCCCACTCACTGCTGCCATGTGCCTTGTATTCCTTCAAAGTGTCTTCTGTCCTATTATTCTTGCTGCTTCACTTATTACTTTAACTTTTTTGTTTCCTTTTTATGAAATATAATTATCATTAATAGTAACCAGAGAAATGATTACGCATCAGTGTTTGAAAAGGTAATTTCACCACTGTCCTCTTTAATTTGGTAAAGAAATTAAGACGGAATCTAAAATGTGATCGGATGACACTGCAGTCTAATATCACAGTGCTGTAATAATATTATCCAAACGAGATGATTGTATTAGCATAATTGAAAATATACCAATCTGCGTAGACGTCAGTGGGGGATGCCGAATAGTTGACAGGAAGACATGATTGTAATAGATTTCAATGACTTTGTTAGATTTGTTTTTAATCAAGGGAGAAGTGCACCAAGATCAGCGCGAAGACCCTGGATTTCATCAGGAGTGACTGTAATGACTCCATGTGAGCTTGAATTAATGATCAGGTATGTGCTCCGGAGGCACTGTAAGTCACACTGAGTTTTATAAAAGCGCCTCATTCATTTCTGACCTTTGAAAGCTTAAGACCAACCTCACATTTGCATTTTAAGCAAGCTCTCAGATCATTATAAGTCGCTCCAGGATAAAAAGTTGAGTTGGCCTTTTTCTTCCCGAGACCTTATCTTTTTTTATTTATTTTGCTAGCTGCATGCTCTGAGTTTGGCAATAAGAAAAAATCCGTCAGGCCGGAGGCACAAGAGAAGTTGAATGAAGTTAAATATACAGATCTGTTGACATCGCTAAGAATCCCATTTCTCGTTTTATGCTGGCAAAAAATATCATTCATGTAGCAAGTATTTCGATGTTCAAGCTTTCAGGTTACACCGTGCACATTAAAAGACACTTAGAAGTCAAACTAGTTCAGCAGGTGAGTTGAATTGAAGGATTTTTTCTTGGCTTCAAACCAATAGGCTTACTGAGGTGGGGGAAAAGTCCAATTTGTGCTTTTTCCAGCATGCAGTGAATCCTTAAAGCGCTAGTTCCCAAAAATAACAACATTTACTCACACTCAAGTGGTTCCAAACATTTGAGTTTCTTTTTTCTAAAACACAAAAGAAGATATTTTGAAAAATGTTAATTAAAAATAAAAATAAATAAAAATGAAAGATAAATACTATGGAAGTCAGTGGTTACAGATTTTCTACATTTTCCAAAATATATTATTTTCTGTTTGACAGAAAAAAGAAACTCAAACAGGTTTTTAACAAGTGAATGTTGAATAAATAATTTAAAAAAATTTAGTTTTGGGTGAACAATCTCTTTAATAATAAATTTGAATGTTTTAGTTGCTGTTTCTATACTCTCTTGTTATTGTCGTCACATTTACTGTAGTATCCATTTAACCTGTAATGCCTTGTCTTTTTTCCTTTAAAATCAGCACTTGGGTTATTGTAACCCTTGTTGATTCATGCATCAAGTATTGACTTTTGTGTGCCATTTTCTGCTCTTTATTGATTAATTCATTGATCCATCGACTGGTTTGTTCCATGAAAATTTAAATAATGGCCCATTTGTATGGTGTTGTAAATATATTAAAGAGATAGTTTACCAAACAATGACATTTCTGTCAATACTGTTTTTGTCATTCCAAAACTGTACTGAATTCAATTCAATTTATCTTGTAGATTGTGTCAAAGCAGCTTATCATAGAAGTTCCAATAAATTGAAATTGAAACAGTGTCAGTCCAGTTTTCAGACTTAAAGTTCAATTTAGTTCAGTTCAGTATGGTTAATTTTCACTGTTGAAAGTCCAAACATCGAAGAGCAAATCCATCGATGCGCAGCTCCACAAGTCCCAACTATACAGTATGTCTTTCTGTGCAAATGCAAAATATGCAATGAAATGTTTATCTTAAGGATTTGCATTTATTTGACCAAAAATGCAGTAATAACAGTAATACTGTGAATTATTATTTTAGTTTAGACATATGCCAACATTCAATAATTCAGTATATTGTGATAATGTTGATATCATGGGCATTTCAAAATACTATGGATAATTTTTTTTTATTTGAACTCTTAGAGTGCTTTTTAAGAATATTCAGATTGTTTTATTGGTAGGGGTGTTCATTACAGCACAAAGGGTTTTTAAAGACTTAATAGGCAAATTATTTTTAAACATTAAACATTCCACGTGTTAATCTTGGACTATTTATAAGACTTTTGTTCATTAACTTTGTACAGCAATGTTCAATTTGTTAACATCAATTAATTTAAATAAAGTAAATGTAATGACAACTACTGTATAAAAGCATTTATTAAATTAAGCTGATGTTAATTCTTTAGTTAATGCATAATAAATCATTAAAATATAATTGTTTTATTAAGTGGAGTCAATAACTAATAAAATTCAGATTTTGTTTATTATTCACATTAACATGTAGCTTTAATATGGCAATTTCTAACTATTGATTTTAATGCATTAACTTATGTTTACTAATGAGACTTTATTGTAAAGTATTTTTGCCATTTTAATTTCTTTAAAAAACATTTATTTACTCTGAACATGTCTATACAATAAAACAGTACATTATGTATTTGTTTGGGTTATCATATCTGTTTTAAAATAATCTTTTTTTGCAGGTTAGGTCAATATCATGATACCAGCAATTAATTTCAACAAGAAAATTTGATTCCAGCAGAAGGCTATTTTAGTTATACAAGCCTATTATAAAAAACCAAAATGTTTTTAATCAAAGCTGAATTTTCAGCACTGTTACTGAAGTTTTCATGCAGCATCACATAATCCTTCATTAATGGGAAGAATTTAGCTATGCATGCATAATATAGTCATTTAAAAACACAGATATGTAGATGTTTTAATGATTATGATAAAATGTATTTGTGTTTGAATAATTGTTATTAAGTGTATGAGTATTGTGGTCGAAAAAAACTAAATCAAATCATGGAATCATGAAACGTAAAAAAAATTATCTAAATTGCTAATTGTTACAGTGATGGCAGATTTAACATAATGACTACATCATTAAACCTGACATATGAAACACAGTCAAGACATTTTCTTAAAATAATGTAAAAGGAAAAACTGTTTATTTTTAAAAACCTTATTTTTTTCCTATTCAAAATCCATCTGGTTTTTTTTTTACACTTTAGAAACTGTACTGCATTGCTTCATGAGTATTCTGAAAACCCTTACTTTGTGTTCCAGCTCTGCCTTTGACAGCAGTGATGTGAGAGACTGTCTCTGTAAGCCATCCATTTTGAAGAAGGCTCTAATGGAACAAGATTGCACATAATGATCTCTCTTCATCTGAATCCTCCAGCCGCTCTGGTGGCATGACTGGGATTTTACACAGGCAAGACTGCACTCCGCACAAGTCAAGTGTTTTTACCGTTACACATGAGAAGGTGGGTCCCTATTAGAGGCCAACGGATAGACATAATGGACATATTCTCGAATCCCACAGGAGGTCATTATGCGTGTCTCAGCACAACCTTTGGAGGAGGCCTACTGAGGACAACGCAAGAGACCATGCAACTCAAAAGATTCAACAATGTGGTGACAAACTGGCAGAGATGGACTAAATCAGTCAGAAGAGTGAAAAAAGGCACGCTGTCAGCAAGATGGTACTCTGTCAAACTTTGCAATATCGCAGTTTAGACTAACAATCAGCCCTGCAGCTGCATATGAAAAGCCAGAAGAATCTTCTCCATGACAGCTCAGGATGAGAGTTACAGTATACTTCACTTCCTGACATAGTTTGTTGCTGTTTATTTGAGAAGACGGATAAAAGTTTAAAAGTCCAAATGTCTCTCTTTCAGAGATGACTTGAGGCAAGAGGCGATGTCCAGTTTTGCAGTTTCACTAACTGGACTTCCTGTTTAAGTGCATGGAGTTACATTCAGAAGCTTATGGACATAAATTAGGTAATTACATTATTACATCTTGCTTTTACATTTTAAATTGTGTATAACTGTATGTGCAGATTCATATTCAACTTCAAGTGTTCACAGGTTGGATTTGATCTCTCCAGTATAGTGTATATACAGTTGAAGTCAAAATTATTAACCCTCCTGTGTTTTTTCTTGTGTGTTTTTTTCTTCTTTTTCAAATATTTTCCAAATGATGTTTAACAGAGCAAGGGAATTTTCACAGTATTTCCGATAATATTTTTTCTTCTGGGAAAAGTCTTATTTGTTGTTTTTTAAACCATTTTAAGGTCAATATTATTAGCCCCCTTTTTTTCAATTGCCTACTGAATAAACCATTGTTATACAATGACTTGCTTAATTACCCTAACTTTCCTAATTAACCTAGTTAAGCTTTTAAATGTTACTTTAAGCTGAATACTAGTATCTTGAAAATATCTAGTAAAATATTATATACTGTCATCATGGCAAAGATAAAATAAATCAGTTATTAGAAATTAGTTTTTAAAACTATTGTGTTGAGAAGTGTGTTAAAAAAAATCTCTCCGTTAAATAGCAATTGGAGGAAAAAATATACAGGGGGGCTAATGCTTCTGGAGGGCTAATAATTCTGACTTCAACTGTATATATGGATTCCTACTATGGAAGTTGATGGGTCCCAGCATTCTTCAACATATATTTTTTTTGTATTCAACATAAGAAAGAAATTCATAAATGGTTAAAACCCCATTAGGGGAAATTAATGATGAGTTAATTTTCATTTTTGGGTGAACTATACCTTTAAAATAATCTTATAATGTTAAATTTACTCATTAATTTTAATATTTATATTCAAATCTCTTCAGTTGCTTAGGTTAACACATACAATGTCTACATTTTTTTTTTTAAAGCATATCCAAATAGTTTTTTTTTTCAGATGTGCACTTCTTTCTCATTAGATGAAATTGACAACAACAAAACTATAATGCACCAGAAACAACAGCAATAAAACATACAGCAAAGGCAGTTATGGCTTAGTGGATACGTTTGAGTCAAGGCTGAATAGGGTTGTGGGAAGGAGAGTGTGATATTTGACAGAGATATGGGTGAGCTATGAAGGATGGTTTAGTTGGGTTGTCCTCAGCATGCTGTCCCCACCTCAGAGAGACATTTCCTCTGATATATGAAAGCTTTTCCTGCTTCTCATATCTCATATCCCCTGCCACACAAAGGTCTACCATGAGAGTAATGGTCTGATGTTGTAAAGCATTGACTGTTGCTTCTTTTCATGTCGTCTCGTCCATCTAATGTAATTAAAGAGCTTGTGGGTACAAAAAAAATCTTCAGCCATTATGTATTTACACTCATATTATGGTATTTTACACCCACTGGACTCTCTTCAAGTCAATCCCAAAAGATGTTAAACTGGCTTCAGAGTGACAATGAGGGTTCGGAATTTTTCAATGCAGCAAGAGTGCTGCTGTTCCAACTCATAGTTGTTCTATTATTCTGTCAACTGCAAGTCTTATACTTTTCTCTTTCTTGTATTTCCTCAAATACAACAATTCTGCAAACTAGAAGTTAAGATTGAGTCATTTGCATTTTCCAAGAAATATTGCCAGTTACTTTGTCTATTTTTGTTCTGCAACCAAAATAGTTCCAAACAAAAACATTGTCACACTTTTTGAGCTGGAAGTTATTGTAAATAAGCAGTCACTTCCAGTTTCACATGTGCAATCACATGCTAGAATCATATGTGGAACACAAGTGATCACATTTTTTGGTTCTCATAAAAATGTTCACATTTCATGCGTGTTACACTAAATGTGATTTTAATGTGATTGATGTGAAACTCATACATTTCTTTTCAGTAAGGGATCACTTTGTGACTGAAAGTGTTAGTTTAAATATGTAAGTAATCCAAATGTTGTAATTGTCATGTGATCTTCCACAATTTATCTCCTGTGGCCTCATTGAAGTAAGCCTACTGTGTTTTTTTTCACCTATATTGTACTTAATATGTACAATTTCTCACCACATAATTTCTCATCTTCATAAAAGTAATCAATTACTATTACATCATTAAACTTGAACTTAAATAACTTTTATAATTACTATGCCTGGAAAGCAATTAAATTTAAATCTCTAAAAATCTATAAATAGACTAAAAAACTAAACTCCTAATTCTTTAAGCATGAGTTAAACGTTCAGTTTTTTTTTATATGTAAACATTTTATTAACAACATTTTTTAGTTAACAAATTATTACTCTGCAAAATAGCTGAACCTTTCATGCATCGAAACATTAAAGCAACAACACCATATTTCATACATCCAATATAAATTGTCATTGACTAATTTGTTATACTTTATTCATTGTTTCTTAAGCATGTGCAATTGTCTGTCAAATGTAACCTTCTTTAGATGAAAAATAATTATTATATGAAATAAAATGCAATTACCCTGTTTCTCTGAATTTAGACCATATAGTGTCATAAACAAATTTTCTACTCATTTTCATAAGCATACGCTCAAAAAAAAAAAAAAAATTTTTGCTGCTTGTTCAAACTATTGATTTAAAATGAGCTGAAACAACACAATTCTTAAGATTTTTGGGGGACAACTTAATTGTTTTAAGTTTAATCCACTTAAATGCATTATGTTAACTTAATCGATTTCAGTTGGCACAACATTAATGAATTGCATGGAACCCTGCATTTTTTACAGTGTAACATGTAGTAACTGTAGTTACCTTAATGAACAGAAATCATTTACTTTTCCAGTGGGTAGGTGATTTAATTACAATTACTAATTACTTTGTAACTATTTAAACCCAACATGTTATAGCTCATATCTCTGTATCTGCTCATCTTTGTTCTGTTTATGTTTAGATTTTTTTGACTACTTTGTCAATTGACATCCACAAGGCATTGTTGTGTCCATATGGATAACCAAATTAATGGAATAGCACATGTCAAGAATACTTTTAAGCTTTAGTAAACAGCTTCTAGACCATGTGGATTTATTTAGAAACTAGGCACAATTTGTTTTCAGATAGAATGAAACTAAAAGATAATTGTGTGCTGACTATACTGGAACCAACAGTAGTGTCACACCACACTAAATATTTTATTACATGGTCACTATTGCTTTGTTTGTTATTACATAATTTTTGATACTCAGTAAGAATTTGTAACCTAAATCACAGCAGTGTTTATGTGAGAAGGAATTAGGCTGTCAAAAATACATGCACATGTTTACACACAGCAGTCATTTTGAACTTTAGAACCCGATTGGTTAAATATGCAAAACTGCCAATCATATTAGTGGGCGTTTACCTCTGGGTCTACAATCTGCTAAACTGAAACAAAATTTTCTAATGAGGGGGTCAAAATAGAACAGATAAAAAGCTGTTACTTTAGAATATGCAGTTGGTTTATGTAAAATTCTTGATAATGTTATAATTGGACCTTAAAGAACAGTACATAATTCATAAGAAAGTCAGTTCATGACTCCTTTAATAAATGAGCTTGTTTGTGGCCATCAAATAGTGTGCTAGTGAGCTACAGAGAGAAATAGTAGCCAGGCAACAGAAAAGTGACCAATCCTGAGTGGTGACATCACTACATGCATACTACTAGCACAGTTCCACACACTATTAACCAACCACTATGGAATTCCGGCTAGAGAGTGGTTTGCAATCGTGCTGTGTAAAACTTAAATAACAGTTTTTTACCATTCTTTAAACCGCCCAATGATATAAAAGCTGCTTATGTAACCTGCTGAACTACCACTGTGAAAAATTACTGCTAAATCCTTGTCTGACCCTGGAGAATACCGTAAACTGACTTGTGAAAAACTTTTCCTTGTAACATTTCAGAAATCACGTAATGTGGATTTCCAAAAAATCAGTTTCAGAATCAGAATTGGCAATGGCAGATCAATCCCTCTTTTGATCTAAAGGTCAGATGGGTTTGAAAACAGGTTTTAATTAATTCAGACAGTTTGCAGGAATTTTTCACTTTGGAATAGTAATAGGAAGGGCCAGACAGAATCTGTGGATATTATTTTGGTATTTCTGCACAGAATTTTGTAGAAAATCCGCAGATTTTTGTGGAATGATTTTCGAGAGTAGGAACAAAAATATATAACATGATATTATTTTTTTTTACAGTGTTTAACAAGTTTACAACGCAAATCCAATTAGATTCACTTGTTTGTTATACAAAGCTACAGTAAGTCTCACATATAATATTTCTACTAAAATATGAATATGAAAATAAGAGTTTATAAATATTTATTAATATTACTGAAATTAATATAAAAACTAAAATAACTAAGAGTTTTTCCCTTAAAACAAGCAAAATAGAATTATAGGTATCCCAATGATGCAAGTAAAATAAACATATTTCAAACCAAAAACAAGATTATTGGTGCCAATTTATATTAAGTGGCCTTAAGTACTAGGTGCTTACATCAAAATATAAATACAATATGAATACAACGTGTGTTGATAATTTATTGCTTCTGGTTCTATTGAGGATGGATATAGGTAAGGTTAGGAAAAGGTTTGCTGGTATGGGTAGGTGGAAGAGTGGAAAAGAGTTTAAGAGTCAACAGTGTAATTATAAATGTAATGACTGAAATTAACTACAGATGCAATTACATGAAGGTATTTAATAAGTACAATGTAAAAACATGTATTTACACAATAAGTACATTGTAACTGTTACGTAAGGATGCTGACAACGGAGTTGAGGATCCACGTGCAGTTTATTTACAGAGAAGTCGTTCAGAGACGAAAAAAACAGGCAAGGATCAAACATGGAATGACTAGATAGGATAATGCTTTGTAATGCTACAATAACAGTGAACAAGACTCGGCAAAGGCTGTGTGTGTGTGTGCTGTATATATGGTCCATGTAATCAGTCTTTGAGCAGCTCCCAGCTGTGTGTGTGTGTGTGTGTGTGTGTGTGTGTGTGTGTGCGTGCGTGCGTGCGTGCGTGCGTGCGTGCGTGCGTGTGTGCGCGTGCGCGTGCGCGTGTGTGTGTGTGTGTAATCAATGGAAAACCGGAACAGGTATGTGTGAGGTGACAGGACTTGTAGTCCATATGTCCATATGTTGATGGGATTGTACTGTAGATCACCAGTGATCCAGGCTTGTAGATCGTGATCGTGACAGTAGTGAATTACTAATTTCAGCGTACAAGTACATATTAGTTAAGGCCACCTTATATAAAGTGGTGCCAAATTATTTCACTTACTCCACTGGCAGATTATGTTGCTTATTTTAAGAAAAAACACACTTCATTTTGACTGATTATATCTGTAAACAAAGCAATATTTTTTACTTGTCTACAAATTGCTTAATGATTTAAGAATTTTTTAATATTTGGACTAGAAATCAGACTATTTTTTTTTTCAAAAGCATTTTTTGCGATGTAGGATACTTAGGATACTTTAAGAAGATATTCACCTACAAACCATTTTAAGAAACAAAACTTGCAATTGTACTTTATGATGTGTCAACAATGAAGCAACTCGACTATTCTATTCATAACAACGTCCAAAAAAGTATCAAATATTTTGACAATTTTTAGATTGAGTCCTGTGCTCCAGTATTGAATTAAGACTAAAACGCCTCTGCACATCACCATTAATGCATTGTTAGTCCTATACAAAAACTGTACCCAAGGATTATCTCTAATTTATGTACCATTATGGATACCTTTTTCTCCTTCATTCTCTCTTTTTTTGTAATTCATTCGTTGGAAAAATGATCTGGAGGTGGTGGACACAGTACATGATGGATGAGTCCCTTAAGTTTGGGCTCATCAGTTTGAAGTTAAACTCCTGACATGAGCATAATAAAGCGTGTAGGCAGATGAATGCAGAAAGTCCCCAATCTCTTATTTTTAACAGCAGGCTTAATGTTTTAGGCCTGAATATGCAGTTGTCAAACAAGCCTCAGCACTGTAATTATTACCATCACCAACTCAATTATGTCTTTAAATATGAAAAGATCTGCCCACAGAATCAAGTTTGTTAGCGAGTCATTAGTCATGTTGCGTGATGTGCAAATCATTTGCCAAACTGCCAAGCAATGCTGGATGTCGAAGTGCAGTCTTGCCTTTAAATGAGTAAATGTCGCGGAGACATGATGAGGGATCAGGGTGTGCTGTCTGGGATTTCCAGCAGACAGATTCAATATGATGAGATATAGATGTGCTCCCAAAGATTTGCATCTGTTGAAAGCCTGTCTATTTGCTTCACACTGAGTCTTTTATACTGTACATTGCATAGTCTTTAACGGCTTGTGCTTCACTTTTATTCATCATAGCTTTTATTTTCCTTGCAACAGTATGTATGAGACTACACCGTGTATATAATTTTGTAATTTTTTATTCACTGGAATATTTTTTATTCTACAGAAAATATGTTGCTTATTTGAAAAGTACAATTGTTTAAACGCTCAGATGAAATTCATTAAAATACCTTAAAACTGCGTAGAGTATTAATCTCTAAATGTAAAAAATAACTATCCGTAATATCAAAGACAGCTTTAAAGATACAAAATAAAAACAGATACACTCATACTTTTAACAGTATTATTATTATTATTATTATTATTATTATTATTATTATTATTATTGTTATTACTACTATTATTGTTGTTGTTGTTGTTATCATCACTATATACTATTCGAAAAATCATTAACATCTGTGGAAACATTTGATTCCACAAAAGGTTTTTTATTTCTGGTTATTAGAACTGTTGTTTTATGGTTGTTTTATAAAGCCAAACGTGTTTTTTTTTTGTGGTATTGCTGAAAAAAAAAACAATAACAAAAAAAAAAAAACACTTTTGGAACCTTTATTTCTAGTCTAGACATTTTAATAAAATATTTGGACATTAATTTAAAATCTAACAATACAATTGAGAAGAAGAAGAATTGTGCACTGAATCCTTATATCAGACTCTAATAAATAAAACAATTGAAAATCTTACAAGTTTCTCATTTAATCAGAGACTTTAAATATATAATTTTTATGCCTGAAGTCATAATGAAGATAAATATCTCTTGAGAATTACAGCAATCAAATATGTCACGTTGACTCAGTTCAATATCACCTCAGGTAATTGATCATAGATGAACTACATAAATATACAGAAGAATATTGAATAAGGATTTAAGTGTCTGTTGAAAAAAAAAAACGGTAGATTTAATAACTAAATACCAAGTTATGATGATGTGTACACCCCCATGATTACAGTAATGTCTAGCCTTAGCGCTATGCAAACAGACAGAAACAATGATTTGCATGCATAAAAAAGCTCATACATGAGTGGATGAAGATAAACATATATTTATGTAAGCTTTGTTTAGCTGAAACCATGGCACATGGTGATTAATAATATTTACTCTTAATATTTAAAAGTAAAAGAAAATCATGTAACATGCAGCAAATTATTACATTAATGTCTTATGAAGTGAGAAGACTGAACATTATTTACCACATTATTAAATGAATAACATTATTACTTAAATTTTTTTTTTAAAACAATGTTAAGTTTCCTTCACCGACTGATCTTTATGCTTTGTAAAACCTCAGTATATTGTCATGAGCCACAGAAAAAAAAGTATGCCTTTATATGTTATTTTGACTGTCAAAGTGCCTGTAGCCATTAACTTACATTATACAGTATGTATCGCCAAGGAACACATACAGATATTAATCTTCTTGATCAAAACTTTTGTCCTTGTTGCCTGTATTAATTATTTTATATATGTGTGTATAATTTTTTTTTATATTCAACATATGATCAGTTTATTTTTAAAACCTCATAGTTGATCTACACTTGTTTCTTCGAATTTGATGCCAGGGGATGACGAACCACATCTGGCCACTGATGGATTCTTAATTGGCTACTGCTTTAATTAATTGGCTCCTCGTCAGCGACTGATTGGCAGAGATGCATCAGAAATGAATCGAGGTTAAAAAGGTGTTTGGTCGAGAAAAAAAAAAAGTTCTTAACAGTTTAGAACATCATAATATCGGGCTTGACATATTCTTGTGGTATTTCGACAAGCTTGTGAGGGGAGGATTAAATCATCTTAGACACATTTTGATAACCTGTCAGGCAGCTCATGGCGCCTTGGAGAATGTGTCGGCTTTGAAAAGCTTTGGGCAGATCTGCTGTCTGAATTCAAGCTTCGTTTGTTGAAAAAAAAAAATCTATTGAGCGACATCATGTTAGTGTCAGGAAAGGTTGATTCTTACTTAAGGTCACTTTACAGAACCTAGATGAAGGTTGAAGTGAAAGTGGGTGCAGATTCGAGGAATTTGTTGGAAAGGATTTATAACTGCTCCATACATGCCTAAAAATGTGTCGACTGGAATGTAATCAATGAGACTAATAACCGCTCAATGAATTATGCAGCAACTCCCTTAACACGAGAGTAAACAGCTTAATAGTCGGAGCGTGGAGTGGGAAAACGTTTCTTGTGACCAACAGGAGAAAACGAGAAAGAGAGTAAAAATGGATCAGTGGTTTTATGTGCCCTAAATAGATATTCCTACTTTAGCTTTTCAAAGGCAATCCTCCTGAGGTGCAGGACTTAGTGAGCGAGGCTTCACCGATAGATCGGAGAGTGTTAGCCTTTCAAAAAATACTCCTTCAAAATCTCTCAAGTATGTGATGGAACTAATCTACTCCTCTCTATGGGGTTTAAATGGTAAACATCGGTGGCCTGACATGAATAATAAACTTATGTTCAATTCTGTTTTGACTCATTTTTTTAGACTAAGTTTAGTGGATTGGCCAATTAACAATGATTAAATTGATTTCAGTCGGCTGCCTTTGACTTGATCTCATAGTAACTATTTTAGCAGGTAGTGATTTTGAAAGGGGCAATTTTTAGAAAGATGAGAGAACACTAACCCTACTCCTAAACCTATTATGCAATTTATGGAAAGACAAAAAAGGTTTTTATTTTATTTTGAGGATCCACAGTGACTCTAAGTATACAATACTTACAAGTGAGGATAAAAGAAGCACTTCAAATCATCAGAGAATAGCTGTATATAAATGCCATGACAAGTGTTTTTTTTTTTTTTTTTTTTTTTTTTTTTTTTTTTCTCATACATAGGAGACAGTGTGTCCTACAGGTGGTTTGTCCACCCCACTCACCTTTGTGAAGCACAACTAAGAACTGCACAAAACAGTTTCCCAGAAACATAGATGGTTCATAAAGTGTATATCTGGTGCATACAGAGAAAATAAGTTCACATAGTAGCAGAATAAGTTCACAAGTGCTTGCATAGTTACTTAGAGGACAAAGTAAAGTGTGTGATATTTAGTAGACAGTCTACTAATATGGTAACTTCTGCTAATTGGAATGAAGGTCCATGTTACATGTAGGCCAAAAAAAGGGACAATCAATATATGTATTAGCATATTTTTAAGCAAAATGTCTAACAATAATATAATCACTAGTAGCGGTTTCACTATGTCCTAATTATACCGACCCAACGCTGTGACATGCAATAAAAGGTTTTGTTAAAAGGAGTTTCTGCGCTATCCACACGTAACAGCAACATGCCAAGTTTCTATTTAAAAAATGGTTTCTACTTCTGCGAAATTGCTACTATGACAATTATCACCACATGGGCTGATTATGTGTGATTATGCACTTTTCTGTCCTTCTGAATGGCTGGCATTTTGTTTCATTTTCAATGTTTTATTTCATTTTAATGTTTCTGTAATTTTCCGTCTGATGTAGAGAGCCGAACAGCTTTTTGCTGGAATCTTGTCATGTTAGCTGAAATTAAGAGTAGTACGCTAATAAAAGAACTATACTACTAAAGGTACTAATAGGCTACTCCAAATACCAGTAGTTGACTTTGTTGACATAATTACAAGTTACATGTATTTTACAGAATGTCTAAAGGGGACCGACTAAATAAAATGTTAGCAGATGTTAAGCAAACTGTCATTTAATATTCTATTTACTAATAGTTGACTTGTAGTTGCAAATTACTTGTAGTCAGCAGAATGTCCTTAACAGACCATCACAATAGTGATGTGTACAAAGTGTTGGCAGATATTAAAGAAAGTATGCTAACTCCAATTACTACAGTAGTTGTTTATTACTTAATGTCTAAAAGGGGCACTCAACAATATGATAGCAAATGATAGCAAATTATATATTTTTTTCAACACAGATATTGTAGTTAATGTTACAATAAAGTAATATTTGAGTCTTTCTATTTTAAAAGTTCATGATTAATTCTTAATGCAACTTTCCGTTTCTTTGTAATATATACTTTGTAATATATGCTATATTTTTTATTTACTCTGAGTTGTGTTCAGAGTGAGTTAATGAGATCGACAAGCACACAAACACATGCATTGTATACAAATGAATGACTCAGACACTTAACTTGAGGTATATAGATGGTGAAAAACTACATGCATGAAATCCATTAGCACAAATCATAATTTTTTTTCCAAAAGCTTTTCTGAGAAATTGTTTGTGACCGTGAAGCTGTGTAGGGAATAATGAACACATTGATAAATGTGTTGATTTACCATCATTGCGGTGAAGTAGGAAGCGAAGGCTGACCCACTTTAGACACATGTGAAGTTGATGTATGTAAGGTGTTAAGAAAGCAAAGCATAAAAAAAACACGGAAGAAAGGCTTGATCAAAACCTTGCGAGACTCGACAGGCACATTTAACCGCTCTACTTGAGTCTAAGTGGATGATTAACATGTGTAACATCAAAGCTACTCTTTTCCAATATTTTCCAGATTTTAGCTCCTCTAGATTGTGATGTTTTAATGGTCAGAACAATACCATTTTAGCCATTTTATCTCCATTTCCATTATGACACAATGAATCAATTGACATTGTAATTAAACATTAAACCTCAATTAACCACAAACTGTTTGTAAACTGTTAAATATATATATATATCTATATATATATATATATATATATATATATATATATTTCCCAGTGATGGGTTGCAGCTGGAAGGGCATCCGCTGCGTAAAACATATGCTGGATAAGTTGGCGGTTCATTCCGCTGTGGTGACCCCGGATTAATAAAGGGACTAAGCCGAAAAGAAAATGAATGAATGAATATATATATATGACCCTGGACCACAAAACCAGTCATAGGTGTCAATTTGATGTATGTGGTATGTTAAGATTGGACAATATTTGGCTGAGATACAACTACTAGAAAATATGGAATTGTAAGAGTTAAAAAATATCAAAATACTGAGAAAATCACCTTAAAAGTTGTATATAAAGTGCTTTAGCAGTGCAAACTACTAGTAAAAATTTAGTTTTGATATATGTACAGTATTACATTTACAAAATATCTTCATGGAACATGAATTTTACTTAATATTCAAAAGATGTTTGGCATTTAAGATACTGTAAGTCTTTCATTTTGACCCATACAATATATTTTTGACTGTTAAGGCTGGTTTTGAGGTCTAGAATTGCATGTTATGTAATAGTACAAAGTACTATGGAATGCAATATGCAATAAATACAACATTGTTAAATATATAATCAGGGCTCGACATTAACTTTTTTGATCACCAGCCACTGTGGCTAGTAGTTTTTCAACATTACTAGCTATTCGCCATTCTCACTAGCCAGAATTTTGTTGTTGGGAAAATATATTACTTAATTGAGATGTTGTGTTATGTCCACATGACTTTTGTGTGTTGTGTATGACTTTGCTCAGTGGTTTCATGGTGTTGCATTGTAATTAGTTATTATTTCAGGATGTACATTAAGGATGTACCAAATTTTCCTCTGGCCACACCGAAAAAAAAATAAATAAAAAAAATAAATAAAAATAAAAATATTTCTTAGCCAAGAAATTTTAATAATTAGTTCAAAAACTAACAAAATATATATTATAATATACATACACTTTTTATTCAACAACACTTTTCTTTAAAAAAATAAAATAAAAAAATAACTATTGTCATGTAGCCTAAAACCATCTAAAACTATGCAAAGTAGTCTGTCTTAGCTAAAGGTCTCAAATCACATAAATGCAGATACATAAATGGGGAGTTCATCTATTGAAGCAATGTTACTGTACAGGATGATAATGAAACCATATTAACAAAAATGACTATAAGAAAGCAGGTGAAAAACATACAGCCGAAATCTACCCACATTTGGCGGGTTGGCGGGTGTTAATGTCAAGCCCTGTATATAATATAATAATAAAATATCTAATATATAATTTCAGTATTGATTTTATATGCTTGACTTGATTTTACAACTGTCTGCAACAAATGTATAATCATTAATATTTTGGAGATATATTTTGTTGGTTAAAATGTTGAAGGTAGTTTTACTTTAAACCACAAAGGTTTGAATTTGCATTCATTTTTAGGCAAGGAAAAAAGATAAAAAAGTGCTGCCTTTTTCTAATATTGTTTGAAAGTGCTTTATAAAATTGCTGCAACCTGCAGGCCAATCGTAGCAGGATATCAAAGGGAAGTTTTGTGCAAACATGACCCTTCCAATCTTTCTCCGGGTTATTTCTTCATATTTCAGCTGCACATTTTAACAGCAGCGAGGGAAGAGTCACGGGGGTGAGAAAATTGCTTGGAAAACCATGTTTGCTGTCCATCTTTCTTCACGGTTTACAGCTACATTCTCCTGTCTTTCAAAACACACCATTAATGGGAGCAGTAAATCAAATGCCCTCAAACGCTTACCTCCAAACATGGACTAAAATGATGAGCTGCACAATGCTGCCATGCATGCGTTTTTGGTAAATGGAATTAGAAAGACCAAAGACTAAAATAATGCAATAACGTGTTATGTTAGAAAAAAAAACCTGCTTGCTTTGCAGATTCTGGGAACATTTCCAGAAGTAAAGTCAGCTTTAAAGCCCTGATATACTCAAAGCAGAGTTCTTTTTTTGTTCTTCTTCGTTTATAGTTGAAAAGAGTTTGAAATACCTGAACAGTGGTTTACTGTTAACAAAAATCTAGCATGCCACTCTACTGGTATGGAGCATGATTATCAGTTATTATTTGCTCAGGGTTCTGTCAGCAAAAATAACTCAAAACTCAACAATAAATATAGAAATAAATGCACACATGAACAATGATTCCAGAAGAGTTTGTGATAAGATTTTTTTATTTTTTTGTTTATGAGAATAGATAATGCTGTAGCATTTACTCGATGTAGAGAACTTAGTGACACTTCAGCTATAGACAAAGTGGTTTAGTTTGTATGTGTTTTATGTGAACGCTCTATTGACAGAAAATGTCATTAAATCAATTATTATACTGTATAACTTCACAAGGAAAAGTCTTTCTTGTTTGCATCATGCATATGTTTTCTACATAAGAATGTTTTTATATATTCAATTGTTACCTAGTTGTTAAATCCAGTGTACCACTGAGTGTATTGGTTATAATTAAGCTCAAAATGTAGAAGTTTGCAATTAGCATTTTCTCGTTAGGGGTGACATGGTGGCTTAGTGGTTAGCACTCTCGCCTGACAGCAAGAATGTCGCTGGTCCGAATTGGCATTTCTGTGTGGAGTTTGCATGTTCTCCCCGTGTTGGCGTAGGTTTTCTCCGGGTGCTCCGGTTTCCCCCACAGTCCAAAGACATGCAGTATAGGGGAATTGAATAAATTCAATTGGCCGTAGTGTATGTGTGTGAATTAGTGTGTATGGGTGTTTCCCAGTACTGGGTTGCAGCTGGAAGGGCATCCGCTGTGTAAAACATATGCTGGATAAGTTGGCGGTTCATTCCGCTGTGGCGACCCCTGATGAATAAAAGGACTAAGCTGAAGGAAAATTAATGAATAAATTTTCTCATTTAACATTAAGCCGATATTAATATTTTGCTAGTGAGTATGTGCTCAATATATTGTGCTTTTTTTGTGACACTGTACAACAATAATTACTGCTTCTTTTTTTCATTACTGAAAGGGGTAGGTGTATGTGTAGACGTTAATTAAACTAAATAGGTTGGACGTGTCATGTACAAGACATTAAATAAATCAATCAATAGCCCTAGAAGGTTTGTAAAGCCCACTTGGAGTTCTAGTCCCACCCATTTGTAGATGACCTGACCATTTGGATCTGGCTCCGACCTCTATTTATAGCATATATAGCTCAATTACATAGACAAGATTTACAGGTTGAAGAAGGTGGAGCCTCAAGCCACACCTACCTATTACATAATGGCGATAACATGGCTAAAAGGCTAAATCAGTGAAAAGCTGAATAGCATAAAAGTAAGAGAAATAGTGGATTTATTTTTTTATTTCAATAACCAATTGAAAATAATGTTTTGTTTTGTTTGTCGCATATAGTTATTGTTTTGTGATGTGGGTAAATGGTGTGTTTCAATCCGGCTACCACCGCAAGTATATTTCAAACCTGTGGGAAGCACTGCTTGCTAGTTAGTTTGTGTTTACCAGCTGAAGCGTACTTTTCCAGAAAGTGAAGCTCCTAAAACAAACTCCAAACACACTTTTAGCTTGATTTAAATTCATTGATTTTGTTTGAACTACATTTTTATGTTACAAAATATATATTTTGCATTAACTGATTAGGCAAGGCAAGTTGATTTATATAGCACATTTCATACACAATGGTCATTCAAAGGGCTTTACATAAACAGGAATAAAAGAAACAAGTATAAGAAAATAGAATTTGTGGGTTTTATTCATTTTTGGGGCATATGATTCTCTCCAAATTGGCCAGGTGTATTGTTTTTAGTCTGGAAATTCAATCAATTAGCTGTGATGTTTTACAGCTCTTTGGTGACTCAAGTCTGAACTGAACAAATAATAGAAGGAAGCAACCTTGTGCAAAAGACTGAGTCCCACACACATACACAAGCAAGCGTCTCCACACAATCAATGAAACGTCTCTGCAGGTCTTTGATCTCATCATGCATATAGAATATCCAGAGTTACATTGGGATGGAGAGAGGATTAGTGTCACTGTAGTTTGATCCTGCGGGAGACATAAATTTCTATCGCGATGATACAGAATCTCAGAGTCTCGAATGACCTGACTCTGACTTGACTGTAATTTCAATGCATGATAGATGAGCTGGAGCTTTAAGTATCCCGCTATCTGTTTTATTCCTACACTAGATGAGTGACTGCACCGATGCTATCTACTAGTATTTTGTCTTGCAGTCTGCAATCAGGTTTCGAATGTAGGCCAGAGTCTCGGGTGATCAAGTGTTGATCTACTGGCCTTGACTGAACACAAGCGCAAACAAGCACATATCTGCTGGGAACCACATATCAATGATTAGGTCTTTAATAAAGTGAATTCCATAAAAATAAAAGAAAGAGGAAAGCCTGAAGCTTGTCACAGGGAGAAAAACAGGGCCACGTCTTAGCACGAAGGTCTGTTTGTTAGAGCATGAGCTGGTTAAACTGAGCGATGCAATGTTTAAAGCCAAACTGTTGCAGCTCTGGGGTTTCAGTTACCTAAATCAATATTTCATCTGTCCATGCGAAATTGCCTTCAGATCTCAAAGCACACGTATTTCTGAATATGAATTGTTTCCTCACATTTCCATCTGCTTTCTGCTTTCGGTGTTCTATGACTGTGAAAACTTTCAAACGTTCAAAAAAACAAAAGCAGACAAGCTCAAACCCCCCTCCATCAAACAATTTCAGACCCCATTTGTATTTAGTATTGCTCACTTGTGACTTAAATGCCAAAAATACATCTTGATAAAAGGTGTAAACAGGCTTTGAAGGGTGTATCCCTCACAGAGAGAGCCATTAAAGGGTGAAGTGTGTAAGGGACAAAAACAACTTTTGCTTGCACTGTAAAAAAGAAAAAAAGAAAATCCCTGTAAGGTAACAGTAAAATCCTGTCAGCAAAGGTTCCAGTGGTTTACTGCAATTTTACAGTTTTGCCACATTTTTCCATTTTACAGATGTGCTGTAATTTCACAGTAAACATCTAACACCAATGCTTCTAACGATTTATTGTTTTCTGTTTTATGGCTGTGCTGTAATTTTACAGTAAAGGACTGGCAGCAGTGGTTCCAGCAATTTCTTGTAATTCTACACTTGCATTACCGTTTTACATGTTATGACTGTGCTGTAATTTCACAGTAATGGCAACAACTAAAATTGTGAAATATAATACAAGCTATATTTTAATTTTTTTACTATCTGATATCCTATCATGGATGTTTCCCAGTATTGGGTTGCAGCTGGAAGGGCATCCACTGTGTAAAACATATGCTGGATAAGTTGGCGGTTCATTCCGCTGTGGCATCCCCTGATGAATAAAAGGACTAAGCCGAAGGAAAATGAATGAATGAATGAAGATGAAAATATACTGATATAATGTTTACTTTGCCATTTATTAAAAGAGCTAAAAGCATTGTTTAACTGTCTGTTGTCACAATCTTTTAACAGTGTAATTGCTGATTAGCGTCAATGGGTTTACAGTTAAATGCTGTAAATTTACAGCAAGTGATTAATCTGTGAGCCTTTAGCTGTTAAATTACATGATTAAACTGTCTATTTAAATAACAGTATTTTAATACTGGAAATTACCTGTTTTAACAGCATTTTTTTAGAGTGTGGAACTCACCTTTGTGTCATCTTTTGTCATCTGCCTTAAAAATGAAAGTTCCACAAAGAATCATGTGTGGGGAAAGTGTCCATCAATTGGACCCTTTGAAATTTCTTTAAAGTGGTCAGTTTTGAGCATTTTGGGTTGAAATGACTCTTCAATAAACCAACCATGATTTAATTTTTATTTTTTTCAAAAGGAACAAAGTGCCTTTTGAAGGTGAATTTAACACACTAGGAACAAGCCCATCATAAACTCAAACCCAAAGTCTTATCATGTAAATAAACGTCATACCAAAATATTGTAATCTGCACCTGCATCTCCATAGATTGGGATGTTTAAGCTTCAAGGGTTAGTTCACCTTAAAATTAAAATTTTGTTATTACTTACTCACCCTTATGTTGTTCCAGTCCCCTAAGACCTTTGTTCATATTCAGAACACAAAATAAGATATTTTAGATGAAATCCCAGAGCTCTCTCATTCTCCATAGACAGAAATGGTCTTGAGACGTTCAAAAATAAACATCAATCAAAAAATCATTAAAAAAATCCCATGTGACTTCAGTAGTTCAACTGTAATTATACGAAGCCTCAAGAACAATTGTGTGTGCCAAAAAAACAAAAACAAACAAACTCTATTCTATCCTGCGTCAGGTCAGGGTGTGCATTTACTACGGGCAGGACAATATATTGCCAAGTCAGCAGGTCTAGTATTATCCATAGTAAACACACACCCTGATCTGATGCAGAGGAGGAGGAAACAAAGTCATTTTTCATTTATTTTTTTTAGCACACAAAAGTGTTCTTGGAGCTTCGTATGATTACAGTTGAACCACTGAGGTCACATGGATGTTTTTGGTTTCTTTTCTGAACTTTTGGTTTCTTTTCTGGACTTTAAAAGTGCTGTATGTAAGTTTTTGACTCTTTTAAAGCATAAAAATACCATAATATGTTTGCAGATATTTAAGAAACATGCTAAGTGAACATTGTTGTTTATCTGAAAAACAATGCTAAAGTCAGATATTCTCCTTTGAAAATGTGCTTTCCATGCCGGAAAGCAGTCTTTGTTTTGGTTATTTTAACCCGCCCAATGCCAGTTTAGCCAATTATATTTCAGCACCCCGGGTTGCCTTGCTGGAAAACCGTGTATTTGATTCATTCAGTCATGAAGTTTCTAAAAATATACGTCCGCGACCGAAATGCGACCTCCGGTGGACAGTAGCAGACTCTGAAATGAGACGCAGATTCAGAGTTCCACATGAGGTTATTAATTAGCAAATAATATAGATATTACGAACGTAAACATTAGGTGAGCAGGTTACATTGTAACCACGTGTCCTAACAACACTCTGACAAGTTTTGCAGTGATAAGCTGTTAAGCTGATAAGGCTGTTTGCACCAGACGAAACACGACAGAAAGCCATTCAGCACCACAGAATATGCACTCACTCACGAAATGGTGAGGTTTATAATCTAATTAATACATATTAAACCCCTTTAACATTATTATATGTACATGCTGAATGATTGATATTTGTTTTGTAACGTGGCTTGCACTGAGTCACAGTTCTAAAGTTCAATTTCACATGGTTTATTTTATTTTCAAGATCTGAGGTGAAACTATCTGCTGTAGTATTGCAATAAATGTCATGTAAAATGCCATTCAGACTCACATTATTAGCATTTAACACTGAATAAAGCACATGAGGTGTACCTGAGGTGATCATTGTTTATCCTGTTGTTTAGAAAAGAAGCCGTTTCTAAAATAAAAAATTTCAGGTGTTGGTTAGGACAAAAACTCCTTTTAGTTTGAAAAAATATTTTTTCTATCGCGTGCCGTTGCTTTTAGTTAGAAAACTGTTCAAATCAGCCTTTAGGCTCGATATTCAGGTACACTCACATCAATCTGGCAACCTGCGCTTTTGGTGTTTTGATCCAGGAGTGCAATACCTAGTTCAACCTCTGGGTGACAAACTTACATACTCCACCTTTTAACACCTCGGGACCTATGGAGGTCTATGGAGGATGAGGGAGCTCTCTGATTTTATCTATATTTGTTTTCTGGTGATGAATAAAGGTCTCGACTAATTATAACGACATGAGAGTGAGCAATTAATAACAGAACTTTCATTTTTGGCTGAACTAATCCTTTAAAGACCCCTCTGTCTTTAGTGTGTGCTTGACCAAAAAATCAGAACATATAGTGCATAAGATACAAATTACTCATTATTGACTTCTTGTTTACTGATCTGTTAAAAAACAATATCTTCCAAAATCAATACTTAATTGCGCTTTTTTGTCTGAATCGCACTGATTAGAACATAATGTATGAGTCACTACTACTATGGTAATACTAAAATGTTTTTTTGAGCTTGACAGCCTCTGTTCTCCATCTAGTATTCATCATTGTTGTGTTTTGCATTGTCTTATCCCTTCTTCCTTACTTTAAACATCAAAATAGATTATATTATGTTATCCACGTTGCCGGTGTTAAAAAACACGCAACGATACATATACTTCAGGATTTACAGGCCTAAACCGTGTTTCATTTCAGGCTCCACTGAATGTTAAACAACAGCTGAAAAATTTTCCACACTTTTTTTCCCTTCTCTCCCTACTTCTGTTTCGCCACACAGAGGTTGATAAAATCCTTTGGGTTTGGGAAACAATTATTCAGGAGGATTCTGTGAAGTTGCATGCTTATAGAGGTGCTAATTACCTCTGAGGGTTCAGCAGAAGCTTTAGGTTTTCTCAAGTGTCTTTATTAGCTTATTAATTATGAAACAATGCATAGGTGGTTCATCTGGAAGCTGGAAACTTCTTTCTGTAATAAAACCCACAACCCAACTCTAAATCACACTACCGAGGGGCTGCGTTTTATTAGAGGCAACGGAAGAACAGAAAGCGTAACAAGGTAATTATAGTTTTGCGATTTTAAATGTAGTTTTTATTTCGCTATTTTTTTTAGACTATTTCAGTTTAGAGGGGCACATATACATGTTATAATATAAAATTGTGAAATATAATACAAGCTATATTAAAAAAAATTTACTATCTGATATCCTATCATCTATATTATATCTGCTTAATGAGAAAATGGAAATAAGGGGCGACACGGTGGCTCAGTGGTTAGCACTGTCACCTCACAACAAGAAGGTCACTGGTTCGAGTCCCGGCTGGGTCAGTTGGCATTTCTGTGTGAAGTTTACATGTTCTCCCCATGTTTGTGTGGGTTTCCTCTGGGTGTTCCGGTTTCCCCCACAGTCCAAAGACATGCGCTATAGATGAATTGAATAAACTAAATTGGCCGTAGTGTATGAGTGTGTGTGAATGAGTGTGTATGGATGTTTCTCAGTACTGGGTTGCAGCTGGAAGGGCATCCGCTGTGTAAAACACATGCTGGATAAGTTGGTGGTTCATTCCGCTGTGGCGACCCCTGATGAATAAAGGGACTAAGCCGAAGGAAAATGAATGAATAAATTTCAGTTTAGATTTAGGTTCATTAATGATTTCAGTTAAAAAAAAAAACTGATTTAAAAAAAAAACAACAACAACAAAAACAATTTAAACCAATAAAAGAAAAAAATATGAAGATTTAGGACAAACATCTTCATATTAAAGATCATATATTAAACATACATTTGCAGTCAATGAAGAAAATGAAGAGTTCAGATGCAAAAGCGTCTAAGTGCCATCTGAAATGTTCTTCTAAAATTAGCATTAGCATCAGCATCCAATGTTTATGTTAAATTATTTCACTTTAATGTATTAGAAAATAACCTATTCTTTGCCATAAAATTGAAATTACTGAACACAGGAAGAGAAAAAAAAATGCTAATTAAAGAAGAAAATTTCAGACAGCACTTAACACATGTATTATGTTTGTATAGAGAAGATCTTTAATTGAATATATAATTGAAGGCTGATATGTTTGGCTATAAAAGCACCATCTACATGCTTATTTATTCTGAAAATTATTATTATTTTTGCTAATCATGATTTTATTTCAGTTTTTCAGTGATTGTTGTTCGTTTCATTTAGCTTTAGTTTTTCTTTATTATTTGGTGTGAATTTTTAATTTTATTTTAGTTAATGAACATGTTTTTTGACCAACAGTTTTAGTATATTTAGCTTAAAATAACCTTCACACATAACACACTAAGATTGAATTTTAAACAATGTAGTTCAGTTATATGGAGCAAAATTGAATTGAATTAAATAAATGCCTCCGCGCACTGTAATTTGGAGGACATGCACAGAGAAATCAGTTCTTTGGTAACAAATGTCCCAGGAATAAATAAATGCATTCTGCTCATAAAGGGATGCTTTTTGTCATTTTCAAGACACGAGAAGCCTGGAAAGCGTCAGTAAGATGAAAAGTCTCTGGAGACTAATTCACCTGGGGAAGGATGCGGATCTTAATCATGAGGGACCCAGTTCCCTCAGTGCTACCAGACGCTTTCCATAGAATGTATTTGCATATTTGTAAATCTTTAAAAATGGCACTGCACCGCCACTATAGGTCAAAAGCAACCTCATTTAATCCTTTGAATATGAAACCAGTAATATATCTTTGTAGTTGCTTCTAAAATTGCTCTCTTTTTATGTGCTGCCAGTAACTCCAGCATACCAATAGTGCTTCCGTCTGCAAGGCTGATTTTAATCTTTTGTAATTGGGAGGTACGGATGACTCACTTTGTGGGATTGATCTGCACAGTAATTTCCTTAAATGATAATGTGCAAATTAAGTTGCCTATGCACAAGCGTACTTTAGAAGTCACAGCAAGTGTAAAGAGCCTTTAAGCCATTAAAACCCTTGCAATGTTTCATCGTGTCAATCAGAGAGATAACTAAAGGAAGAAACGTTCAGTATTATCTGTTCCCAACCAATTAGCTTTCCGCTAAGCTGAAAGTGTGGGGTGTGCATATAGGCCTACCTGTGTAATCCTTGTTTGATAGCACGTTTAAAGTGTGCATGAAATTAATGTTGATGCCAGCTTTGTTAGCACACAATGCTAGTTTTCTGGTTAATAATGTATCCATACAAGTTATTCTGCAGATGATATTCACAAATAATTGAGAGTGACACTGATATTTAGATTTCTATCAAATCATTTCCTGGAAATGTATGATTTAAGAAAAATTAGACCTCCACTTAAAAGAACATAGTCTCTGTTATCTGAGTCCATATGACCTATTTGGAAAATTCAGCTATTGATGTGACTAAGAATTTGAATCTGACAGAACTAGTGTTGGGAACCGTTCAGAACCTGCTCTAACTTAACTATATTTTGATTGTGCCATTTATTGTAGACACGCATGGTTTTGAATATAAGTACCTACCGATCATTAGGGCATGAGTAAACGGATTAAATGATTAGCTTACACAAAAATTGAGAATTTACTGTTAATTTACACATTCTCATTTGATCCAAAAACATGATTTCTTGAAGTAAGTGTGCAAGACACATCATCTAGATGCACTGGGACGTATCGTCAGTGATGTATCCTGGGGTCACAGGGTGACTTAATGGCCCTCTTCTTAGCTGCTACTGCTAGGCCTAGTTGGTTGAAGACTTTACAGAGTGAACACCCTGCAAACTCTCTACAGCCCACCTCTATTGGCTCCCAGTGGGTCTTCCAGCCCCCTTCCCGGCACTTCTCTACTAGCTCCTGATACTTTGAGCATTTCCTTTCATTTGCCTCTTCCATCCGCTCTTCCCACGGCACTGTAAGTTCAATCATAATCAACTGTCTTGTTGCCTCAGAAATTATAATTATGTCTGGTCGGAGTGATGTTGTAACTATATGTGCTGAGGGAACTTTTAACTGCTTCCCCAGGTCGACTTGCAACTGCCAGTCACGGGCTGAGTGGAGGAGGCCCGACCTTGTCCTTTGCAATTGGTAGGGTTTCCCCCAGCTTTCACAAAGTTAATCCTCCTTTTCGGGGCAAGATGATACCTATCAGAGATGATGGCATTGCAGATGTTTTCTGCCACCCCCTTCAGTACTTGGTCACGCCGCCAACGGTAGCGCCCTTCCGCCAGGGCCTTTGGACAGCTGCTCAATAGGTGTTGTATATAAATAAATATATTAACAAAATTAATATTGTGGCAATACATTAAGGACTTATGAAGTGAAGCGTTTGGTCTGTGCATGTAAATGAACAGTATTAGTTATTAAAAGCATTAATTTTGCTTTGTATGCCTTTAGAAAATTACCAATGACTGCAGTCTCTGCAAAAAAAACTAAAAATAAATAAATAAAAAATAAATAAATGATAATAAAAAAAAAATAAAAAAAAATCTTTATTGTTATACTGAAGGAAAAAACTAACAAAAACAATTCAAATTTTTGGCTGGTGATTTTCTAAAAAAGATGTTCATCAGATGTTCTGATTCTTCTAACCCTAATCTAACAGTCTACTAATGAGTGTTAGTTTTTATGTAGTTGCTAAAGTGTTTCCACACAATGGACCATAAAATATTGTAACCCCATTCCTTAAAAAATAAAATAAATAACAATCAGTTCCTCACAAGTGCATCTTCTGTGGATGTGGAAAAACACACAGCATTTTTCTACCCTTGAAATACGACATTGCTCATTTCGAAGGCTTTCTGAAGGTTGTGTTTGTGTGCTGCATCAAGTCATTGAGGCAAATCTTATTTCAGAAAAGTAACCATTGCATTCCAAAGTAAGAAAACAAAAATACTGTAATTTAAGCCTCACCAGAAAAAAAACTACTTTTCTGAAATGAGACATCCTCAGGGACAAATGTGAGACAAAATGAGAGACATTTATGGTCAGGTCAGGAAAATAATTTCACCAATTTTGTCACGTGACCAAGGATGACGGAAACACTTGTACTGCATCAAACCTGGATGGGAAGGGAGTTCAAATTCAGGTAAAACAGGTAAGGAAAAAAGTTATTTTGCCATATATTCTACACTTTTGTCATTCATAAAAAAGTATTTTAATATGTAGTTTGAATATGTTTTGAACTAAGTAGGAAATATGCTTAATAGTTGATATGTTATCTACTGTAAATGACTACCTGTATGAACAGTAAAGAGACAATATTTAAATAATTTATTGCAATATATTTATATTTATTAGCTTCTGTGTTAGTATCAGAGCCAGGCATTGGCACTGTACATGATGACGTCGTCTTATATTGCTGCCTTTGCCAAATGTGTTTCTAACGGCCACATTATGAGGCACAATTGCCCTGTTCCCTCCAGATTGGCCTCCAAAGTGAGTAGATCACAGGGATGCTCATATCGACTGGAATTTGCTTAGTGTTTACTGCACTAATGTTCACTGCGACACTGCCATTAGTGTGTAGTACATACATCAGCCACTGTACTGTAGTCTGATTAGCAAACAAATGATTCTTACAAATTGGCTAATTTCAGTAAATCAAATCAAATGAACACGGCCACTGTAGTCCAACTGACTGATTCTAGAAGAAATCAACAATAAGAATTTATTTTGTTTATTTATTTTGTAAGTATCCTTCCTGTGAAATTTGAATTATTTTAAAAATATTTCCCAAGTGCTGTTTAACAGAGAGAATATTTTAAACACTTTTTTAAACATAATCATTTTAATAGTATCTAATTACAAATTGCTTTGCCACAATGGCAGTGCATAATGTCAACCCAGGCTCATTCTGATTACGTACCCCTATATTCTGGAGAGAGCAAAATACGTCCCCGGAGCTACGTTTTTTTTTGCAGTTTTTGTTTTCACGAATCCACCAGAGGCCACTGTGTGCGCTTTTTCAGATCTCAGATTTCCCTCGCGAGTGCCATTCGCGCCTGCTGTTCTCACGTAAATCCACCAGAGGCCGCTATCGACTGACTGTCTACTGACTGAATGACTGACTGACTGACCGATTGACTGACCCTGCCCTTTCCCTAAACCCAACCAATAGTGTTTTAAAAAGCACAGATTGACCCACCCACCACCTTCCCTAAACCCAACTGCAGTATTTTAAAAAGCAATCCAGAAAAAGAAAAGCCCTCTGATTTTTACCACGTTTTCAGATTTTACCACATTCTCACCCTGTTATTTACTTGTTTATTTTATATTTTTGGCTTCTGTTTTTGTCTTATTTGCTTTCTAGAATTGTTCTTCACCAGACTCGAACCCTGTTGTCATGGTCAACTCCGCTCTGTGTCTCAAGTCCGCCGATGTATATGTTGAGCTACCGGACAAACTGGAAAAGGCGTCCATACGGAGGTAAGCGGTCAGCTGGTAAGCGAGAAAAGGAACAGCGTCCCGTAGCATTTGTTTTAAAGATAAAATGCAGCCATATGTAGCTCTGGCTACATAATTCGCGATATCTAGAAATGTACATAGGGCTACGTTTTCAGAATAACCCTATGTTGCATAATGTTTTACTAGTTATTTTGCAAGATACTTGTATTCTGATTAAAGTGCAGTGTAAAGGCTTAACTTGTCAGGGGTCTGCCACTTCAGTTCTGTTTATTCTTGTTTTGTTGGCAGAGTCTGTATTGCTCTTGTCTTGTCATGAATGTTTCTCTTGTCTTTATCTTTATATTGAGCATGTGGTCTTGGGTGAGCTCACGCCGTGTGATCTCCCGTCTCTTGTCTTCGTAATGGGTCCATGATCTCAGGCGGGCTCAGGTCACACATTCTCATCCTTGTGTTCATGTAGTTTGTCCGCAGCATGCTGTTCGTTCTCAGTGCATTAGTCAAGTTGCTTTTTGTTTTGATTTGAATCCGAACATCCATGTCGCATATGTGAGCTCATAATAGGTCTACTTTCCAATAGTATGTTCCTGCACAGCTGGAGAGGATGCATTTCTAGGAACACATTTCTAGGACCCTCCACATTTCTAGGACCCTGTTGTTCCGTCTAATAGGGGGTAGTTGGGTTTGGGCATAGGGCCATAAAATAAGGGGTGCTAAAAATGTGGTAACTTCAGCATCTTCTCGTACTTTCACTTATCATGTGCTTGTGTCTTGCATTCAGTCTTGTGTCTTGTGTTGACGCAGGTGGCTCATGTTTACATGTGGTCACGTGCTTTCATGTTTTGTTTCATGTGAACATGCATGTTATTGAGTTCTCATTGACCGGGTTTTCCTGTTTGTTGTGAGCACATGTCTCTTTGTGCCATGTGCTCTTCTGTTTATTGTGTAGTCCCACCCATCTTGTTCTTAGTTTATTCTGTTCTCTTGTTTGTTTATTGCCTAATTTATAGCTTCCTTATGTTTGCTGGCCTGTGCCATTTCATCATCATTTTTTCCTTGAGATGATTGCTGTTCTACCTTACCTTGTCTTGTCCTGCACCTGCTTTTCCCAGGCTGTAAGCACATAACTCATTTAAAAAGACCATTAAAATGAGAAAAACATTTATTCATCCATTGTTTACTTGGCCTTCTTTCTTTTTCAGACCTTTTAAAGAGACATTTAAAAAAATATATTCCTAAAATGGTACCAGTGACCAGCAAGAACCAAAATGGTCTTATGTCACATACTGTACCATATTTTCAATTTGTTCTTGGAATCTATCATTGGGGTTTGGTGGAAGGATAAAAAAAAGTTTTAGTGAATGTAAATCCTGACCCTGACCATTTGTCTTCATACACAACTGTGCATTTCTGAAATTCTATAGTGTCCATTCACTATGACTAGCACACAAGCATATAATTTTGCTAACTCAAGTTTAATAAAACATAAAACACAATGCCTAGAAATCCTCAAAAAAAATCTGTGAAGTTGTATCTGAGTTTTCAGACTGAACTCTGGTTGTCAGATGAAGGTCAGAATAGCAGATGACAGATGAACACAATACATTATTGTTGCAATGAACACAACAGCTCAGAGAAGAAAGTACATGGATTGTATTTTCTGTGACGTTTGTATTTACCTTGAGTTCTCAAACTTGTGTGCTTTTTCAGGACAAGTTGACGTGAACTTTGATGCTGATCGCTCATGAATGCGCAGGCATGTGCCAAAATGGTCAAGATCAGGAATTTAATTAAACAGTGCATTAAATTTTATTTGTTTTTCACCCTCTGAATGAGTGGAATATATGACATGTTGCATGAGATTATTCTTTGATAATTTTGCATCTTTAAAAGAAAAATCTGCAAGATGGTTGCTATTCACTTCGGTGATATGCATAAACAAGAGCAAGCAGGACATTAAATATTTGTTCTTTAGTGCTACAATAAAATTATAATTTAAAAAAAAAACATTACAGTAGATCAAGTTTAAGTAAACCCACATATAAATCTGATATATTGCAATTATTGCAATATTTCAAAATATATGTTACATATACGACATGTTTTATATACAGTGCTCAACAAATATGAGTACACTCCTCACAAAACACTCATTTACATTAATATTTTCTATAGGAAGCTTTAAAATATTATATTTGTGCATATACATTAAGTACTGAAGCCAAATCTGGAGATAATCTAACAAAATAATTTATGATAACGGTCCAAAATTACTACACCCACATTTATATGTTAGAGAAAAATATTAATTAAAGAATTTATAAGAGCAAAAGAGAGAAAGAGAAACAAAACATGTTTTTGGCTGAACCATACCTTTAGGCACTCTGTGTAAACACTATTTTAAAAGAATTCATTATAGAATTTATTTTCAAATTATTATTAAATTCAGCATATTTAATTTGCCATGTCTTTTAAGGAACATCACGGTTTGATTTGGAATTTCTGCTGGAGTATTTCCAGTTCTGCTCAACTGTGCAGTTTGGGAGAAACTAATTTGTAATGTGTCAGTCAGTGGGCAGAGAACATCCTAGACGCTGAGAAGGTGTTAAAAAACAAAGAAAGGTTTCTTCCACATAGACGGAGAAGAGTAACCCACGCTTGAGTGCTGAAATCTGCTAATGCTGTTTTTCTCTTGGGTTGAAATTAAATCTCATGATAAAGCAAAATAATGCTCTTCTGTCCAAATTTATTGGAAGAACAATTACTCTCAATGATAATGCCCACTTTTGTTACAAATACAAATACAAATACAAACATTCATTATTTAGCATCATATGGTACTGGAGACAATGCCCTTCATTCTGTGCTTTGAGCTAATAGAAGAATTCCACCTGACACGGTTGGGCTTCAGTCTATCAATCATACAGGCAAATGCAAGAGGTGGCATTATTTGACCACACAGTGTCAGCCTTGATAAATCTTGATTATGAATTGTAAACTGTGGCTTTCTGTTGACAGTGTGGTTTGGGAATGGCCTGTCGTGGACTAATGAGAAGATTTGACACATGTACACACATACAAGCAGTGCAACAGATTATAGTTGATCTGCAATCCATACAAATCACAGTTCAGGAACTACAGATTTTGACCGATTTTAGGCAGATTTAGAATTAATTGCAATATTGGATCTGCATCTGCATTGTCATGAAGGTTGCAGGTGATGTTACACCATTAATGTTGTTACGGCCCATTTTAAAAGGATTTAATGCAAGTGTGCAGTGTATAAGGAATAGTTTACTCAAAACTGTGTCATTTACTCACCCTTGACTTATTCAATATTGGAATCCATTGACTTTCATAGTATTTGTTTTTCCTACTGTCAATGTTTACAGGTTTCCAACATGTTTTTTAGAATCTTCTTTTATGTTCAACAGAAAGAAAATAAACCTCAAACGACAGTAGTTTGGAACAAGTTAAGGGTGAATATATGCACTGTAAAAAATGCTGGGCTTCACACAATCCCTTCATGTTGTCCCAACCCAAATTGATTAAGTAACTTAATCATTTTTACAAATTTATGTGGATTGCAAATAAAACAATTAAGTTGTCCCCCCCAAAAAAACTTACAAATTGTAAGTGTAAATGTAAATAAAATGTGTTGTTTCGACTCATTTTAAATAAGTAGATTGAACAAGCAGCAAAAGTCATTTTTTGAGTGTGATGACACAATTTTCATTTTTGGGTGAACTATCCCTTTAAGGAGATTCCAAACTGAGCTCCCTGCATTTTGGTGACACCATCCATTTAAAGTCAGCTGGCTCCAGATCCACCAATCACATTCCTGGATTATCTGCCAATCCCCTGCACACACATACGTGAAGCAGGGCAAAGCATACAAAGCACATATGGTTAAGGGTCAAAACAATATGAAAGAATATGCTAAAGTGATTTTATTTGCAGACACAAACAATATTTGCACATACAAGTCAAATTAAAGCACCCATCTTGGTAAGTATCCTTGTGAACACAGTTGGTTATGTCTTTTGTAAACGCATGTGTATCAGTATATTGGGCCTGTGCATTAGCTCTACAGTGACCGTTGTTTTTAATCAAACAACAATAGACAGAGAAACTTTTGGAATGTTAAAAATCTGTTTCATAGACACAGTAAAGACTATGCAGTGATGTTTATTTTTATCTTTATGCAGAAACTTTATCTTTGGTTCCTTTTTTATCTTTGGTTACTCATGTATGTGGCAGTTAAATGATACAGATAGTGCTGTAGGGTTATTATTTTATTGTTTACAGACCTTGTTTATGCTTCCGCTGTTGTGTGTTCATCATTGTTAGATATTTGTTGTGTGGTTATGATGATGTTCAAAATTCATGTTTTTCCTTAATGATGTTTGTTGTGTGTTAAACACTGAAGCTGGTTTTCTGCCTACTTGAAACTGTTGAAGTGATGATTGTGTCTGCCCCGCTTTCTTATCTCCAGATAATGCATGACATTTGCTTTTATGTCAAATTTTTATGATGATAACGTTGTATTTATTGAATGCATTGACAGAAGAAGATGCTGCATTTTGCTTTTATTGAAAAAGGATTGTTTAGGTTTCTGAATGAATTTATCTTTAAATATTGCATTGGCTGTCTTTATTATTCAAAACATAGCCTGTATTCAGAAAAGAATATAATTACTTTCTGCTATACTCATTCAAATAATACATTTAAGTTGTTAGATATTATGCCTAAGCTCTGTAATTTGAGTCGGGCAGACTTTAATTGAGTTTACTCCAAAAAAAAGTTATTTTTTAAAGCGGGTCCACTTTTTTGAAGACTTTTTATTGTGTTCGTGGAAAGTTACTGCACTAAGGCCATCAGAAGTATTGACCTTCCTTCATTGGCCCCACAGCTGCCATAGACGCACACAAAATTTTAATCCAATCGACTGTATTGATTCACATTGTCAATTCAGTGAGATGTCTAGGAGGGTTATTTGAGTTCTTGACTCAAGATAAATGTGTGTTTGCTATATTCATTTATATTATTATGATTTTGTTCATCATATATTTTCAAAAATGTAACACTATGTCCTTGTTTTTGTTTGTTTGTTTTGTTTTTCAGTGTTGCAAGAAACAGATTCCAGTTCTCCGAGGAAAATTATTTCTTCTCTTCGTCGGTATATAGAAAATTCAGGTTAGAAGGTGTGCTTTCATTGATCTGTTTTGCTCACGCTAACTATACTCAGAGGTATAACATTTCTTAACTCTGAGCTTCCAGAAAACACTATCAAGAGCTTTTGTGGCACCTTTGTTTCACCCTCTGACTTTCCTCTTAGTTTTGTCCTCTTATTTTTTTTTTTTTTAATTTTTTTTTTTTTTTTATACAGGGTTTTATCTGTATTTTTTCCCTCCCCAGACAGACACTTACTGGCTTGCACAAATATATTTGATATCACAGAGTTTCATCATAAATTACAAATTGATTCCAGCCTGGCAACAGACCTCTTACACAATTAATACCCCAGTTGCATATTAATAAAGCAGCCATCAAATCAATATACACTGAGACAAATGGATATTATCACCCTTGGATATAAGCAGCAGCAAAGCAGTCTGATACAGTTAAAAATATACTGTTCTATGTGTGAAATAAAATCTAAATATATAAATATTACTTTAAAATATATTGTTTTTTTATTATTAGAATGAAGTACAATGGACCATGCAACCATTTGTATTTAGCATTGAACAGGTTTTCTACATTTGCGTTTATTTATTTATCAGAGACTTCTATCCAAAGCCACTTACAATGAACGGCAATGCAGATTATTTACTTTTTTATGTTAGACTCCAAACTGACAAGAACTTTATGGAAGCATGCTGGTTTCAATAATCAAAATAAACCTGAAATATTAATTACAAACTTTAAAAATTGCAAATGATGCTTATGCACACCAGTGTTGGGTTATTAAAAGAGGCTAAATCTAATTTCAAAAGCTGAATATGAAATAAAATGGTTATTTAAGAAAACTAAAACTGTAATAAACTGTTTGATTAATCAAAGTAAAGTTTAATTAATATCAATTTCATTCCTTAAATTGGAAAATTGGAAATATTGCATGCAATAAATGAAATTCAAATTCCACATAACTAAATAAACCCCAAATTTAATTAAATCCTGTTTTCAACATACAAAAGAAAGGAGTGTGAATTCTCTTTGAAAGGATGGTCGTGCTTTCGCTCCTATTCTTCCATGGCCTTCATACCAGATGGCACAATGGCGAGCTGAGGTGAAGGGAGTATTTAGCAACAGCAAACATAATAATTCCAGCCCTGCAAATGGAATGGAATGAATTTTCCTTCCCTGTCAGGCAATATTGACCAAGCCAGCAGTAAAAGAGCCTTGAATAAAATGAGTTTCTAATCCTGACTGCCATGACCCTACGAAAGGACAGAATGTGTAGAGGCTGGTCAAATGTCAAGTTTTTGAAATGGCCATTGACTTGAACTGGTCATTCATAATCCTGTATGGAGTCAAAGGTTGGGATAGAGGTTTATCACATGTGACTCAGTGCCGCCGTCAGCTCATATAGGCAGAATGGCGTTGTAATGGCATCATCCAGACAGACTCATTGCAGGTGTGTGTGTGTGTATCCAAGTAAGTGTTAGGTAATGGCTCTCCGCCAATGCAACTTAAACGACTGGCGTTGGCACAGCTCTGTTGGTCGAAGAAAAACTGTGTGTTTCGATTTGAGGGAAGTAGTGAACCATGAAACCACTGAGTAAGAACTGAGCAGTTTGGATTCAGCATTGAACTGGTTTTCAAACAGCAAACCCACAGACCATTTATTCACCGTCTGATGGACATTAGACAGCAAACTGAGAAGCACTAAAAGGAAACAAGTGGTTTTTAGTTTATTTAATTGTATGTGCTTTTATAGCCATTATTGTTTTTTAAATGAAAATACATTTTAATAATAAATTGCTAAAATATGGATTATTAAAAATTGTTTATTAAATAAAAGTAATGCTGTTAAAAAGGTTTCATTTATTGAAATAAAGATAAAAGTGTATATAAAATATATATATAAAAGGCAGCATTTACAAGTGCTTGCATTTACAACAAGTGCTGCTTTTGCTCACTTTTCAGCCAGTGTCGTGTAATTAAAAACTAAAAATAGATTTCATTAATTAAAGTAAAGCTGAAGTAAAATATACATATTACATTCAAATTGTGAGAATTGCAAATAAAGAAAAAAGAAAAAAGAAAATTGGATTTCAAAATAAGTTATGTTAAAAGAAAATATTAAAATGTCTACAAAATTAGCTTGATCTAATAAAAAATGTAAATTTAAATAAAAAAAATGCAAACAAACTTATAGATCACTGGAGTAGGTTTTAAAAAATAATTAAATGTTCAATTTAGTGTGTTACTTTATGAATTTCTGTTATAAATTGTACAATTTTTGTAGTTTCTACACCACATCTTTACTTGTATAAATATAAATAATACGAGTTTTAATATTATTAATAATAATAGATTTCTGGCAGCTTAATCTCACCGAATCTGCCAAAATTGTAAAGGCTGCACAATTATCAAAAAAAAAATCACATTCATCGTTTACTATTAAAAACAATTCTTTATATTTTAGTTTGCTTTTAAGTTTTCTGCTGTATACAATTTTCTGTCACAATTGTTTTCCATTTTGAATAGGACATTCCATTCTCTTTAACATTTTTATTTTACTTGTTTTACATTTTTTTTTACCTTCTGTGTATAGACCGTTTCAATGTGGTCATGTCATTGGCCCATGAACATTTTCTGCTTGTTATCAAAGTATTTCATAACTGTAACAAGAGGCAATTCAATCATAACTTAATGTTAAAACGGCTATCATAACATTATTTATCAACATGTGACTCTTTTTGGATTCTTAGAAGCTATAGAAATCAAAAATGTAAAACAGGAAGTATGTTGGGACCATTGTTTTTGTTTACATCCCTCTGTTATTGTATATTTGCTTTTTTTAATCCTATGTTTTTAATACTTTGTTTAGTTCACGCTCAGTTATTGTCATTATTAAGTGTGGTTTGATATGACATCTCTATACGAATTTGCCAATCTCTCTCTCTACCTTTTTTATCCACAAAGTGACACTGATGTGTAGTTATCGAATATTTCCCACAAAGACGCATTATATCAACCATTTCAGATCAACCCCTAAACGGGATTAAAAGCAGGCTGTTTAAGCAGGCAGTCCTTTTACATTTAAATGAGCGTGTATGCATTTGCCAGACTCTTTTATCCAAAGTAATTTACAAGGTATCTATTTTATCAGTTAATGTATTCATTGGGAAACAGTGGTGTTGCTTGTGTCATGCTCTAATGTGGGCCAGATGTTAGACACAAGCCTGGATATGTTAGACAATTAAAGTAGTGACTTGTTGCATCTTCTTGTATTAGCAGCACGTAGGCACCACATATTTATGTTGGTAAAACACATTAACACTTTAAAGCGTTCACAGAGCCTGCATTCACAGCATTATACAGAACTGAGCCTTTTTTCTTGCCTTTTTTTTGCAGTGTTCAGCAGAAAATATGTTGAAAGTGCACTGTGAACATATTTATCTTTTACAATATATGATTTTATGAAGCAACAAAATAATGGAGCAAACCACAGGTACTGCTATTATTTAGAAAATAAATTATATCTTTTGGCGTGATGCACGTTTGCATGTGCCAAGCGCTGAAATAGCACATTTTTTTTATTGTAAACCTAATAAATTGAGATTTTTAGATTATAACTATACATTTTGGGGTGTCTATTCTGTTTTTTTCTGCTTTTATTTGATCTAAGTGTAACTTTGTACTGTACATGCCAATATGGATTCAACAGAGCATTACCTGCTTTAAGCTATAGTTCACGCAAATCAGAAAATTCTGCCATCATTTACTCGCCCTTCAATTTTCACATAGTGAACCCTTGTGTATTGTTCAAATTGACTACCCTTTCGTTATGTTTTTGCTCCATTGACTTACATTGTAATGACATTTTTTGATTGCAAAGCCATGACACCATAATCATACATTCTTGATTGTTGCTGGTTTTCCCTTTTGGTAAATTGGTAAATTTACTGTTGATCATCAGTTGGCACCATTATGCCTTTAGATAGACCTGTGCAAAAAAGTTTCTGTCTTTTATATGGAGTTCTATTGAGCAAAACAGCAGATTATAGTGTTCTGAGAGCTGAGGTGCTTATTTTGTTAAAAGCTTTTTTGCATCGTAACTGATAATCAACAGTAAAAATGACAAATTTGACCTCTTCACAACAGGAAAAACCAGCAACAATTAAGAATGCATGATTATATGGTGGGTGGTGCAGTGGCACAGTG
This sequence comes from Danio jaintianensis, assembly GCA_903798115.1. Lineage (NCBI taxonomy): Eukaryota > Metazoa > Chordata > Actinopteri > Cypriniformes > Danionidae > Danio > Danio jaintianensis. The sequence goes on from CAIGQV010000001.1 coordinate 18,448,987, forward strand.
GGTAGCGCTGTCGCCTCATAGCAAGAAGGTCGCTGGTTCGAGCCTTGGCTGGGTCAGTTGGCATTTCTGTGTGGACTTTGCATGTTCTCCCCGTGTTCACGTGGGTTTCCTTCGGGTGCTCCGGTTTCCCCCATAAGTCCAAAGACATGCGCTATAGGAGAATTGGGTAAGCTAAATTGTCTGTAGGGTATGTGTGTGAATGAGAGTGTATGGGTGTTTTACAGTGATGGGTTGCAGCCGGAAGGGCATCTGCTGTGTAAAACATGTGCTGGATAAGTTGGCGGTTCATTCCGCTGTAGCGACCCCTGATGAATAAAGGACTAAGCTGAAAAGAAAATGAATGAATGATTATATGGTGTCATGGCTTTGCAGTCAAAAAAGTCATTATAATGGTAGTCAATGGGGCAAAAACAGCCATGAACATAACAAAAGGGTAGTAAATTTCCCAGTGTATTGTTGAGTTTTTGAAAAATTCCAAAGCATTTTACCAAAATATGTGTCAAAGTAAGGTTTGTCACCAAAAACAATTCTATTTGCTGAAACACAGAGAAAGTTTTGGCCTAATTAAGACCCAATTAGATCACCCCAGAGTGGATGAAAACATCTCCAACAGCACTCAAGGGTTAACACTGTCTGTACTGTTTGTATTAGTATCCATCTTAAAGTGTGCGTTTGTGGGTCTATTCAATATCGTAAGTTCTGTTTCTTTGTTATTACTAAGCCTGCCTCATCAAACATTGTAACTCAACTCTATCTATAGTTTAGAGTTATATGGCGTTTTTTTTTTTCTTTTTATAAAAATCCCATCACTTTGCTTCAAAAGGTCTGCATTGTTCTTATGATGAATGGATGCATCTTTTGGAGCTTCAAAAACTGGGCACCATTCACAGCCATTGCAAAGCAAGGTATAGAGCCTGGATATTATTTACTGTAATATATCTCTGATTTTGTTTGTCTAAAATATTATGGATTTAAGTTGAGCACATTTGGGGATAATTTCGATTTTTGGTTGACCTGTTTCTTTAAAAGCATAGTATGTTTTTCTTTCACTAGAGGATGCATATTCACAACAAACACACACAAACAAGATGTAGTTTGATGATGCTGTGACGGTGTGGTTAATTACATCCTACCGGACTCTCACAGAAATCATGTTCAACATTCAATCGACTGGTAGATCCCAAAAAATGACTTGAAAAATATTTCAAATGGAGATGTGCGGCCACATGCACTGTAGGCACGCTGGAAAAGGCAAGCATCTCAACTTTTTTATTAAACTGCATAAACACAAGGTACCCCTAAGCAGTGCACAAAACTCTCACTGCCAATAGAAAACAGCTTTTAAAAGGACTTCTCACCTCAAACAATGCGTTCGGTGTGATCGTGCCCTAATATTCCACAATAATATCCATCTGTAAGCAACAATTTGCATTCTTATGACATGTTCAATTGATGCTGCAATTGCTGAATTATCTTAGAATGTTTTAGTTTATTTATTATTGTTGTCATAGTTATTATTATTAATATTTGTATTATTTGTATTTTTTTTACAGCTCGTTTATAAAAATGCTAATGCAATTTCATGTGATCTAATTAAGGCTAATGTCACAATGTATTGTTACCCAAATTTTCACTCCTCCAAATGTCATCCAGGTGCATTGTCACATATTTTGTTGGTTATCAATTAAAAAATGTAAAGTAGGTTAAACTAGAGCTTTTTACATGGTTCAAAATGTTAAATTAAAGGTCATAAGCTGGAAGTGCAAATGAAAAATGTAGCTTTATTTTTCTGTCATTTTTTTATGGGTAGATCGAGGTTAGGGATCTCAGCTCAGTGATCACAACCCTTTTTAGCCAAAGTATTGAAAATCTATTATCATGGTAGTATGAAGCAGAGTCAAGTCAAGTCAAGTTTATTTATATAGCGCTTTTCACAATGTAGATTGTGTCAAAGCAGCTTAACATAGTTCTAGTAAAGTCCAGATTTCAGAGTTGAAGTTTAGTTTAGTTCAGTGTGGTTTAAATTTCACTGCTGAAAGTTCAAACACTGTAGAGCAAATCCACCGAAGCACAGCTCCACAAGTCCCGATCCGAGCAAGCCAGTGGCGACGAAAAAAAACTTCACCAATTGATGAAGTGAAGGGAAAAAAAAACCTTGAGAGAAACTAGGCTCTGTTAGGCATGACCATTTTTCATCTGGCCAAACTTCCTGTTCAGAGCTGCAGTCTAGGCGCTGGAGGCTGAAGAAGCTGGACGTCCATCGTGGAGAAGCTGTTGGTGTGAGTAGGGCACCGGCAGGCGGTCAGGTTGGCCCGCAGGATCAATGTGGGGACTCGTTTATTACAGTGGTCATTCAGGAATCAGTCTCATGCACTCCATTTCTCCTTGACGACCACAGCATCAGCTCGGGATGCGACCTGGTCCAGGATTATGGATACCTTGGGATCATCTCTTCACAGGTCTTGGATCGCATCAATGGGGCTGCATAGTATCTAGGGACCTCGGAATGAGTATCCCCAGGTGGAAATAGAGAATAAAGAAAATAATTAGCATAGCTGCTGTTCATAGTGTATTTAAACGAGATGCAAAAATTGAGTGTTATAGATGAAAATAGCAGTTAAATAAACAAACATAGAAACAAACATGTAAAGCATATGAGAGTTTCTAACACAATGTCTGCTGTATTGAGGAGTGTGTCCTACAGGTGATGTCGAGCCAGCTCACCTGCGTGGAGCACATTCATGCATCATACCGTTATGCGATGCATTGAGTGTATGCTTTACTAGAAAGATAGGTCTTTAATCTAGTTTTGAACTGAGAGAGTGTGTCTGAGCCTCGGACATTATCAGGAAGGCTATTCCAGAGTTTAGGAGCCATAAATGAGAAGGCTCGACCACCTTTACTTGACTTTGCTATTCTAGGTACTACCAGAAGCCCTGAGTTTTGAGATCTTAAAGAGTGTGTTGGATGTAGCGAGACAGAAGGTTGGTTAGATAAACAGGAGCTAGATTATTTAAAGCTTTATAGGTAAGAAGCAATATTTTATAATCAATAAGGAACTTAACAGGCAGCCAGTGTAAGGAAGATAAAATTGGGGTGATATGATCATATTTTCTAGACCTGGTAAGAACTCTGGCAGCTGCATTTTGTACTAGCTGAGGTTTATTAATAGAGGATGCTGGGCAACCAGCGAACAGAGCATTACAGTAATCCAGCCTAGAAGTCATGAAAGCATGAACTAGCTTTTCTGCATCTGAGATGGATAGCATACTTCGTAACTTAGCGATATTTCTCAGATGAAAGAAGGCAGTTTTTGTGACATGGGAGATATGATTTTCAAAAGTTAAATTGCTGTCTAGTATAACACCCAGATCTTTTACAGTAGAGCTAATGCTAACTTTGTGTCTCTCTAATTGCAGGTCGAGTTGTGAGATCTGCTGTGTACAGGATTTAGGCCCAATAAGTAATAATTCTGTTTTGTCTGAATTTAAGAGAAGGAAATTGTTGGTTATCCAGTCTTTAACATCTTTAATACATTCAGTTAGCTTAGACATTTCAAATGTCTCATCAGGTTTTGTTGAAATATATAATTGAGTATCATCTGCATAGCAGTGAAAGCTGATCCCGTGTCTTCTTATAGTGTCTCCCAGGGGTAGCATGTATATTGTGAACAGCAAAGGGCCTAAAACTGATCCTTGAGGCACCCCATACTGTACTGGCCTGACCTGTGAAAGCTGTCCATTTATATTCACAAACTGGTAACGGTCAGTTAAGTACAACTTAAGCCATTGTAGAGCCTGTCCCTGGACGCCTGTGGAATTTAAGCGATCTATGAGGATATTGTGGTCGATGGTGTCAAACGCTTCACTGAGATCAAGTAAAACTAATAACGAGACGCACCCTTGGTTAGCAGCTAAGAGTAAATCGTTGGTTATTTTCACTAATGCGGTTTCTGTACTGTGATGAGACCTGAAACACTTGTTCATCTGCAGAAAGGAGCATAACTGGGCAGAAACAACTTTTTCTAGTATTTTAGACATAAATGGAAGATTTGAAATAGGCCTATAATTAGCTAAGTTGCTGGGGTCCAGTTGTGGTTTCTTAATAATAGGCTTAATAACAGCTAGCTTGAAAGGATTTGCAAATTTGTAGCATAGTTGCTAATAGAACATTGATGGCCCCCTTTAGACATGAACATGATGTCTAAAGGGGACCATCAAAATAAAGTGCAAAAGATTGGCATTAAAAATTATATTATAGTGTGGGAGTCATATTTCATAATGTATTATTCAAGTTGATTAGCATTTTTTTTGTGTTAAATAATGTGTTTTGGTTATATTTGCAAATCTTTTTTTTTTTTTTTTTTAACGGTGCACATCTAGTGTTCCATCTGTAGTACATGTTTTGGCACACATGTGAAGTTAATACTTTGCACAAATTTAGGAGAGCAGAAGCTTTTTGACCATAAAGAGAATAGAAATTGAGGTCCTAAATCATCAAACTGGAACAAATAACCTATGTTGTTGTAACCTAAGTGGATTGTGACAGGAACAGCAGATGTGTGAACCTCATGGACTCTCATGTCATGGGTAAGCAAGTTCAACAAGACAGTCATTTGTCAAAACGTATTTATTATACAAAAGTTACACCCCACACATAGTTTTCAAATCTGTGTTCAATTGTTTTCTCTGCAGAGCACAGAAAATATTTTTAGAAGAAAGGTGGTAACCAGACAGTTTTAGTTCAAAATGATTTCATTGCTTTTTTTTTTTTTTTGCTTTTTTTTTTTTTCATTCTTCAAAATGTATTCCTTTATGATCCTCAGAAGTAACAATTTTGCAACAACATATTTCAATATGACATGGTGACAGAATAACATATTTTTAATTCTTTGGTGAACTGCCCCTTTAGCGTAGTAACCCAGAAATGGCTTTATTTTCAGCAAGCAGCAGAAACGCATCAGTGTGAGCTTTGGCCCGCTGTCTCAGATAATGTGCTGATTCACTTACATACTGCTTAAGCATGCAACGTGAAATGGGCCTAAGTTTCAGAGCCTCTGGAGGGTTTAGCTCACATTAAGTGATTCAGTGTAAGAGAAAAGGCATTCTGGGAGAGAAAGCAAGATGATGAGATGGATGGTGGTTGAGAGGTCGTACGAGGTAACTCATTGCTGACCCCTGCAGGCTTGCCGTCCGGTGCCTCTTAATCTCAATGAGCGAAGAACGAGGCCTCATTAGTCATTAGTGAGGTATCTAACAGCACCCTCATCCCATGGTCCCGCACACATCTTCCCTCAGAGACTTCTTTCTAGCTCACATGCGCTTTTTTTCCATCTGTCTCTCACTCTCACTTTTCCCGCCCGCCAGGTTGATGACCAGCCGTGATTGTGCTTTGGAAACCTGTCTCAGCCTCTAGCTAAACTGCTCATCCATGACCAATCGATGGTAGGAGCCCACCGATGGAGGAAGATTCAGAGTTTGCACGCGTTTTGTGTGAGCGACTGGTCACCCGCGAGTGCATAAGTGCAGATCAGAGAAAATACCTTCAGGTTAAATTTCAATTCCATTGAGCATCATCTATCCATCCCTTCAGCATCCCAGCTCCCCTCTGGAGCTCAGCCAAGCTTTATTACAGAGCAAGAGAGGGAAACAGGCCTGTCACAGACAAAAGTGATAAAGCATCATTACCACACTGCAGAGGAGGAATGAGGCCAGCCCGCTCTGACACAACTCCTTTCATAAAGAGCTTCACTCCGGCGTATTGGACAGCCAGTCAAAGAGCTCCAGCAAAGAACAAAATGACTAGTCTGGCCAAATCCTATGCTGGTATTGACATCCACTCTTTCATTACGCCCCATTGCGCTGTACTGCACCACAGGCTCCGGCGCTCTGGTGTGACTTTACACACACTGCCATCAGAGCCTTTGCATGATAGATGAAATATTTCATTTCACAAAGCAAGTGATGCCCGTGACAGGATGAGTTGAAATGGTTTAGACTAGAAACAAGTGGAAACATCAAGCATCGTTCAAAACTTGTTAGCTGGATGAATTTTAAATGCTGAATTTCTCTGTTTGTTTTCTATGTATCTCTAATTGGGATACAATTGTTTTTTTTTTGTTTTTTTTCATAAATGTAAACTATATGTGTTTTTATTATTTGAAGAAATCTATAGCAAATGTTAAAAAATATACATTATAAAATATTTGTTTGTAATTTAAGTAGTGCCAACTAGTCCTTATTTAACATGTTAATGTATACATTTGAATAAATGCTGGGTTGTTGTAACTCAATGTTGGGTTTTTATTTTTTATTTTTATTTAATTGGAAGAAAAAAAAGAAAAGAAAAAAAAAACACATTTTACCCTAAATTGGGTTTGCCCATGTTTGACCCAACGTTGTGTTACAATAACCCACTTTTTTAGTGTATATTATATGTATATATTACACAATTTTAATATATTATTCATATAATATGCACTCATATTATCTTTCATATTATTTTGTATATATTTGTCATGTACTAATTTTATACTGCATGTTTTTATGTACCCTGGTTAACATGAACCGACAATGAACAATACTTGTACACTTGTACTGCATTATTTAATCATAGTTTAACATTTACTAATGAATTATTAACATCCAAAGTTGTATTTGTTAACATCAGTTAAAGCACTGTGAGTTAACATGAACTAAGAATTAATAACTTTATTCTCATTAATTAATATTAACAAAGATACATAAATACTGTAATAAATGTATTGTTCATTGTTTGTTCATGTTAA
>CAIGQV010000001.1:18455783-18474204 GCA_903798115.1 Danio jaintianensis
ACATAAATACTGTAATAAATGTATTGTTCATTGTTTGTTCATGTTAATAAATACATTAACCATCATTGACTAATGGAACCCCGTTGTATAGTGTTACCAATAAACTAATAGACCTATATATTTTAAAACGTGCTTCTTTTAGTCAGGAAGGATTTATCTCTGTTATATCTTATAAAATAAAAATACCTAAAAGGCAAAAAATGCCCCTGCTCATAAATTATATCACAAAATTTGAAGCGGGGGAAACATACTGAGACACAAGGCAATTGGACCCAAGTACCAAAAGACTGTTCTGAAATTAACAAGAAAACATCCAGCTGATTTATATCAGCAATACCTTTGCCTGTGATATTAGAATGCAGCAAGTAATGTCGAAGTCACACAGAAATATTGCTGCCATGGCTTACTTCAGCCTCACGGCATAACTACAGCATACGGCTGAAATATAGTCTTTATTTCTGCGTCCATATTTGTCTTCTCATCGTTTCAAGGCCATGAAGTAATGCACATTACTTTCCTCATTCAGTTCCGAAGCAATAAATGTGAAGAATTGTTGGGAGGTTTTATGACAAGATGCATGGCTTTCTGTAGATGGCAGTATTAAGTCAAGCATTTTCAGTGTATTGTGCATTTCCCCTTGGCTGCTTGGAAAGAGAGGGTGAGTGCGTGTGTGTGTATGGACACAGATTAACCTCAGAAAGGAATGCATGTGTGTTTGTGTGTACACTTGCCTAGAGAAATTTCAACCATCAGTTTGAGTGCCATCACTTGTTAGAGCTTTTAAACAAAATCTTCCTGGTTTGAATTCAAAATCGCTGTTTTATGTAGTTTTCCGCATTTGTTTTCATAGAAACTCGGATTTTATCTCCAAACCCTTTGATACCGATGTTTAAAGAGATAATCACGTAGGCTATCGTGACAGGATGACAAAAGCCTCTCTAACTATGCTTGCTGAATTTTCAACATTTTCATTTCTCAAGAGCCTGCTTATAAATATGACAGATAGCCCTCCTGATGCGAAGAGGTGGCAAATGTCATATTTTAATTTCATAAAGGGGCTGTTTTTGAATTGAAGCTACTAAATTGCCCTTAGTTCATCTCAAGTGAAACACATGCACATGTTGTAGGCTGAATTTTACACGGGCATTCTGACAAATGGATGCATTGCTGGTGCAGGTTAAATCAATTGTTTATTCATTTTTAAGACTGAAGCAATTCATTTAACAAACAGCTGTCATCTCCACCTATGAATAACAATTCCTCCAAGACCTCAGGAAGCATTATTTAAGTCATTCCACTTAGTGAGGCTGTAAGAAATCCCACAAAAGCTCCCTATTCATTGTAATTCGGCTTTCTAGCCTCTTTCCATTTCATTATAACTCAAAACAAGGCTTAATTTAAGAAGCTCCAGCAGTGTCTGTCTGCAGACTTTGAAATGCTTATGACAGATGTCAAAAAGCTGCCTTCACCTCACAATGATTGGCTGCCGCCAGCATGTTTTTTTTGTGTGTGTGCTTTTCGTTTGCATAAAGTTGAACGGTTTCCTACTTTTTGTCACCAATGGAATCTATATACTATTAAAATATATTTTTCAAAAGTTTGGGGTCAGTAAGATTTTTTTTTATTATTATTATTTTTTTTTTATGTATTTATAACAGTTTCTTGAATCTGATTGGCTGAGAGGTCTTTCTAGCCATGTGATTTTCAGACTATCAGTATCTGTTTTTCTCATTGTGTATGTCATGTCTGAGAACTAAACTTCTAATACTTCTCTTGTTGTCACAATTTTTTCAGGTAAAAACAAACAAACAAAAGTTGTTTAGACTTCAGATTTGTTTCAACAATTATGGAGATGTGAACTGTAACAGATGTCCAAAGCTTATGCACCCTGCTGTCTTACCTTGGACAGACTTTTGGAATCTACTGCTGGCTCTGATGTATGTCTCTATAGTGGTTAAAATAAGATATAATTTGTTTTGGGTATATCCATCAAACAATCTTAGTCTCATTATGTGCTCCGGGTGTGTGTTCACGGTATGTGTGTGTTCACTAACTGTGTGTGTGCACTTGGATGGGTTAAATGCAGAGCACAAATTCCAAGTATGGGACACCATACTTGGCCACACTACACTTCACTTCACTTCACTTCACTTCATTAATCTCTTATTTGTTATAATGCAAACAGACTTGACTGAGGGTAACATTAAGTTTCTATATAACTATATGAATTGAATGGTATATCAAAACACTCATTTTGAATTTCTGTCCAAATTACTTAGCATAGTTTATAAAGGCTATTATGGTTTATTAAATATTGTTTATCAACAAATAATATTTTACATAAATAATAGTAGTGTTTACTAATGATATTTTGGTGTTGTGCTGTAATGGTGAGTGCCCTAAAGTGATAGTTCACTCAAAAAATCAAGGAAACATTCTTTTATTCATTTTCCTTCGGCTTAGTCCCTTTATTCATCTGGGGTTGCGACAGCAGAATGAACCACCAACTTATCCGCCATATCTTTTACATAGCGGATGCCCTTCCAGCTGTAACCCAGTAGTGGGAAACATCCATACACACCCATTCACACACATACACTATGGCCAATTTAGTTTATTCAATTCACCTATACCGCATGTCTTTGGACTGTGGGGGAAACCGTAGCACATGGAGGAAACCCACGTGAACACAGTTAGAACATGCAAACTCAAAATGAAACGGCAACTGACCCAGCCGGGACTCGAACCAGCGACAGTGCTAACCACTTTTGATGAAAATTAGAAACTATCCTTAGAAAAATACATAGTAGGAAAAACAAATACTATGAATGCTAATGACTCGTGGTTTCCAACATTTTTCAAAATATCTTCTTTTGTGTATCTATTGAAGTGCATGTTACATTGTAACAGTAGATGGCAACAAGAGACTGCCTTATTGAGTGAGTTCCAAAAAAATTGATACCAAAAGGGACCAAAATTAGGTTGTAAACAAGGATTTTAAGATGCAACCAAATGCATTGAACATTGTTGTCATGAGAATTCCACTTACTTGCTGAAAGTAAATTAAGACATTGCTTTCCTCAGTGGACATTCAAAGTAATGTTTGATTATGAAGAATAGATTGACCTGAAATTGAATGCAGATGCAGGTAATCAGACTCTCTCAGTCAATCTCCTTCACAATACTCTATATAATTCAGTGGATCAACTCGCCGTTTCTTCATTATTAGTTCCAAAGTGACATTCTTGAATTAGTAACAGAGGCTTGTGCTCCAGTTTCCCCCACAAGTCCAAAGACATGCGGTATAGGTAAATTGGGTAAACAAAACTGGCCGTAGTGTATGATTGTGTGTGTGAATGCGAGAGTGTATGGGTGTTTCCCAATACTGGGTTGCGACTGGAAGGGCATCCACTTTGTAAAACATATGCCAGAATAGTTGGAGGTTCATTCCGCTGTGGGGTGACCCCAGATTAATAAAGGGACTAAGCCAAAAAGAAAATGAATGAATGAATGAATGAATGAAAAATACTGTATAATGTAATATACTGCAAAAAGATACAAAAATTTATTGTCAAATTTACAATTGTAAATACTGTAAATTTACAACTTACTGGCAATTTAGATTTTACAAGTGCACTGCAAATTAATAAATACAGTTGTAATGAAGAAATACAGCACAATTGTAATTATTATTTACAGTGTGCTTGTAAATTTACAGTTTTACTGGCAACCAACATTTCCAGTAAATTATTGTAAATTTTACAGTACATATTTGTATTGTGTATATCTGTTTTTTCCCTATATATTATATAAATATTAAAACTCCACATCACAGCCACAAAATACAAATTAATTGTCATTTTTAAGTCTTCACATCTTGCCATATCCTTCAAACCAGTTTGGCATGTTTATATTTGTCATATTTTCTTCGCATCAATATTTTGACTCCAGCTTTAGTTCTATTTCATTAGAAGTTCTTATTATGTTTGTTACTATTTTATTCGTCCAGTTTTTCTACTATTTGTTATTTATTTTACACTATTTTATGTGTATATGTTCATTCATGTTTTTTCTTGTGTTTTACATGCTGTGCTTCTTCTGCCTTTGTTTCATTGTAAAGCACTTAGGTCAACACCAGTTGTTTTTTAATGTGCTATACAAATTATGTTGTTGGGGATACAACATCCCCCCCACCTCCTTTTTTTTCAAAACTTTGATTTTAAAAACCTTTGCTTAACTCATCTCAAATCAAGGTGTATTTTGAGTGTGGAATTCTTGCAAACTGCCCCCGCAAATGTAAGCGTGTGTGCCCAAATTCACTGAGGGTCCTGATTGGACATGAGTGTGGTGTCAGGGGGGCAGGAGGTGTCATGTTCACACATGTGCCAGTGGGCCTGTGGATCTTCAGCAGGTCTGCGGGGTGCGTTGTGAGCATCACGGCTATTGACAAGGCCAAAACCCCCCACGACACCGCTAGAATAATTATTAGTCTAAGGGCTTTGCATTTTTTGCATTCTCCATTCTCTCTGTGCTCCTGTCTTGCTAATTAAGGCTAAAGGTGAGAAGATAGACTGAGAAAGTGTATAGAATGGTGATGTAAATCCTAACCTGACAGAATATTCATATGCCAAGCAGTGGCATTGGTTTTTTGAACATCATGGCATGGAGAGATGTGCTGATGTCACTTAATATTGCAACATCGTGCTATTAGTTATTTTTATTGTTTTAAGAGCATATTGCTTGCTCTACAGTCTGTTTAATTGCATCATTAACAATAAATAAATGATACAAAAGTTGCAAATGATACCATGAAATAGTGTGACAAAATACAGATGAAGCTGAGGGATAAATATATAAAGTGAACTAATAAACTAAATGAAGAACAGGTAAGGAAATCAGTTAAACAATGAGTAACAACAACAGATTAAATCGTGACAGCAGAAAGAAACACACACAAAAAAACAAACAAGAAAAACCCCAATGAGAAACAATGCAAGTTCTTTATGCGTTCCAAGGCTGCATTTATTTAAACTAACAAATATCATGACATATTAGTACAATTTAATTGTTGCATATTTTATTATATATTAAAATTCAGCTATTCCTGTGACAGCAAATGTTAATTTTCAGCATCATTACTCTAGGCTTCAATTTCATGTGATCTTTTCAGAAATTATTCTAATAAGTGGATTCGGTGCTCAAGAAGCACATTAATAATGTTGAAACTCCTTGTTTTGCTTAATATCATTGCCAAAAAAGAAAAAAAACAACACATTTTTTGTTAGTTTCCAGGATTTCTAATAAACTGAAAATTCAAAGAGCAGCAGTTATTTAAATTTTCTTTTTTAAATAAATAGTCACATGTGATTAATTTAATATTCCGTTGCTAAAATAAAATAAAATAAAATATTTATTTTATTTAAATTTTAAATGGGCGTCACGGTGGCGCAGTGGGTAGCACAATCGCTTCACAGCAAGAAGGTCGCTGGTTCGAGCCTCGGCTGGGTCAGTTGGCATTTCTGTGTGGAGTTTGCATGTTCTCCCCGTGTTGGCATGGGTTTCCTCCGGGTGCTCCGGTTTCCCCCACAAGTCCAAAGACGTGGAATAGGTGAATTGGGTAAGCTAAATTGTCCCTAGTGTATGTGTGTGAATGAGTGTGTATGGATGTTTCCCAGTGATGGGTTGCAGCTGGAAGGGCATCTGCTGTGTAAAACATATGCTGGATAAGTTGGCGGTTCATTCCGCTGTGGCGACCCCAGGTTAATAAAGGGACTAAGCCGAAAAGAAAATGAATGAATGAATAATTTGTAAATTTGTAAATTCTTAAATTTTTTAATTTGATTTTTTTTTTTTTTATATATATATATATATATATATTATTTTTTTTTTACTTTTTTTTTTTTTTACTTTTTTTTATTTAAATTTTTTTATTAATTTTTTTTAATCCACATTTTATTTACTGTCAGTGTAAACTAATAATTATTGATGCTTCTTATAGCTGTTTTGGCCTCATCTTTTTAATGCTTTAGAGCAGCTATAACTGAGCTGTGTATCTCATATAGTATGCCATGCCAATTAGTGCATTTTTTGAATTTGTGTGTCAAAGGTACTGCAACCTTCATTGTGAAGCTAGAGCAACATTTCTAATGAGGTTTGCATCACTGACATGCAATTATTTAATTAGTGATTGCATGATTTTGATACATTCTTCCCCTGGAGTCTTCACAATACAGCTGCTTGACACTGGACCTTGTTTAACTCGGAGAGACTGCAATGCTTTTAATTGCTGACCTTTAAGAAAGGGCTGAATTTTTAAGAGGAAGCTCAGTTTCTCCATTGGACCACTGGTGCTTTATTACGCCTAAAGAAAACAAAAGGCACAGCGATGAAATGTTCATAGATAACAGGAGACTTCTAAGATCATTCTAAGGTTCACTGAATGGTGCTGGAAAGTAAACATTGGTTTAACTTCAACTATTATTTGACCATTGTAGTACTTTTATTTTTCAAATGTTAGAGAACCACTGGGTCATGAATATTACTGTTGCAGCATTTGACAGCTAGTTGTATACTGGTGTTTATTTATTTTGTAGTAAGAAATAGTTTTTAGGTAATTTTGTTAGCTATGTGTTTTTCTTCTACGTAAAACAATCATATCTAAAATCTGACTTAATGATTGTTTTTAATCATGTTCAAATGATACACAGGTAGCTCTTTGTTCTAGGGTTATTTTAGTAACTAAAATTAAAAACAATAAACAAACTCTTTTGTAACTTAACAAAACTACATTTCTCATTTCCTATATTTCTCAAATTTCTATAATTCAAATGACTACAATTAAAATAAAGCTAAATAGCAAAATTATAAGAAGTTTTTTATCATTAGAATTAAAAACAAACAAACATTTTTATTATTATTATTTTTTTGTATATATACTTACAATATATACAGTCAAGCCTGGAATTATTAATATTATTCATATATGTGTGTGTGTATATATATATAAATAAACAATAATTAATTAAACAATAATAAAAATAAAATTATCAAATTAATAGAAACTAAATAAATTGCTGCCTAGCACTAGAAGCAGTATATAAAATGAGCAGGTAAAAAAAATGTGAACAACTTGCTTTGTTTCGATTAATAATATCATCATCATCATTAATATGCTTAGATTAAAATATATATCATTAAATTAAATATGAAATGACACCTGTGTCAAAATAAAAATAAAAAAAATCTTCAGCCTTTTTTTTTTTTTCAAAACATTTTTTTAGCAATGCAAGGCCATCTTCATTTCTACACATCTGATCCAGATATTCAGAATTTAAGATGTTTACTTGCTATCTGGGTTATTCATCTCCAGACGGATGCATGAGCATATAGGTATAGAGGTTGTAGCAGCGGAGAATGAATGTAAGTGGATATGAAAGGCTTTTGCCAAACGCAGCTGTGACTATGCTAAAGAAGAAATGAGTGCTGTGCATAAAGGAAGTTTCATCCTGAAAGCCTCCGAACTGCTTGCTTTAGCGGGGGGTGCGGTGGGTGGGGAGGGGGTCATCGCTGCTTTCCCTGGAGCGAAGCCACGGGCTGAGAGTGTGTGGGCAGTTTGTGGACGACCTCGCTTTCTGTGTGCTCAAAACACAGGCTTCACTTCAATAGACGTCTGCAGCATCACACAACAGACATACCAAACACTCTTTCAGCATTCACACAGTAACTGCATGTTTGGATGCAATTTACAAGCAAGGCATGTTTTCTGCATTGTAAAAGATGATGGGATGTTTGAAAAAAATGGATGAAATGTAGACACATGCATCGGCTGGGTTAAATTTTTTAAATATATTTTTCAGCCAAATTTATCTCAGTGGTTGGGTTTGGCCATATTTGACCAACATTTAAGCTAAAACAACCCAGCATTTCTTAGTGTTGCAATGCATGAGCTTTTCTCGCTCACAAAAAGTATATAAAAAAAATAATAATAATAACAAATAATAATACATTAAAAATGTTTGGTTGTTTTAACCCAAATTTGGCTAAAATATGAGAAAAAAGTTAATGGTTTAAAAGTCAAAGATAAATGTTTTTGGTTTAAACTTAACGTTTATTTAAAAATAATAATTGGGTTTGTTCATGTTTTACTCTGTAAAGTCTGAAAAGTGGTTTACAACCTCCAAAAAAATGTAATAATAATTATTATTATTTTTATTATTATAGATAATAATAATAATAATAATAATATTAATAATAATATTTAGAACGATTTATTTGCTGTCATTTTAAAATTGTACTTTAAATTGCCATTTTTGTGCATTTTTACAAATAATTATGATTTTCAAATCATTGGATGTTACTCATCAAAACAGCGAGTTTTAATTCACATACACACACACGCACGCAAACAGAGTCAGAACAGAAGTATATTTGAATTTGATCAGTTACATTGAATGATGATGGAACATTATTTCACCCATTTTTTATTTATTTATTTTTTTTTACATTTTTAGCATTTATTATTTAATATTTAGCATTTAATATGCTTTCTATAAAATTGCTTTTCCAAGTTTATTTTGTATCAAAACGGGGCATTCCTCTTTGACCCATGTACAAATTTAATACGTGTTTTAAAATGTTACATTGGAAGATAGACGCAGACTAAATTCCTTCTTGTTTAGAGAGAATATTTATCTCCAGAATATCCTTTTTTCTCTATTTTTCTACATTTGTAATCTTCTGTGAGCACAGTACGGGGATCCAGTGTGAAGTCAATTGCCTTGGGCTATTATTCTTGGTGTAGGCCTACACTGGAGAGCTTGTGTAAATACGTTAGTAGTGTTAAAGGGCAGCCCTTTAATATGCAGTTTCAGTGACCTTAAACATTTTTTATTGATTGCTCTGGTCAATCATGCATTTTTGTGAAAAGAATTTAGTTTCAATAACCAGCTTTATCATTTATTTTCATGTCTTTCATTCATCATTTCATAATATGGATGCAGTTGTACCAATGGTTCCCATGCATGTGCAAATGTGGAATTCTTTGTGGATTTTATTTTTTCTTTTATCATGTGACTTTTTTTATTTCATATTTTAGAACACTTTAACAAGGCCTAAAACCAATCAAAGGAAATCAAATCAACAGGCTAGAAAGTTATTTTATTCTTTTAGGTCAGAGTTGAAATGTGACAGTAGATAGATATGTTTGTTTATATATTTATACACGCACACACACACACGCACACACAAAACCCAACTCATTATATCATACTGTAATTTCTGCTTTTGTAATACCTGTAAATGCCACATCAATAAGAAATCACATCAAACAGTTAGTGGGATTAAAATTATAGCCTCCATATTCTTAAAGCAAATATATACAGGTTCAAACATAACAGTAACTTACAACAAAAAAGGTCACCCTCTTACTAACGTAGATTATAATTTTTTTAATTTAATTTTATCAACTGGGGGATTTATAGAAGATTTCATTCATTCACTTTCCTTCGGCTTGGTCTCTATTTCGGGGGTCGCCACAGCAGAATAAACCGCCTACTATTCCAGCATATGTTTTACACAGCGGATGCCCTTCCAGCCACAACCCGGTGGGGACGGTGGGAAAAACCCAGAGGTAACCCACGTGAACACGGGAGAACATGCAAACTCCACACAGAAATGCCAACTGGTCCAGCTGGGACTCAAACCAGTGACCTTCTTGCTGTGAGGCAACAGTGCTAACCACTGAGCCACCGTGATGCCCCTATAGAAGATTTTACCTCTTTAAATAATAATGCTGCCTTAATGTGCTGGAAATTTCAATGCTATCTCACACAATTCATAACTTTTTGATTTAGTGGCTAACTTGTATGAATTTGCATGATGTCATTCATACAATTTAGTACGATTTGCTCTTCCACCAATGATGGTTGGGTTTAGGGGTGGGGTTTGGTGTCACGCCTCATTTTAAAGATCTTAGATTTTCATATGACTGAACTAAACTGACAAAATGTAATTTCCTCATGAGATCAGGCTGGAAATTTCCTTCCTTTATGAAGCTTGCTGTATTTAGTTGCTTTCAGAACAAATAGG
Organism: Danio jaintianensis; assembly: GCA_903798115.1. Lineage (NCBI taxonomy): Eukaryota > Metazoa > Chordata > Actinopteri > Cypriniformes > Danionidae > Danio > Danio jaintianensis. Next base: position 18,465,870 of record CAIGQV010000001.1, read on the forward strand.
AGAACAGGTTTACTCTTGGATATTCATTCATTCATTCATTTTCTTTTCGGTTTAGTCCCTTTATTAATCTGGGGTCCCCACAGCGGAATGAACTGCCAACTTATCCAGCATATGTTTTACGCAGCGGATGCCCTTCCAGCTGCAACCCATCACTGGGAAACACCCATACACTCTCATTCACACACATACACTATGGACAATTTAGCTTACCCAATTCACCTATAGCGCATGTCTTTGGACTTGTGGGGAAAACCGGAGCACCCGGAGGAAACTCACGCCAACACGGGGAGAACATGCAAATTCCACATAGAGATGCCAACTCACCTAGCCGAGGCTTGAACCAGCGACCTTCTTGCTGTGAGGCAACAGCGCTACCCACTGTGCCACCATGCCGCCCCTTCTCCCCCTCTTGAATATTATTCTTTTTTATTTCTTATTACTACTGGATAAATATTTATTCTAAAAATATACAGAACTTTTTGGAATATTATGAAATACATGCTAATTTAATTGTTTAAAAACAATGCTTGCTGAATAAAGCTCTTGTGAACATTTTAGCAGTAAAATTGTAAATAATAGCAGTAGCAATAGCAATACCAAAAATAGTAAATAATTACCAGTCACAGCAGCAATCATTCGATCCTTATTCACTTTTAAGGTTTGCCACCTCGGGTATCAAAATGTCTCGGAGTTTCCCGGTAATATAACTTGAGAGGCCATTCATGTCCAATTTCTGACTAGAAAGCTTGTATTTATCATAATTTATCACACAGCATGTGAAGGTAGCATAAAACCACCTGAAGAAGTCAAATCAAAAGGTGAGGGGGTTTAAAGGTAGCCTGCATGTACATTAATATTGTAATATTCTAACTAATAGCCTATATGTTTCAAATTTAGAAATGGATTGAATATTATCAGAATTTCATAACCTCTATGAATGTCAAATTCCTGTAAATCCAGCTTTTTGCAGTTTGATGGAGATTTAGAGGGATAGGTCACCCAACAAATTAAAATTCTGTCATAATTTACTCACCGTTGACATGTTTTAAACCAGTTTGAATTAAGCACAAAACAATATATTCTGAAGAATGTTGGAAACCTGTAGGGTGAATAGGCTAAATTATGACAGAATTTTCATATTTGGGTAAACTATCCCTTTAACACTCCTTATCAGCAGGGGGCGATTTATAGAGTATTTATTAAAACCTAAAAGAAGTCAAGAGTCAAAAGGTTAATGGTTTTTGAAGTAGTATACACATTAAACGTGAAAGCAAGGTTTAGACGCTCGCCGAGCTGAAAGGACGCCCAATGTCAACGTATCCACTGTTTGGACGACAAAACATAAATAAGGTTAGTTTGTATATCTGCTTTATGTTTTGTTCAAAACACCTTTTAGATGTAACAGTTTGTTGCGGTTTGACATGGCGACAGAGGAATTTCAACTGCTCGGACTGAGACCTATTAATGAAAATATCTAAAAGTAGCCTCTGTTTATTTAGTGAACAATTCGCGCACTGTTCACTGTTAACTGTTGTGAGGTAGGTTACATCTCAGCCACTGAATTTGATTCCAAAAACGGTCAAAAACCTGTAAATTGTACGTTTTGTGCTTAATTAGCGCATTCCCAGTTACGATCCCCTGCTTCCCTTGCGCTACGTCAGGTGTCTGGAAACCGATCAAAGTGAAGCTCACAGTGCGTTATTGTCCCCATCTATCCGCACACCCTCCGTCTCTTTCTCTCTCTCTCTCTCTCTCTCTCTCTCGCACTGTCTCTCTCTCTCGCACTGTCGCCTGCAAGCTCATGTGTGCGCGCGCCTCGAAATCCATCTGAATGCTAGGAGTGAAGGAGGGTCGGTTCGCTCTGCAGACAAATTTCACTTGTCATTCCTGAATAACGGCGCTCTACCGGAGGGCTGGAATCGGACTTCAGTAACAGAAGTGCGGTGGCCTTCGCCCTCACTCAGCAACGATGTCCGAATATATCCTCACCTTACTCGTCATATTGGGATTCGGGGATATATTGTCAACTGTTCAGACACTGAGGGACGCTGATTCAGAGCAAGGTAAGACAGACGCAGCAGCAGCTCCACAATGAAACTTAAGCTCGCGGAGCATCCTGAATCTGACAGCGGATCACGCCACGCGCTTCACATCGCTGCACGTTTCAGATGCGATGCGTGCGTTTTTCCAGAAATGTTGCTTCTGATCGAACTGGGACATGTCCATATGCTGAGATTGGAATGTTTCACTCCTTATTGTAGTGGTCGATGGTGGAATTCAGTTCCTTGGTAGTGGATACTTCATACTTAGTGGGTAGTGCACTAGTGTTGAGCTTGGATAGGACTGAAAGAGTATTGATAGGATGCACGGAGAGCTCAAGCCCTCATATTCATTTAGTAGAATAGTCATTTAGGCTAGTAGAATATTGTGATTTGTTGGGTTGACTTCATTTATAAGATAGCCTACTGTATATTGTAGAATTAAAAAAATCGATGAAAAGATAGCACGTATTGTTTTTGTAGAAATTAAAATAGGAGTTGGAGTATTTAAACTGTGAAATATGGATTAAATGGTTGTTTATCATAGCGTGAGTTTATTTATGACTTTGCAGAATTTCGTGCATAATTAAACAAGTTATTTTCCTCATCATTGCTGAAGCCTGATGGTCTTTAATGTTTGTATGTTTCTATTTTTTTTAATTATTGGTCATTATTTGGTGAAACTGTGTTGAACTATGAAGTCATCCTGCGGCCTTCTCTTGGATGATCTTCGTTAATTGTGCAGATTTTCATTCTTAAACAGTCATCCTGTAATACTGTATATCGTGAAGTTCTGACAACTTCTAACCTGTGCGGTCTTCAAGCTGTGAATGATGCAACTTTTTTCCAATTTCACAAAGTCTTCCTCATATGGCTTGCATAACATAAGCTTTTGGCTGAAGACTAGCAATTGTGAGTGACACTGTCAGAGAAATTTAAATCAATAAGGGCAGATATTTAATGAATTTTGATGTGGGGATCAATGTGTCTTGAACTAGTTGCAGAGGTTTTGTTCACTTGAAGCAATTCCCAGTTTGCCGTCGGATTGAGATGAAGCAAAGATTGTCAGCTTGTAGCACAGACAAATCTGTCAAGATTGTTTTCCTCTTGTGCTCCCAATACTCTAGGCGAAAATACAATCTCTTTTTCATCTCTCAAGCATTGTATTTGAATGCATAGACAATATAGTTCAGCTAGGCAGTTATTGCAAGACTTTGTTTTACAGTATAAGCAAAAACAGCATTTGTAAACCAAGAAGGAAACCACTTCCAAGTTTTATGTAATTTGACCCTGCTGTGCATGACATCCACCACAAATGCTTTAAAAGCTGTTTTTAACCATTAAGTGTGTTTTGTTACATCTTAGCACCATAAAAAATCTACTTATGACCCTTAAATATAATTCTGCAAGACTGTCGTCTTTATACGTCACTATGCTTTTTATTTATGGCAACATAAATTCAACTTGGCTGCAAGTCTTGAAGCGGCCAGCACCTCTTAAATGCCCGATAATTCTTTTACTATCATTTATTGCAGTGGGAAAATGTCTATCTCCAAAAACTAATTGGATTTTTTAATTATTATTTATAATTTTCTATGTGATTTCATGAATAATTCACGCATCACAGAGTACTGAGCACACATGCACTGGATCTTTTGTGTGTCTTGAGGTGTGTTCGAAGAGAGAAAGTGCCATTTTCAAAAGCTGCATATTCATCATATCAGATGAATGTAAATGTCACAGTGCCCTGCGAGGAGATTATCTGAATAGTGGTACTCTGAGGCTTGTGTTCCCCTGCTAAATGCCTCCATTCATACCTCCATCATATGATATATCCTTAATCTCATCACTGCTCTTTCGCTGATCATCATTTTACAAAATAATGCAGTGGAGTCATCAGTCATCAGGTTGTGACTTAAGATGCTTAGTAAAACCACTCGTTCCACAGTCTGTTTGGTGAAACTTTAATCATTGTTTGCCATCTAATCTAGCGTATCGCAGCCAAGAGTTTACAGCACTGGTGCAGGCAGATGGAAAGGCATTATTGAAAAGTAGTTTACCCCAACCACACTTCATTATATCAAACCCTCTTTTATCTTAGCGGTGACTCTCTCTTCAGATATTTATCGGCTATTACAAACAGTTCAAGGTTGCTGGAAATGTTTCCCCCCTTTAAGAGAGCCTGGCGTGCCCCAAAAAGCAGGTTAAGCACTATCCTTTCGAAATGAAATCGGGAGGATGCCCCCAGAGTCTAATTAAATGAGATTATATCTAGGCATGCTGTGCCTGCTTATTGTCCAACTGTGATTTTTACCTGGTATTGGAGGAAAGTCAATAATGGCCCAAACAGTGATTGTTTAAATGACCTCAGTCACGCAAAGGGAATGCTGATCTGCCGTACTCTACATAGGGGAAATGCTTTTGTGCGACTCAAAAGAAAGGGCAGATATCATTGCTGAAAACCTACAGTAGCATGCTGTTTATGAATGCAGCATAGTAGATGTGTTTAAAATGGAAATCAACTTAATTGTGATGCTTTCTTAAGCTTGCGGTATTCTTTGTTTTTTTCGAATATGCATGCATACTGTGTGCATAATGCAAATTTCATCATCAGCACAGTATGCATGAATCCTGGTATGGTTCAAAGCATATGTACTTTGAACTATTACACTGTTTGGTTTGTGCACAATTAGACAACACCGATCTGGACGGTTGTTTCACAGACAAAAAATAAATCCAGGAGACTGAACAAGAATGTCAACAAATTAGAGTTGCACAATTAATCATTAAAAGATTGTGATCTTGGTTTCCAAGGCACCTTTATTAAGCCTTGGAAAAGGTTGATCATGGTGGTACATTAAAATCTGCATTTGACCCATTTAGACGTTGTCATCATGTGTACTTATAAAATGTATATAGTTATTATACTTATAAAGTTTTTTTTAACCATATTGTATTGTCATTTGCTTGTTTGTACTTTTTCCAGTACTGGGTTCATACAGTATATAAACATTGATGTCTACCGTATGCAGCCAAAATGGAGTAAATCAAGTTATGCTTTAGATGATAGCTGTGTAAATTACATTGTTATGCCATTAGGTGGTGACATGCAGACATTCTTTCAAAATGCTGCTTCAACAACCAATGAAACAAGAATGTATGAGTCACTGAATCGTTTATTCAAACTGAGCTTTATGATGTAAAATAATGATAAATAAACCATGATCTGTATTTCAATCAAGCAATCAATCAATTAATGAGAAATCATTCTAAGTTCATCCTAAATCATTTTAAGCTTTACCAAAAACTACCGAAGACATAAAAAAAGGTTTGAAACCATCAAGGCACGTCTGAGTCCTAATCCAGCTTCACTTTCTGTCTCCTGAGATACCTTCATCTAATTGATTTTTTGCAGGCAGCATAGATACATCCTTTGCAGCCTTTGATATCCCACAATCCTTTGCATTGCATTTCATGATGGTTGAGCTGAAAAAAAGGCATCTGAAAACTGCATTTGGTGAGCATTTTATATGTAATTTTTTAAATGTAATTTCTAGTGAGAATATATCATAGACATTAATTTAAATGTCTGGTTCAGGTGTGTTTAACAAGGTTTTGAGGTCAACTAAACAGTATAGCGAGTTTATTCAGAATCTCCAGACAGTTTTGGACCGCCCAGGAAAATGGAATAGTTAAATTAAAAACAAATCAAAGAGGGGGGACACTGTAATAATGATAACAGAAAAAGGCATTGTTTGTTTGCATTAGTTATTGCTATCAAATAAATACAAACTTGTTAGAGCTAATAAAGTAAAATTGGCAATATATTTGACATGCATTAAAGGTATAAATGACCCAAAAAGTGAAAACGTCCTCACTATTTACTCACCCTCGAGTGGTTCCAAAGCTGTTTGAGTTTTTTTCTCGCTGTTGAACACAAACGAACATATGTTGAAGAAAGCTGTAAACCTGTAACCATTGACTTCCATGGTCTTTCCTATTATGGAAGTCAATGATTACAGGTGTTCATCATTCTTTAAAATATCATCTTTAGTGTTCAATAAAAAACACATAAAGGCTTGTAACCACCTGAGAGTGTTTAAATAGTGAGTAAATTTTCATTTTTTGATGAACTATCTCTTAAACCATTCTCAATATTAATGCAACATACAGAACATTTGATCTCAAATACATGTGCATGTTCTTAGTTCATATTGAGTATGCTGTTAACAAATCAAACCTTATTATACCGTGAAGTGCTCATGATGATTTTAGTATACATCATGTTGTTATTATTACTGCATGCCAGCATGTTTTCTGTCTGTGTAGAACATTCAAAATCACCCCTAAGTATGTTTCTTGATGGTTCAGTTGCTTCCTTAAGGCTAGTTTCCACTGTACTGACAGACACCATCTAACACTTTCATCAGGTTCTGTCCGATCAAGTGTATTTCCCCTGCTGGCATCTGTTTCCATTGGTCAGCGCTTGTTTTCACAGATTTAGCATGTTCATTTGGTGTGTGTCAGGTCATGGAATGTCTGAGAAGTGACATACTGTAGTGTGATCTGGTGAGTGTCGGTGTCTGTTGCTGCAGTTTGAATCGGCCTTTAGAGGGCAGTTCTGTGTAGGCAATAGACAGCAAGGAAAAGGAGTTGTGGTGCACAGCACTTCCACCCAAGCTGACTGACCTGTTCAGGTTGGTCTACATTTATTTTCATAGGTGGTTTGCATCAGTGTCTGGAACATTTTATTTCAAAAAGGCCTTATTTTCTTTAAATAAATCTGTCATATGGAACTAGTTTACACGCTGTTTCTGGAGTCTTGGAAACCCATGCCTCAGCTTCAGGTGTTTCCTCACTCCCAAGTAGGTCCAGTGGTCTAGCTCTCCACAGAACTGCTTTGTGAATGACCTCACAATTATCCATCTGGTACTCTATAAAATGGGAAGCACTAAGGCACGCTGATCCCTAGCCAAAGTACACACCGAAAAGGGGTTTAGAATGACAAGAGAGATGACAAAGCAAACCACTTGAGTTCTGGTACGAGCTCCAGTCTTGCTTGTGGAAGTGATTCATCTTGCACCTGTGTGTCAGGCTTCATTGTTTTTGCTGGCATTCTATTGCACGGCCCATTTGGTCCAATTGAAGTTCAGTTGAAGTTGGCCACACATTCAGCTGAGTCATTAAGTGTTCTGACCTTTGACGGATCGAGTGGTTGTGGCTGAGCTTTGCAGTTGGAGCTAATCCTGCAATGCACAGGTAATCTGCTGGCCTATGACATCATGGGCATCTGTATTCTGTGTTGACATGCTGGAAACCAGCTCTGTGGGAGCTTGCGGAGAAGGTCAAGGTGTTTTATTGCACCACAATGTTTTCCATTCGGTCTAAAGGCACATAATTAACTTTCTGTCTCCCTTGCCAATGTTTTTTATTTAAAATAAAATATTTTTGTCAGTCATGTTATAGACTGGCCACCCAACACACAAAAAAAGATGTTTGTTGTTTGTTCAAACTACTTACTCTTTAAATAAGCTGAAACAACACAATTCTTGAGTTTTTCTGGGACAACTTAATTGTTTTATCTTCAATCCACTTTATTTATTTTTTTAAACTACCTTTTTTTTTAACTTAATTCCTTCATGGTGTTCCAACACAAATCCATTGTGTGGAACCCAGCATTTTTTACAGTTCATATTTACCGGCCTATGATGCCAGAATAGGGATAACCCAACATAGAATAAATTATTTGAAGAATGGATGGATGGAGATATTTTTCTATAAAAGTGAATTATTTAGCTTTTATTTTTTTAAACACCCGCTTAGGTGTAACAATAGTTTATTATACAAGTAGGTCCAATAAATATATAGTATTTCTTTGTCAGGCATATTTAGAACAAGAAACATTTGATTAAATTATGTTTTTGTAAGCATCAGACATCAGGTTTTATACATTTGTCAACAAGAAGTTATTAATCATTTAGAAATTAAATACAATTTAGTAAGATGACCTGCTTTTTTTGTATTATTAAACAAACAGGTCCGAATAAAGTAACTTAGTTTTGTTTATACACAAATGTATATGTAGGCCTGTCATGATATCTATTTTTTGCTTTATGATATATTGCACCAAAATATATTGCAAAAAATTATATTATTGTCATTTTAAGACCATTTTATCCCACTCATTATATAATGCCAGACTGACAATATAATATAATCACAATGGAAATGCATTCTTTCAAAGAACAGATAATATTTTATTTTTAAGAATATTTAATTTATATAGTAAATTATTA
>CAIGQV010000001.1:18474604-18522096 GCA_903798115.1 Danio jaintianensis
TGCTTGTAATCCTTTCCTGCACGGAACATACTGTACATGAATATATTTGGAAGAATTTACATGTTCATTTACTGTAAATAATAAATAAACTTTCATAGTAGACTTTCAATTTTGACTTTTACTGTACAGAAAAAGACATTTTATTATTTAACATTCCACAAACAAAGTCACACAGGTTTGGAATGACAAAAGGATGAGTAAATGATGTCATAATTGTCATTGAGCCTTTGCGTGAACCCTCTTTAAACCGTTATCGAGTTGCAGTTCTGTAAAGATACCATCAATAGGAAACAAACTCTTTTATTTACTTGCCAAAGCTAATTTGCGCTCACATCGGGCTCTCTGAGTGTTAATTCTGGAGCCTGTGTCTTAGTAATCAGAAACAAGTGAAGAAATCAATGAGAGCTTGAAATGTATTCACATTCAGTGACCACTGCCTGGGCGAAGTATTTTGGAAGCTTTTAATAACACAGCCAGGAAAGCACACTTGTTGTTGTAGTTTGTAGATTTATGCACCCATTTTAATTGGATCCGCGGTGACTTTTCAGAAAACAGTCTATCAGCTGTTGGATGTGGTAGAACACATGGTATTCCGTTAATGTAGGCGAATAAAATAGTGCTTTGTGAATTAATTATTTTTTTGGTTGGGGTGGAGACCTGCATGTGTTCAGACCAGCGTATGTGTTTTTGCTTTCTCGCTGTTGAATTAATTATTTAAAGGTTTAAGATTAGGCTCTTTGTTTAATTTGCAGCATAATGTGATTAATGAAGCCCTGGATCTTCTTTCTCTTTTTTTCTTTTTCTGTGTTTTTCCTTAGAGGAGAGGTACCAGTCATTGTAAAACTAATATACATGGCATGGATTCAATTAAATATGACAAATCAGAGATAATAAATTAATGAGCGTTTGTTGATTTGTTATTAGGGCTGAATTGAAAGACTAGCAAAGGTTCTTAATGAGCAAAACAGGGTGCTTTATGAAAGGCAAATGAAATTAAGAATTTATCTCTATTGATAGATGCAAGTACATCCAATAAACGAGTGCAGATATTTGCTGGTTGCATCTGAAGAATTGTACATATTTATGAAGGAATAAATGGCAAAGGTGTTCCAATGGAAACAAGAATGTAATACACCTGTTGTTTGTTTTATGCTCTATTTGTTTGAGGTGGCTAAATGGTTTGCATGCATTTTAACATTCAGTATGTGAACAGAGTGTGTTTGCATGTTCTCCCCGTGTTGGCGTGGGTTTCCTCTGGGTGCTCCGGTTTCCCCCACAAGTGCAAAGACATGTGGTATAGTAGTGTATGTGTGTGTATGGATGTTTCCCAGTGATGGGTTGCAGTTGGAAGGGCATCCGCTGCGTAAAACATATGCTGGATAAGTTGGCGGTTCATTCCGCTGTGGCGACCCCAGATTAATAAAGGGACTAAGCCGAAAAGAAAATTAATGAATGAATGTTAACTGACTGACTATATCGAGGTCTGGACTGAGCACTGGCTACATTGTGAACCTTATGAGGTAATGATGACACACAGAGGAGAAGATGAGCTGCTTATTTTATTTCTAACTACTCAGAGACTCTCAGAGTTCTGGTCAAATGAAGGCTCAAGGGTTTAGCTGGACTGCATTGTAATGCTGTGTGAAAGTCAGACAATTGCATTAGAAATATAATTCTTTTGTGATTCGATGTAGCCTGAGGCTGCCAGTTGATTTATAATGTATTTTTAATTAATCAGATTTTTTTTTTGTAGTTAGTATGTTTAATCAAACATAAGTTTACTAAAATGTACCTCTGAATGTGCTGTCATATAAAAAAAACACTGCCGTTCAAGTGCTGTTTAAAAAAATAAATAAAATGAAAAATAAATATATAAATTTAATAAAAGAAACATTTAATGCAATCAATTAAAATGCCATCAAATGTTCCTGTTAAATGAATGTGCTTTTGAACTTTTTTCGTCAAGTATTCAGAATGTTTTGTTTTTCACAAAAAAAGGCAGAAAATTTGATGATTAATATGAAATGGTTTTTCAGAACCCAATAACATTCTTTTATTTGGAATAATTTCAGAAGGATCATGTGATCTTGAAGGTTGGCATAAGGTTGATGAAATTTTAACTTTGTCATTACAGGGATTTAAATAAATTGTAAAATGTATTACAAAAGAAAACAGTTATTATAAATTGTAATAATATTCCACAATATTACTTATATGATTTCTGTATTTATGTCAACATCAAAAGCATTACAGCAGTTTATTCATTCATTCATTTTCCTTCGGCTTAGTCTCTATTTCAGAGGTCGCCGCAGCGGAATGAACCACCAACTATTCCAGCATATGTTTTACGCAGTGGATGTCCTTCTAGCCACAACCCAGTATTTGGAAACACCCATACACACTCATTCACACACACACACACACACTCATACACTACAGACAATTTAGTTTATTCAGTTCACCTATTGCGCATGTCTTTGGACTGTGGGGGAAACCAGAGAACCTGGAGGAAACCCACGCGAACACAGGGAGAACATGCAAACTCCACACAGAAATGCCAACTGGCCTAGCTGGGACTCGAACCAGCAACCTTCTTGCTCTGAGGCGACAGTACTAACCACTGAGCCACCGTGTCGCCCTACAGCCATTTATATATATAGTTGTATGTTCAATTGATGTACTGTATCTCAAATCTAGAATCCATACACCAAATTACAGTGTACCAAAATTGAATCTCTTTTCATTCCAGAATAAAAGAGTCTTCTACAAAGCACACATTTTACAAAAAGGAAAGAAAAAAGACCTTTTCACATACATCTTTATGTAGTTTTTCACCCTGTTCACTTTTTGGTCAACTTAAAGGGATCTGAGATTCATTCTATTAAAGAAGACTTAACACCCTTAGAAATGCCATAAGGGCTTAGAAGGGTTAAAACTAATACTAGACTCGGAGCGATGCAGACAGTGGACCAGAGATTCAGCAGTCTGTGAGACAGTTTTATCCTGGGGCTAAAGTATGCCTATCAATCTGACAGCCAGAGCCCAGAACAAGTAGCTGATGCTCCCTCATGAAGCGTCTCGTAGCCTTATAGTAAGCATGCAGCTTTGGTACACTGTCAAATCCTTAAAAAGCGTCATAACACTCTTGATTCCCGATTGAAACCTGAAGTTCAGATCATTCATTTTTGACCTACAACATGTTTATGACGAGTAGAGCAGCACTCATGCGTCTCTATATTTGTCATAATGTTGATCATAATTTAATTTAAGTATTGAATAATCTAATTTGTGCAAGGTGTTTGCATAAATGTCACCTAAAGTCCAATCTACATGATTAAGTGTTAGTTAGCTACATACATGTTAATATAACTGTCAAAAAGATGTATTTTTTATGCACTTGCATGATTAATGGTGAATTATGCAGTATATTATTATGCATAGAATTATGCAGCCCATCCTCAACCAAACCACAACAACTCGTCATTGCAATGGTAACCCTAGAGATTTCAAAAGAGGAAAAACTAGAGCTGTGGTGAAAAATTGTCCAAGAAATCAATTCTGCATTGATTCCTAGAATTTCAATGCATTGCTACACTGCTAAATTGCTAAATTATTGTTGCTGCTTGTTTAAATGACTTGTTTAAAATTAGCTGAAACAACACAATTCTTGTCATTTCTTTAGACAGTTTGTTTTATGATCAATCCACTTATATTTGTAAAACATAAGGGCCTGTAAGTTAACTTAATCGTTTTATGTTGGGACAACTTAAAGGAATTTGTTGGTGTAACTACCTGGTTAGTGGAAATGTAGTTCCCAGCATGCATTTAGGCATTTTTAGTTAAAGGAAAGACTTGTTTTAGTTTAATCCTCACTTAGTTTGAATATTTAGAAGAGTTTCATGCAATGTTTTGATTTTTGAGTTTACCACCTTGCAGAAGAGTAGCACTCATGCTTTGGGTGTTTTCAGCTTAAATAACAATTATTTACTTTGTTGCTTTGCTCAGAGTCATAACTGTTCTAAAACTAGTTTTGAGATCAGTCTCAGACATAAATTCATCAAAATGAATTTTGCTCATGTGCTTTATTTGCCTAAAATAAGTTGAAATCACGTAATTCAAAAAGTTGAAGTAACACAGTTCAAGTAAGTTGAAATAAGACCATAGACCCTTTTCACATTTCCGGGTTTCTCAGCAGCAGAAGTTGTCATAATTGTGTAAACTTAGAGCGCAGTGTATGGGAGAGTACAACAAATAATTTTTTACTAATTTACATTTTTTTCAGCTATTTGCTGAAATAATAGAAGAAAAAGTCTACGATGGTGTTATCAAGACTTTCAGGAAAAAGGAAAAAAAGTAGTGTGAAACTGATGACAGCCGCCAGAGGAGAGAATAATGTCAAATTTACTCTCAGCCCCATAGACGCTGCATTAGAAACACCTCACATAAGCGGTAATTCGTTTTTTGTAATTTGACACAAAGATGATATAATACATACATAAATGCATATAAATGTTCATACGTTTTAAAAACTTTCAGGGATTTAAGATTATGATGACTGTTAAACAGTCTTGTGAAAAGGGTCCATTCAAATGTATGAAAACATGTATCATAATTACAGTAAATCAAGTTACACCAAAAATATATATATTTTTTTGAGTGTATCTGCTCATGAAATGATTCTGTCAGCTTTATTTTTAACAGCAGATGGCCCTCTAGGCAAATTTTTAATTATACTTTAAAATGCTTATCAGGAAGAGCGCTTGTGCAGTTTGATGAATCATGAAAGTTGGCTTTTGCGTCATGAGATAATGTAATGTAAACGCAGCTAACATTGAACACTCTTGTAATTTGCCTAAACCTGTCCTAACTTTATTAATAATTTTTTTAGGTTTAAGTGGTATTTGTCAAGCAGAGAATGGTTGTTTGTAAACCATGCAGTGCCATCTGCAGTTAAATACTAAACTCAAAATCCTTTCAAGAGAAAATCGCGAAGATATTTGCTGTAAAAATCTCAGAATCAATGCAGAATCAATTTCTCAAACTATTTTTCACCACAATTTTAACAGAAACCTCTGGAAATTCCTACATAACACAATATGAATTTTGCTTCCCATGTTCATTTCATACCATTTTCATTATACAGTCTGATGCAAAGCATTCAGGTAATTAGAAATCTGCTACTACTACTCAGTCAGTTTACGCTTGTAAGGTCACCTTGATACAATACAAATACAAAAAGGTTTGAGTTGACATAACTTGCTTTATTAAGTACAATGAGATTTCTAAATATTTGAATGTAATCAATTAGTTTAATTTCATCTATTGCACTGTTCAGTTTTACAGTGTGAAGTACAGCCAAAGGGCGTACTCACACTATGCTATCCGAACTGTGCCCAGACGCGTTTCCCGGTTAGTTTGACAAGTGTGAGTGCTCCGAATTGGGCTCAGGCACGGTTCAGTTGGCCGGTCCTGGCACGGTTGGAAGAGGTGTGCCAGAGCGCGGTTCGGTTGGGCTAAGGCGCAGTACGCTTGTAGTGTGAATGCAAAGCACACCTGAGCCCAAAACTGAAGACGTGACATCACTTTTAAGGGACTGTTTCATATGGATTTATTAATCATTCTTACTTTTCAATGAACGCAAACTGTCATAGTTAAAAACACAAACCCCTCGCTGCACGACAGCTGCACCTTCAGCAAATCTCCTAATTACTGCAGCACAAGGTGATAATGATAATTTATGAGCGTCAAACGTTGTGGATCTGTTCGGCAAAATGTTTGACTGCGTGTCACTGCATCCCAAATGACAAAACATAATACAAAACGATATAACTAAAGCAATGTCCACTGTGCTGAGTGAGAGCGCTTCTCTTCCTGTTAAACTGAACAGTCGCATTATCGATGACGTTAGCGTGCTCAGGTTCGGAATGCAAACGGCAGTGTGAGTGCAGGCCGAGGGGGAGAGGGGAGGGGGGGACAATCACGCTTCGGCACGGTTCAAGGCAACCTTACCTAGTGTGAGCACGCCCAAAGTGTTTCCAGGCTATAAGTTAGACTGCTTTTTAATGTCGTTCCACATTAATAAAAAAATGTTTTGGTGAGGCTTCTGTAGGTGCCCTGTGGATATTAATATTTAGCTCACTTGACATATGGCAAACAAGGCCACACACCTGGAAAAATAGAGAAAGAGAACGAGTCCAACCCACAGCCAGAAGAGAATGTCTCTTCCAAGCTCCCCTACATCATGCCTGCTGTTGTGGCAGTGATTTAGGACCGCCAAACCAGATTAAAAGGGAACTGTCCCAGCTGCCACCTGGCATCCTGCTATAAGGCTGAGAGGCCAATGCTGGAATGTTTTAAAAACCAGCAGAGGAGCTTAATTCATCACCTATCGCCATTCGGGAGAAAAAGGCATTCAAAAGGATTTAAGGTGGCTTGATTTAGTTTGACTGCCTTTTATCTGGGATACTTTGATAGATTGAATTATTTGATTCTGTTAATTACCACCAGCCTCGGTTTGTGACCCTACTCAGCTGGATGTGTGTGCTGACCTGCTCTATATTCAGTGGTATGCAGTTTGCATTCTCTGTGTGTTGTTGGCAATTATTTCAATTTCTTATCTGATTTCTCATTTGGCAGCAATGTGAGCAACAGAAACATTTTGTCAGTTGTGTATTTTACTATTAATTGAAAGAACCTAATATGCAGACATGTAAACTCTACAACAAGCATCATTGCCTTTTTAACCTTATAGATTGCAATAGTTGGTAGCTTAAATGATTTGTTTACCTAAAAAGTAAAATGACCTTCGTTCATCTGCGGAACACAAATAAAGATATTTTAGATGAAATCAGAGAGCTCCCTCATCCTCCATAGACAGCAGCTGTCCAGAGACAAAACCCACAGTGCATGTAACTTAATTTTAATGGTAGGGTTTTTAACTTTTAGTTTGTTGTTTCTATAGATACAACCAAAAACTTAAATGAATAGTTTTATATTTTTGCATAATTTCTTTGTAATTTAGTTTTTTGTCTTTTGTACTTCTTTCCCTCAAGCCGAGAAGTAAGTACATAGACTTGTACCTCTGTCTTTTTAGATTTTCGGATGCTTTTTTGCTTGTACAGCTTTAGGAAAAAAAAGAAACCACTTCAGAGTAATTGATATTACTATGTAGTATATCAGTAGTTTATAAGTTAAACACATATTAACATTTTGCTCAAATTGTGTACATATTAATGACAAATCCAAACAAATAAGAATCATATTGAATTGGTCTCTTGATTTATTCTAGAGTTTATTGAGGTTAATCAATATTGTTATTTACTCAGTAATTGATTGGTCTGGTTCATGGCTAACAAAGATATCCCTATTATAACAAAATGGTATAAATATATTTCTATAATTAACTTCAATCACAATTGTAATCAATTAACAAAAAAACTATTGAAAACTTATCAAATCCAACCTTCTCAAAATATGCATGTTTAGTTAAGCATATAACCATAGCAGTACTAATAATTTAGAAAAATATACAAAAAAAAAACAAACAACAACCAACAATAACAAAAAAGAAACAGTTTTGTCTATTTAGTCTCACTTATTGAGAGGTCAATCATTACATTACTCAGCCTAAATGTTGTGACCCCTATTTAAAATACATTACTGTATGTAGACAGCTTAGTGCTGTTGAATAAGCCTAAAGGCCTTTATTCAGCGAAAACAACAGTTTGGATGTACTTTATCCTGCTTATTACATGGCTACTTGCCACAAAACATCGCAAATTAGACACAAAACATTGTTCTGATAATATATAATATCATATAATATTATATAATAATATACATAATTATATAATATGATATACTTAATAGTTTATTAATTCTTTAAATGCAATACTGACAGAAACAAAAACAGCGAAATGGAGCATAAACTAACCTACGTATTTTTCCTATATTATTCACACCAAACAGTCAAAAACAGCAACATGACAGACAAGCATAAACAGTCAAGCCTGAAATTATTCATACCCCAGCTGTATGAATAATTTCGGACTTGACTATATATCATTTCAGGCTTGACTTTAAATATAGATGTGAATGTATTCACTGACAGTTAAGATGATTTAACGTAACCGGATGAGCCTGTGATATTACTTTCAGCAGTTGCTATCTGGGAAAAACATACCTTGGAATGTCGCGACTGGCCATTTAGAATCATGTATTCCAGAAAGCCATGTATAAGGGATAATTAATAAATAAGTACATTCAGTCAGTTGTTATCGCAGAATAAATCCTGGCTCTTGTATAAGACAGAAGGGCTATTTTTCTGCATAAACAACCATCTAGATGTACACTATCCCACTGATTAAACAACTACTTGCCACAAAATGTAAAAAATAGACACAAAACATTGATCTGGGAATAACATACCTTGGAATGTTGTACTTGACCAATCAGAATTAAGTATTTCAGAGAGCTGTGTAATAGGTTTTAATAGCATGCAATTCAATGGATGTAGTTAGCTTTCTATCAGGTCTCATTTGGTTCCAAAGTCTTTTCAGCAAGTGCGCATCTCTTATCTGATTGTTTGGGTTCAGCACCTGCTCTGCTCTGTCACAGCTGACTTCTTTCTGTTTCTGACTCTTTTTGTTCTAATTAGATACATGCCTGCTTGTTTTTGTTGTGCCGGAGAAGAGCATTCACCCTCTCTGCATCTGTGATTCGCCTCAGCGCTCTGTGAAAGCACAGGAGATAAAGCACTCAGCCTCCCAATCCCTGACTGTCTTTCACTTTCAGTGCTCGCTGCTGGATAAATAACAGTCATCTGAAATGTTCTTCTGTACTCAGCCTCATAATGCACCAAACAGAATGGAAGGGAAGCTAAAAGAAAAGATGAAAAGCGCCAACCCTCCACAGTTTCTGTTTGCTGGTTTGTAGTAAGTGAACATGACGGAGTGTTTTTAGGGCACGGTTTTGAATTGGGTGAAGTCTTGCTGATTTTAGAACACAATGGGGCAATTGTGGAAGTATTTATTGAAACTAAGGTCTTTATAGGTCATGGGATTCAATGAATTTGAACTACATTACTCTTATCACCTCTTCTCTCCCAAAAAGTTCAGTGTAAGAATCGGATCATAAGGGTGTGTATAAATAATAATCACACATTACTGTGCAAAAATCTTTTGTTTTGTTGTTTTAACTATGGTATAATGACAATACATAATTACATCTCAGTCTCTAAGTGAACAGAGAAATCATATGTGGAGCGACCAAGTCTTTTTTTAATTTTCACAAACTTTTTTATTTATATCTTATTGAGGAGACAGAAATATAAATATGGATGTTTATTAATAAAATAAAATATCAATTTTATGTGAAATACACTGCATTACATTACATTACATTAGATGGTATTACATTATATTACTAGGATCACATTTACACTTAAGTTTTCATTCTTGAAAAACAAAAAAAAATCTAAACACTAAAAAACAATCATAGGTTAACTGTAAGCTTGGGAGATTAATAAAATTTCTCACCGCTAGGTAAACTGTTAAGTCAAATGTCCAATTGATTGTTTGGAATATTCATTTATTAAGCATAGATTTCTTTAGATTTTACTTGAACTTTTGCTTGCATTTTGTAGTGAATTTCTGGAAATCAATATATAGTGAATATTTTACAATATATGTGACCAAGTGGGCATACTTACTTACTCCCAGAGCCATTTTTATCGAAGTTGCTATTTAGCCGCACCATATTGGTGTTTCGTAACATCTAGTTTTTATGAGGTGGGTTGTTCAACCCCCAACCTGGAGGACCACGACATACACACATGCACTACGTAAAATTTAGCCTACCCAATTCACCTACAGCACATGTCTTTGGACTGTGGGGGAAAGCGGAGCACCCGGAGGAAACCCACACGAACACCGGGAGAACATGCAAACTCCACAAAGAAATACCAACTAACCTAGCTGGGGCTCGAACCAGCGACCTAAGTGGGCATACAATAGAGTTAAATTTAACTTTAATGTAATTTAAAGCTTAAAATAAAAATAAAAATTGGATAAAAAAAATAATAATAATAGAAATTCTGAAATTTATACTGAAATTCATGTTTGTTTGTTTTTTAACAGTTTTTCTGACCATTTTGAGTAAATAAAAACACTTAAAAACTAATCAAAGCATTTTACTAGTCATTTTAGACTTTTGTACCTCAACTTTGAGACGCATTGATAAAAAAAAAAAAATACTTGGTTTGTTAACCTGGAACTGTTCATTGGGTGTATTTGGGTAAAACCTATGAAAACATACAGATGGCTTTGAAAAGTGATCATAACAATTCAGCTGATTTGATTCTTGCAATTTTCTGTAGGCCTGTTGATACATCATAAGTCACCTGCTATGTTTTTCACTATAATTAGTGAGCAGAAAAACAAGAAGCTAAGAGAGTTAAATACATCCAGCATGTCATTTCACACTGAGCCTTAGAGGCTGCGGCACTATGTGAAAATGCCCTTTCTTTATGGACCTTTTTTTATTCCACTGGGATCCCTGCTTTTTGGCATCGGTGCTTGTCACTTGCTATTTATCTCTCCTAAAGGCAATTAATTTCTTTGAAACAAAGAAGTCAAAGCCCCCTGGTGTAACAAGCCAACACAGGTGAAGGAAACCAGCTTAGCAAAAGTGCCTCAGCAAGGCAACTTGTGATTGCACTTTATTTCTAAGGACACAGAAAAGTCTTCAGCGGGGGATTAATTATTATCAAGTAGCCCCAAAAATCAATTGTAATGCCTGAATTTAATGTTGAGGTTGATTAGTAAATGCAGTCTATTGGAAACAACAGATTGGCCTGGAAAATAGTGCCTGGTGGGTCATTCGCTGGCATCCCAGGGCTTTAAAAAACCACTTTGTGAAAGCAACTCTTTCAAAGTGGGCTGTTATGGAAACCGCATACAGATTATGTTCAGTTTTACTGTTTGATCATTTAGCAAGTCATTTCTAGAGTTCACGTTTAACACCACTGCTTTGTGAAGAGCTTTTGATTTTTGAAGGAAAACAGGGCCAAAAATATAATTTTGGCTATTGAATTGAGAATTATACATTTATTTATTTTATTCAAAATATATACGTCACTAAATAAATACAGTTAAAGGGAAACGAATTAGCCCTCCTGTGATTTTATTTTTACTTATTTTTCAGATATTTCATGTAAGTGAAAAAATTTAAATAAGTGATGTTTAACAAAGCAAGGAAATTTCATTATTTGTATTTTCCTCCTGAGAATGTATTGTTTATTTTAGTTTGGCCGGAATAAGCAGTTTAGTATTTTTGTAAACAATTATTAAGGTCAATATTATTAGCCCCTATTAGCCCCTAATTGGCTACAGAACAAGCCACTGTTGTCCAATGACTAGCCTAATGAACCTAACTTGCCTAGTTAAACTAATTAACTTACTGTAGTTAAGCCTTTTTAATTACATTTTAAGCTGAATACTAGTGTCTTGCTAAATAACTAGTAAACTATTATGTACTGTCATCATGGCGCAAACAAAATAAGTTCGCTTTTAGAAATTAGTTATGAAAACTATTTTGTTTCAAAATGTGTTGAAAAAAAATCTTCTCTCCTTTAAACGGCAAGTTAAACAAACTTTTTAAAAGAGAGCTCATAATTGAACTTCAACACTAGCTCTATGATTAAATTGTAAAGTATGTTATAATAACATTGATTTATATAATAACAACTGTATCATTCATTCATTTATTCATTTATTTACGCATGAATGAGTTTTTTTATTTTGGAATCAATCCAGGAAGCTTATTTTCTTTTGTTGACAACATATTTATATATCATCTTAATATATTTATGTTAATATATTTATATATTAGTATATTTATATTACGATGCGGTTCCCTTATTCAGTTGAAATAACTGTTTAATTATTGTATTAATTATAGAATTACAACAAAATTGTGGCAGTTTGATAATCACTGAACCATATTGCATTGTCATACATTTTGCTACAAGTAATTAAAAAAGAGAGATAGATATGAACATTCTGGTGAGTAACAATCTTTTATACAGATTCAGTGGAAACTTTTATTCATAAATAGTTTCCTTCTTTCAAAACATCTACCCTGTAAAAAAATGAAATGACAAAGTCAAGACAACAAATATTTTTATGTTGCTTTAACTTATTTTGATAAGTTGTTCAGGTTTCAACAAAAGTTATACTTTTAAGTTTAACTTAATATTTTAGTCTGTTTGATTAATGCAAGTAGAGAGGACTAGAAAGGTTATTTTGATTCAGCTTAAAAATTTAAGGCAGCAAGATTTTTTTTTTTACATTGTAGAGGGAGTAGCAGAATCATAAATAGAGCAAGCAGACTTCTAAACATGGCGGTTTGAGAAACGATTTGCCGTGTATGGAGAGATGTGGATAATGCTGTCATGCTCCATGCTGATTGACAGGACAGGAGGGACCTGAACTTCATCAAATGAAGTGTGCCGAGCGGCTGGAGTCTGGCGGAGCTCAAGTCATGGGTCGACTGCTGTTTTTGATTGCTCAGCTGTCATGCTGACTTGTCTGACACCGGGTGGAGAGGTCAGGCTTTGACTTTTCCTCACTACGTGATCTGGATCTCAGAGTTGAGCCCCTATTTTAGCTGGTTAACAATGAGTTTGCTGGTGTGTCTGGACAGAGACGTCTGTGAGAGACAAATGAGCTACAGCATGTCCTTAACTGGAAACAGATTTCAGATTGTTCAGTCTACGTTCAAAGTGCAAATGCTGCGTGATGCGAGGAGTTCTGTCTGTTTGTGAATGCTTTGTTGTTCAGCTATTGTGCTTATTATTATTAATTTGAATTAGGGATTTACTGATATGGATATTTTGACTAATATTGATAACCGATATCTCTTTACATTTTGGAGGCTGATAAATAGAAATATACTTTTTAAAAAAAATTCTGCATGATTTCAAAAGCAAAATTTCAAGATATTGGTCTAATTTTGTTATCAAACTGATAGTGATAACATAAAAAATAGCATTTAGCATCGACCAATATTATGGCCACTGATATTTCGTGCATCCATAATTTGAAGTACTTTTTTTATTTTTCATTTTTCAAACAATTGCACTTACACAACAGTTTCCAACAACAACAACATCAAAACATTTTAGGTTCATTGGCTGTTAATTTACACAACAACATGGCTTAGACTTAGATTTGAGAGCACTGGCACCAGTGCCACTAAGTATTTGTCTATTTGTGAGCTTGAACCACAAAACCAGTCATAAGTGTAATTTTTTGAATTATAGAATTATATCATGTGAAAGATGATTATAGCATATGGAAGGTTTTTTTTAATAGTATTTGTTATAAACAGTAGCAAAAATACTATAATTATATTCCATCACTCCTTGAATATAATTAATACATCACACATTACAAAATTAAAGATGAAAATGCCAGCTTTCACTCAAAATTCTAAGGTTATGTTAATGTTACTACCGTAAAACCATTGTAAATATTGTTAATTTATCCAAATGTAGTCACACTGGCATTAAAAATGTTGCGAAATGCAACCATTTAGTCACAGTCTGGGGCCTTGGACAATGACATTTTGGCAACTGAAAACTTTTGAAAATGTGTGCACAGAGTGCACATATTTTGGAAATGATAGCAGTGTCATTTTCATGTAATCTACAAAAAGCACATTTATGAAAACACTGGCGTTATGTGTTTGTGCATACAAAATTTGTGTCCTTTTATGTCACAAACAGACACACACACAGGTTTTTAAATACATCTCTGTTTGTTTGCTTGCTTATTTATTTATTTAGCCCATAATGAAAGTCGGTTGTTTTGGAGCTCATTAACAAAACACTTCTTCAATCTGCTTTTGTGTTCAGAATAAATGAAAACTGAATTTAGATTTTTTTTTCTTCCGTGAATTAAACATCAAAGTCTTATCATTTAAATGTACTGTGTGCAACAGAGTAATTCAGTAATTCAAAAGAAAAAGAAAATGATCCTGTTTTTACTAGAACCTTTTTTTTTTTAACCTCTTGCTATTTAAAAGTGCTCAGCATTAGTCATTTCTACCTGGTTTCTTTACATAAAACATCTAAAGCTTAGAAACATGTCTGAATTGGCCACGCTGATTGCAGATAATTGAATGCAGCATTAGTGTACCATCACTTTTCTGAAGGCCTTCTTGTTGTTGTGTCCCACCAAGGTGCCTAATGCATCCTGCAGGGAGATGTTTTTTCTTTCGGAAAGCATCTTGGAGTGTAGGGAGAAAAATATTTTCTTCTGTGAATATGCTGCTGTTCACCGGTAAATGTCTGTTTCTCGGAGAAGTGTACTGAAGTGGATAATTTGCAGTAACTGTCA
This sequence comes from Danio jaintianensis, assembly GCA_903798115.1. NCBI lineage: Eukaryota > Metazoa > Chordata > Actinopteri > Cypriniformes > Danionidae > Danio > Danio jaintianensis. The sequence goes on from CAIGQV010000001.1 coordinate 18,489,004, forward strand.
GAGCCCAGTCTCACTGTGGATTGTAAGATATTACAAGCTAAGGGGCCAAGAAACAATCCTTGCCTTTTTTTAGGATGCAGTCAAGCGCTAGCAGTTCAAGTTAACTTTTCGAGGACAGGAACTTCTCTCTTTCCCAGTTGTTCCACTTAAACAATCTTTCAAGTGGCTCATGTGACATTCAAAGCCTGGCTCTCTCTCCTTTTCCACCGGATCGCCCTAAACAGGTCTTGTCACAATAGCTTGTCACCAGGTGCCAAAATCTGACTGAATGATTTAGCACATCCTGCCTGTCAGCTCCATTATATCTAATAGAGAAGCTGATGCATAGATTCCGCCTGACAGTGTGGCTGTAATCAAAATGGCTTTGTGTGATTTGGGCACCTCTTTGCTCCGAGATACGCCAGCCAGCAGCTGCCCTGAGGGACCCTTTGCAGATAGCACCGCAAAACATTAATTTTCAGATCTGCCGAACGCAAGCGGCGGCCCCCGGCATTGTTTCCCCCAGGAGCCCAGGCGCTTCATTATGAAAAAAAAGCTCTTCTCTCACCATCCTCCACAGTATTTTGACCTAATGACTTTTCTCAAGATTCAGTGAGGGATTAAAGCGCATCCTTATTCCTCCCTTTCAACCCACCAATTCTACGTTTGTTTTGGCTGCCGAGCAGTGTCTCGCTACCATTTGCAATGTTGCTCATTGATTAGACCTCTACATTTCTTTCTTGCAGAGAGGCTTATGGAAATGAAAAAACATGTAATCCTTTATGGTTTCAGTGTCTGAACTGGTGTGGAATGTTAAAAACTGTGCAAATTACTAATAAACATCAGTCTAGCAGAAGTGATGTTCAGCATTAATATGTATTAAGTGCGCTCCCAGTCAAATATTCTCTTCTAAGAAATATTCGTGACCGTGCTGTCATGGTATCATTAGTATTATTTGAATCATTTATCAAAGTGAATAACGTATCGAGGTTGCTATTTGTTCAATGCTTGTTGAGTGTGAATGCCAGAACGGAGAGCCCATTAATAAAGCCCTGTCATATTGTTGCTACAAATGATTTGCAATAGTGGAGAGCGGGCTGGGGCGGGTGGGGAGGCAATTTTGGAGACATTGTGGAAAGGGAAGAATAATTGAAATCTGGAATGTGATATGAACAAGTTACCCTCGCTCTATATAACCATTACAACATGGTTCAGTGGATGTATTCACAACTGTAATACCCTTGCTAAGCCATGCGTGCTAACCTGCTGACAGGCCAAAAAAATGTCCTCGTAGGTGCAGTGATTGATAGGACCTGAATTGAGACATTTCTGCTGCTCATTAGCAACACAAAGGAATGTGGGAGATCACATTAACTGACTGATAAAACAGCAGCGTTTGTGGTCGACTTGTGCTTTAGGTGCTTTGAAAGTGAGATGAGGTACTCATGGCCATTGATTGGCTGATGTCATTTGCGTCATGAATGGAAGGATTTCATCTAGGGACCGCTAAATCTCTTAGGCACTGCGGAGGGTGAAATTACCAAGTCGACATGCAATAGTTCCCTTGGGTTGATTTAAATGTATTGCATTTCTAAATGTTATGGCTGCACAGTGATGGCGAGAGAATCCCATCATTTTTGATTATTTCCCTTAATAATGATTAATATAATTTATTTTATCACTTGCAATATTTTATATTTCCAGCTATACTCTTTTTTTGCAGGCAAAACATTCAAAACAAGCTGAGAAGTCTTAATTGATTTCAGTATTTCTATAAAGCAAAAATAAAGAGAAGCTTAGACCTTGTTAACAGCTTGAAAAAAACTGTTCATCAAACTTGAAATAAATTATTCACAGAAAGTGAGAAATGCTTCCATTATAATTAATGAAGCTGTCACTGTACGTTTACACAGTTTCGTGTGATTGTTTGATGATTGCTGTACAGTGCTAGCTCAGATGCTCCCGACAAAGCTTTACAAAGTTTGCACTGCACAATAATCTCTTGCGCACTGGCTGTTCTGTTAATTATAGTGGTTCATTTTTAATTTTGTCCATCTGATATATGAAGAAGCGCATCAGTTGCTACCTGTTTTTTGGTCATAAAATATACAGTTACAAGTCTGAACAATGCACATATTGCACGTGTGTGTGTGTGTGTGTGTGTGTGTGTGTGTGTGTGTGTGTGTGTGTATGTTGATATGTATTTATATATTCTCTGTGTTTTGTGTTTTGAGCACACTAGGTGAATAAAGCTTATTCTGATTCTGAAATATATTGCTGCAGAACCACTTTCTGTGTAGTGATAACAAAAGGGGGAAATGTTTGTTATTATGGTGTGCTTTTGTGGTTTAACAGCATTTGTCAGCAGTGTTGGGAAAAGTTACTTTTAAAAGTAAGGCATTGGAATATTGAATTACCCTCAAAAAAGTAACTAGTTGCATTTCTTAGTTACTTTTTATCGTTATGTAATGTGTTACATTACTTTTGAGTTACTTTTGCATTACTTTTTCTTACCTTGCTGTGGCTTGATCTCTTTCAGAATTTGCAGGAAGGGGTGGGGGTTGCTCTCATTTGGGGTTGAGAGGAAATGAGAGCAAATTCTCTCATTGAGTGTGTGATTCAACATGACATTAATTTAAATTCAATAACTTATTTTTAAAAGCTAATTAATTAAACTAAAACATAACTCGCATGAATTAAAAAAAAAAGTAACAAATATTATTACTTAATTTTTTTAATGTAATGCATTACTTAGAAAAGTAATATTATTACGTAACTCGCATTACTTGTAATGCAATACCCCCAACACTGCTTGTCAGTGTCAAAATGTTTGAGATAGCCAGTCAAATTTTTACAGTTCACAGAAGCAGAACAGGAATTCCAAGGTCAATTTTAACATTGCATGACTGTGAGGTAAGAAAGGTTGTAGCCAAACTTTCAATATTTGACAAGTATTTTAGAAGTAAAGAATAACTGACTGTAAATCAGAGATGGTGATGCACACTTTGTACACCTGGGATGTGTATTGTTTTCTAATAATCAACAGACTGCTTTTATTACAGTTAGTACATATAAAGACATTTGTTAACTTTTATTACAGTTAGTACATATAAAGACATTTGTTAACTTGATTACTCGGTTTTTGTCCTTAAAATGCGTGTGTGTGTGTGTGTTACTCATCTTTTCTAAGGATATGAACCACTTGGTAAAGTCATTTATATAGTAAAAATGAAAGTTCAACTGGTTCAATAAGTCTACTTGGCTATAGAGAAATGTCAAATTTCAAATCAAATCTTTTCATATAATTTCAGCAAATCATTTTATTTACAGTCTATAAATAAAAAAAGTGTTTTTCTGTTTGTGTGAGTGTGTGTCTGTTCTGTACAATATGTGTGTGCTTATGAAAGAGAGCAAGAAAGAGGGAATTTCTGCTTTTCATAATTGATGAAATGATTTATGTGAAAAATAGGCTGTGAGAACGTGCTGTTGCAAAGGTGTGCATTTCCCTGAAAATGATTGCACACTTTAGAACTTTCGTCAACCAACCAGAATCAAACATTCTACATTCCCATAGTAAAACAGAAAAGTTACATTTTCATCAAATTGTACTGTTTGAAATCGAAAATATCCTTTAAGTATGTGACAGACAAGAAGTTTTAGCAGATTTAGTCATATTAAGCATGCATATTTAAAAAATCAAAATAGTGTCTTTTTAATAGTTCAGATGCAGTCTTTCACCGTATATTCTACTTCAAATCTTTCATCTTCTCCAAACTCCAACCCCAAAGATTTTGCCTTGACTGTATTCAAAACTTCCTCTAGCTCTAACAGTAGAGTATGGCACCGTCAATGCCAAGCCCTGATGAAATGTGTACCTGAATGCGATGTAAATCACTTTGGATAAAAGCTTCTGCTAAATGCATAAATGTAAAATGGTGGTTCAACATCTTGCAAATTAAAAGTAATTCCAAATGAACACTGTTATCGCCTCATTTCCACTGAGCAGTATGGTTCAGTGCAGTACGGTTTGGTACGGCATTGAATTTCCATTGCCAAAAGTACCATTACTCTGTAGGCATGGTGAACTACAGAAAGTTGCTGTCTACATCATTCTCGCTCGAAGTAGAAAGCTGTATGGGACATTCACACATCTTTTGCAAACTCAAGTTCATTATTTCAAATGTAAACACACGACAAGCACCCGCAAATAAAGAAAGTGTCACCCCTCATGCTTTCCACACATTTAGATGCAAAATGTGAATGGCCTTGTAAACAACAGAGGACTGCTGTGCTAGGTACACTTAGCTAGAAAAGGGAGCCAAAAAGTGTTAGGGTACGGTTAGCTATTTTGGTTCCTTCGAAGTGGGAACAGTGGAAACAGACTGCTTCTTTTTGACTGTCATGTGACATTTCTTCTGCATTAATTTTTGTGTGCCACCATGAACTGAAACAGTATCAAGGTAGAACCTGAGGGTCTGAGGGTATTTTGAGTCTTCCCCTTCCTTACCTCACAGTACTTTGGTCCAAATGAGAGGGAGCAAAGTCAAAAGTTGTGGATATGCAGTCAGTAAGGCTGCTGTCACGGCTATTTTATTCACTTAAACATTTGATGAAGTGAATATTGATATTTTTCAGTGAATCTGTTAGGGATACTTATGTTTGACAGATGGTAATGTCTACAACTGACATGAAAGCATTTTTTATCAGAAAATAAATAATTTAAGTTATATTGTAGGCTTATTTTGTACTAATACAAATTCATATAATATATTTTTTTAAATACTTATACTAATAATAACATAACAGAACTGTCAACTGTCTGCCAAAATGATGCACGATAAGAAAATCAAACGCAATCTCTGCCTTACAGTACATATACAGCTGTATACTATTTGTGTTGCCTTAAAAAAAAGTATATATATATATATATTTTTTTTTTTGAACTGTTCTATACATAACTGCTGGTAGTTGCTACAAATAATGCACCATATATAGCGAATTGCAGTCAGCTATTATTAACAAACTATTACATCGACTCTGCACTGATGTTGCTATTTGACTAGTCATTTTTAAAAATCCCTAAAAATTGTAAATATTGATTGGGGCGTGATTTATCGATACAGTATCATGATGTAAAATCTTGTAGTACTTGTATTATAGTTTTCAGCAGAAGAAGCTGTAATTGTAGTATCTGATATTTTTGGTTATGTGCTGCCTTTTTAATGCATTAATAGTCAAAGAACACCTTAAAACCACAAATAAATAAGACAGACACACATGCCAGTGAGAAAATCTATGTTTTTGATCTAGTAACATTCTTGTATGGAGGAAAACCTTAAGGGATCATACGTTGCGCATTTTAAAACCGGTGCTTTCATATTCATTGACAAAAATTTGAAATCAGATCATGTGCCATGCTCCTCAATCGCCATGAAGCACTAGATGTTCCTGTGGTTTAGAAATGTTATGTGACATGAGATAAATGGTTTATAATTAGCTAAATGTAGCAATGATAGACAGTCATCTGATTTATGCTTCCTTTACAACTTTCCATAACCCATAAGTTCACATATTTTTTGGAGGTCATTTTCATGATGAAATGGGAGATTTTCAAAGCAATCTTGTTTTGAATATGTGCATAAATCTGCTCAATGATATATCAGGTTCACCTGATATGATTGGAGACCTGGAACAAGGCCAGTTTATACTGAATACCAAGTGTGCTTTTATTATGCATGGACTGTAAGGTAAAGTACAATGTGTGCTTGTAGAAGAGTGGACCTTAAAGAAGTGGCGAGGAGACAGACCGCTGTCCCTGGTTTTGATTAAGAGGAAAGGCTGCGATACAGGTAATTCACCTCTGACCACCAATACACTGGAGGGAAGCAATTTAGAAATGTATAGATGACATTAAAATCGCCTGCCAATCACGACCCCTTTAATTAAACGTGGAATCAGAGTTATAATAAGACACTGCCCTTCGGGAAATGCAGCAGCTCAGATTTCATTTTAGAGACCGTTTTATTTGGCGACGACACTTCAGCCGCCCTCCTCTTTTGCTACCTGATCACAGACTCTGATCATTTCTCGCACTGAGAAAATTGAATTTTCACCTTTTTATATTAGCCCAGCTTTATCTAGTATGATTACAAAAAAGAGAAGCTTCCTTTATATGCCACTCTGGATTAATATGATTTGCCTGCTTTCTGTAGCGCACATAACTTTTCAAGATCCTTTGCAGTTGTCACCTAATTGAAATTTCCCCTCAACTCTAATCTGCTGATTTATTCCATTTGCGTCAAATTCCGCAATAATAATTTGAACAGAGAGGCATGAACTGAACTGAAGTTTATATGATTTTAAATCAAAGATTTTATTTCTGTGCCTCTTGTACATATTCTACGAGGCCTCTCAATAAGAATATTATGAGGCCCTTTTATAGATTTGTACGTGCTTTTCAATCGCGCTGCATTGGCTTCAAAGTTTTGTCATTGCATGCACTGTGACAGGATTAAAAGCATAATTAAACCTCACAATTGGGGAATTTGCAAGTCTGATGGGTTCTAGACAACCCTTGCATTATAAATGTATCTGCCCAGTTAATGATTTAATACCTTAATATCCCTAATAGTCTTCTAAATAATAAGTAGGCTTCAGTTTTTTTTTCTCGTCATTTTCTGAAGTCAACAGAAATGGCACTGTTTAGTAAGCACCGGCCTAATGATTTTGTTTACTTCCAAGCTGCAATTAGCCCAAACTAGAATTCATAATTGTTTTTTGAGGCTGTTCATCCCTCTTTGTCCATTCTACAAAAGAACAAGACGTTACAGAGTGACTTCATGAAAGCACTGGGTTTGAGACAGGAGAATTGAAATTGTGCATTTGTATGCTTCGACACTGCAAGCGAGACGATGCATAATATGTGGGCTTTGTTAATGTGATTCTGTGAGGCAGAGCATATTGTGCTTAACTTGTCTGTCAGAGGGGTGTGCAGAACTGCACATCTTCAAAATCAGCTGGCCAGTGGGTTGCCTGAACTAATGTTTAGTTAATTGTTCTTAATAACGCCTGTTTCCTTGGTGGCCTTTAAAGAAGATGCACAAATAAAATAAAGGGGTTTTGAGATGCGTTTTTTTAAAACCACACTTTCATTGTTATAATAGAAACCATTGCCTGATGTATTTTTAGCAAGCACTTAAAAAGATAGACACATGAAAAAAAAAATTATTTTCTCACCATCATATTGTTTCACATATATAGGATTGTTTCTTCTAATGGACAAATAAGAGATTTTGAAAACAAACATGGGCCAACGCAGTGCTGGACTCCACTGTCTTTTCATTCATTCATTCATTTTCTTTTGGCTTAATCCCTTTATTCATCAGGGACAGCGGAATGAACTGCCAACTTATCCAACATATGTTTTACACAGCGGATGCCCTTCCAGCTGCAACCCAGTACTGGGAAACATCCATACACACTCATTAACACAAATACACTACGGCCAATTTAGTTTATTCAATTCACCTATACTGCATGTCTTTGGACTGTGGGGGAAACCGGAGCACCTGGAGGAAGCCCACGCGAACATGGGCAAAACATGCAAACTCCACACAGAAATGTCAACTGACCCAGCCGAGACTCGAACCAGCAACCTTCGTGCTTTGAGGCGACAGTGCTAACAACTAAGCCACCGTGTCGCTTCACTGTCTTTTACTGTATGACAAAAATATACAAAACAAATCTAAAATGAAATAAAAACACATACATTTTTTAATTATTATTTTTACATATGATATAGTTCTCTACAGAAGTGCAGTAAATGCTCATGTAAATGAATATGATTATTTGTTGTATGTGATTATTCGGCTATAAAGGCTGTCATTTGAATTAAATTAATATAAGTATTCAAATAATCTTAATAAATATGTAATCTAATATACACTGTAAAAAATGTTTGGTTCCACACAATTGATTTGTGTTGGAACAACGTGAAAAAATAAGCTAAGTTATTAGTTTTTACAAATTTAAGTTGATTGAACATAAAATAATTAAGTCCCCCCCAAAACCCACAACAATTGTGTTGTTTTAGCTTAATTTAAATAAGTAGTTTGAACAAACAGCGAACGTCATTTTTGAGCGTAATATATAATCTCATGTAATGTAATATAAATAAATCTACATAATCTAATAAAATAAGTAATACAATCTTATGTAAAATTGAATAATATACATCTATTGAAATGCTCTATATTTTACATCTATTTTATATTGTAGATTTTACAGTCAAACAAACAATAAATAAATACAATTTTTTTTCATAAAAAAAGCTCATTTTTATTTTGAAGTGAAATTATACAGAAGACACAATTGTTTAATAATAACCATTTTGCTAAATATATTTATTTTTATAATATTTATTTATTTACAAATAGGTTTCCCCTCATGTCATGCAGTCCTAATGCAGACCTAAGCTGCTGGTTTCACTGGTTTACGTTTGGGAAATTACTTACTGGCGAGATTTAGACTAGAGGTGAAGGATCTCCCAGAAGACAGCAGTGCTGAAGCTTACTGGCACATTTCAATCAGAGGGAAACAGCAGGGGAGACACGTCTTCCTGGGGTGGCATCTTTAGTTCTGCTCAATATGGCCAAAAGCGATAGAAACCAGACTGAAAACAACAACAAGAAGCATTACCATTCTGACTAGATTTAGTCTGGGCACAGGTTCAGACATTTCATGTAACTGATGTCATTTTTTTGCATAAAAAATAAATAAATGCTTCTAGTGTCTCAAATGGAAATGAATGGAGTGTGTGATCTTTTCCTCAAACAGCATCGAGACATATTTTACAGCATTCATACCTGTCCAAGACATGTTTGTTTTGCTTTGATTTTGTCTGGAACAGGCCTCCTGTGGCCAACGTGTCGTGTGATTCATTGTTAAAGGATTGCAGTAAAATGACATGCAGGGCTTTGAGTGTAAAGGCCTCAGACCCGAGCGTTCATCGCCTGAGGGCAGCGCTTCAAGCAGACCCATAAAACCCAGGTGTAGATGGGCTTTGTACCATTTTGCTTTTAGAGAACACCACTGGAAAACCCTTCAGTTGTTATAATGATGTTCTCGTGCTGACTTTTGATTTATGATCTTTGCTTTTTGTGAGTGCCCCTCAGCGAAGGCTTTGCTTATAGTACTGCTGAAACCAGAAGTGGACATTGGGGGATTGGGGAAAATTACTATTGTTCGTAAGTCCTTGTGAAGTCAGAATTTACAATGATGATTTTTCTACCACACATTGTTATCCTTTAGGTGTACAATTAATCTGTGCAAGTTAATCCACAAAAAAAAAAACTTTGATCAAAGTCTAACCATTTGCTTCAGCCTTAGACATGCACTGTCAGGTATATGCACTGAAAAGGGCAAGTGATGTCACTGTGAGGGGTTGGGTTAGGGGTGGGGGAGGTGTAGATTTTAAAAGCCAGTAGTGTCTGAGAGTGCACATGCAGTCAGACCCTTCTCAGTCCTTCTCTGTTGATGTCAGTTTGATGGCTTCAGCCACAATTTTCTTAACCACGCCCCTCTTAATGTTAGTTTGCTATGAGGCAATGATGTGTAAAAATAAAACCCCGCCCCCTACTCAATATTCCATTTCAGTTCAAGTACATGAACATACTGAAATGAACGTCTCAGCAACTTCCGGATCATGCAGATTTTAATGTGCCACTATAATGTCATGTATTTCTTTATAAGTTGGTGTTTTTTTAATTAATTATAATATATTTGTAATTATTATTACAGAAAGTGGCAGAAAGTGTTTTTGTACATACAAAATTCATTCATTCATTTTCTTTTCGGCTTAGTCCCTTTATTAATCTGGGCTTGCCACAGCGGAATGAACCGCCAATTTATCCAGCATATGTTTTATGCAGCGGATGCCCTTCCAGCTGTAACCCATCACTGGGAAACACCCATACACTTTAATTTACACACATACACTACGGTCAATTTAGCTTACCCAATTCACCTATATCACATGTCTTTGAACTTGTGGGGGAAACCGGAGCACCCGGAGGAAACCCACGCGAACACGGGGACAACATGCAAACTCCACACAGAAATGCCAACTGACCCAGCCGAGGCTCGAACCAGCGACCTTCTTGCTGTGAGGCGACAGCGCTATCCACTGCGCCACCTCTCCGCCCACATACAAAATTACATACCAAATAATAAGTGCTTCAAATAAATCTTCTACTGAAAGAATCTTGAATATTAAAATATATTAAAATATAAACCAGTATTTTTTAATATTTTATATTATGAAATATTTTATATCAGACTTCATTAGCTGAATTGCTTTGTAGAGCAATAATAAATACATAAACATATAGATCAACTTGTTTATTTTCAGTGATATAACGGTTTACTGTTATAAATACTGTAAAATATACATATTTGCATCTTTTTTAATTTTGAATCATTTTAGTTATTTTGATTGATGTATTTATTTAATTATATCTGTATAGTTGTTGTTTATTCGTTTCAGTTTAGTTAATTTTGTCAGTGAAATGTATTTTATTTCAATGAAAAAAACATGATTTTAGTTTTAGTTTTAAATAACTATAATAACCTTGGATTGTCCAACTCTTTTTCACATAAGTTACTGTTAGGTGAACATAAAATTTGTGTGAATACAGTGACTTGTATGCTACAGTATATTCTAATTCTCCTTAAGCCACGGGACAGCTATAATTTGAGCAAAATGAATCACTTTTTAGTGCTCTGTGAAAGTGATATATTAGAATAATGATATATTAGAATTTGATGTTTTATCAGTAAACAACAACCACCGTTTCAGTCTATTCAACACATCAACATATCACATGCAACTTATAGCACATCACACAAGTCATATCGACTACTTTCCTGGTTATTTGCTTTGCACAAAAATACAAAAACTGTAGACTGTATTTTGTTCTCCGAAAGCATACTGATTTAGCATAACATGAGGGTGAGTAAATAATAAATTTTCATTTTAGGGTGAATTATTCTTTTAACATTGTTACAAGATAGCATATTGCCTTCTCTCTGTTCCCTCTCACTAATTCAATCAAATCCCACTTTGGCGTCAGGGTGTGTTTTTGGGGATGCTGGCCACTGTGGCAGGAGCTTTGGCTGCGGATGCTCTTCTGTGATCAGATTTCCAGATACTTGGGTAATGTAGTCCAAACTCCTCTAATGAGAGAGCAGCTCTGGGCTCAAGCATACATGCCAACGCAGCGAGCCAATTCACGGGGTGTGAAACAGGATGTTTGCAATCGCACAATGCCAATTTACTGCTTTAGTGTGGCAGTTATCAATGGCACTACAGCAGCTGTCAAAGACACTTTCCGGATATGAAAATCACCATGAAATTGTTCAGTCGATGTGTGGTCATGTTAGATTGCTGCAGGTCAGGTATGTCAAATAGGTATTGTGTTGTGCAGTGGCGAGTTGTTGATTATTGGCATGTGGACACTATTTAATGTATGCTTCTCTCCTGAGCATGCTAATTCACATGGTTTGATCAGTGAGGTTGATTTTTTTTTTTTCTTTTCTTTTTTTTTCTAGTTTTAATTGGCCTACAAGTAGCATCTGTGCTTTAGCTGTTAGACAACTTGCGCAGTAAAATGCTCTTGGAGATTTTTGGTGTTTAAATTCATCACTTTTAACTCACCAACACTACAGCTATATACCAATTTGATTTGCCTACAAAAACCTGTCTAACTTGTATGTACCGGACCCAAATCAGATATTGGGGCCACTTAACACTAGAACTACTGAGGCGGTCATTTTGACTGTTTAATTTTTTTAATTTAATAACTTTGTTGAAATAAAACAGATATATCTATATTACCCTGACTTTTCCTAAATAAGTGTATATTTCTTTTTAACGTTTTTATTTTATTTAAATTACAAAACACAAAAGAGCTATGCGTGTTTCTACCTTTAACTACTATAGCGGTTAAATGACTGCATGCATTTCAGTGTCTGCTACTTTTCCCTGTGACTGTGACTACGCGTGCCTCTTTTGCCTACCAACTTCTTGCTAACAAAAACAGATATGTCTTTCGAAACAGCACATTTAGTGCCGCGGAAAAGCCTTCACCCCTGCTTGTGAAATCAAAAATGAAAGTGGGGCGTGGGTGTTCTAGAATAGCCTAACTATACATTTATAGGCTGTATTACCAAAACATCAAACATTTAAATCTTAATTTTAATATCTCAATAGAAGCACTGAATGTAAATATGACGTGGCAATATAATGAATTACAAGGTAATTCAAGTAGTTATATAATTCTGGTAGTTCTAGTGTTAAATGTCTGAGCTTGATTGTAATCAGAGGTGCTTGATTGTAAAATGTGTTTCTTTATATGAAGACACACAAGTAATATAATTGCAGTTTATAATTATCTGCTTAACTGGCTTACTGTATGCACACTGTAAAAAAAAAAGCCGTAAATATTACGATGAAAAGGCTGTGGTTGCTATTAATTACTGTCAAAAATGTGGTAGAAACTGTACAAGATTTATATGTTTTATTGTATTACTTAATTTGCGTCTGGGATAAAGTACACAAAACAATGTTCTGAACCATAATAATTTATGAATTTAATAGTTAAAGACAGTTTCCCAGTACTGGGTTGTGGCTGGAAGGGCATCCGCTGTGTAAAACATATGCTGGAATAGTTGGCTGTTCATTCTGCTGTGGCGACCTCTGAAATAGAGACTAAGCCGAAGGAAAATGAATGAATGAATGAATTAAAGACAAAGCTGACAGAAACAGCTGGATGAAGCTGATGGAGCATACATTAACCTACATATTATGTAACGCTTGTAATAACTATAGACTTGACGAGTTGAAGTGCATATTTGAGAGGGGTAATGGATAACAGCTACTTTACTTTTAACAAGTACAACATCGATTTTATCTGTCATAACTTTTGTGAAAAAGTACAGAAAAGATAGAGTTTGGAAAAAAATAAACTTTGAAAGTGCAATGTGCAAGCTTACAACTGTTCTGTCAAAATGTAAGATTTATAGTGACATGCATTGTGTCCTCCATCGTTTTAACTAATATAATAATAGACTTGCAGAAAATAAGTACAGTAATGTACAGTACACTTTCAGATGTATAACTTAAAAGGCTGTGTGTTTAAATGTCCAACAAATGTAGTATACTCTAGGCTTTAGGGCCCCCTTGAGACAAAGTGCAAGCGTTTTGACTGGTTTACAAAATGAGTTCCTTAGCATTGCTGTTTGTGTAAATAATCATTGTGGTATTGCTATTGACAAAGCCATTAGCCATTACAGTATATTAATGTGGTAAAGTCAATGGTATATGTAATTGCAGTCTTTCAGTGGTAAAGTTGTGAAACGCTTTTGCAAAAGCTTTTATGCTGCCCTATACAGCAGTTAAAAAATATCTTTCTCGCTCTCTCTGTATTTCTTTATACAGTTCTATTTATATATCTCTCTATATATATTTATAACATTAAGGCATACCTATCTTTAAATGCAATTAGTGGTCTTTTTGCCATGTACACATGTAATGTGTCACAGCACAAAATTAGTGTCTAATGAAAGACTTGCTTCTAAAATTGATTGACACTGCAGTGTTAATAATTTCGAGTGTCTCACGTGTGCAAACGTCAAGTCAAGTTTATTTATATAGCGCTTTTCACAATGTAGATTGTGTCAAAGCAGCTTACCATAGTTCTAGTAAAGTCCAGATTTCAGAGTTTTTAAACTTGAAGTTCAGTTTAGTTTAGTTCAGTATGATCTAAATTTCACTGCTGAAAGTTCAAACACCGCAGAGCAAATCCACCGAAGCACAGCTCCACAGGTCCCGATCCGAGCAAGCCAGTGGCGACAGTGGCGAGAAAAAAAAACCTCACCAATTGACGAAGTGAAGGGAAAAAAAACCTCGAGAGAAACTAGGCTCTGTTAGGCACGACCATTTTTCATCTGGCCAAACTTCCTGTTCAGAGCTGCAGTCTAGGCACTGGAGGCTGAAGAAGCTGGACGTCCATCGTGGAGAAGCTGCAGGTGTGAGTAGGGCACCGGCAGGCGGTAAGGTTGGCCGCAGGATCAATGTGGGGGACTCATTGCCACGTAACCACAGATAACAAAGATGTTGTGTTTACTTTACACTTGGAAGGCTGCTTCACAGAGGGTGCGCTTGCAGTGTTGCCATGTCAACTTAATATAAGAATACTTGAGTGTTTTGTTTTTAGCTTGACTGATGATGTGAAAAGGTGAATGGAGTTATTGAACTCAGCATGACTTTATAAAGTTTAAAATTAATATTTTGGCTCATTATGAGTTCTTGTTTTAGCTTGTAAGATCTGGCAACCCAAATAAGTCAAGGCTTGTACCTCTTTTACCTTCATATTTCTTGCTCTACGCATACTGAAGAGAGACACGTATGCTATAAAATGTCTCTACATCTATACTACAACTAATTTTTAGTTTCAGATTTGTACACACTCAGTTATATTTTTTGTAAATATGATTCACTACATGAATTGTCAGTGAGATAAATCAGTATACAAAATGGTTATCAGGGGCGACACGGTGGCTCAGTGGTTTGCACTGTCACCTCACAGCAAGAAGGTTGCTGGTTCGAGTCCCAGCTGGGTCAGTTGGCGTTTCTGTGTGGAGTTTGCATGTTCTGAAGAGATTATGCAAACTCCACACTGTGTTTGCGTGGGTTAACTCCGGATGCTCTGGTTTTTCACCACAGTCCAAAGACATGCAGTATAGGTGAATTGAATAAAACTAAATTGGCCATAATGTATGCGTGTGAATGAGTGTGTATGGGTGTTTCCCAGTACTGGGTTGCAGCATGGCAGGGCATCTGCTGTGTAAAACGTGCTGGATAAGTTGGCGGTTCATTCTGCTGTTGCGACCCCTGATGAATAAAGGACTAAGCCGAAGGAAAATGAATGAATGAATATGGTTATCACTCCTGTAAATTACTGAGCTGTGTGTGTGTGTGTTTGCTACAGTGTGTACATGGCCATTAGGAATGATTCATTCATTCATACATTTCATTTTTTTTGTGAGCTTTTGACCATGTATTGTTAATTAACGCCATGAATCTATCAAAACTCCTCTGTGATGATGAACGTGAGGACTGGATATAACAAAATGGTGCACCCATGCATTATTGCTCTCTCCCATTTCACAAACTGCTTCACAAACCTGAATAGTGTTCAATAATAGAAGTAGATGTTATTTAAATGTGAGTGTGGTTTTATTTAGTTGAATGATCTGTGTCTTGGATGGCTGAAATGCCTTGGAAGCATCAGGAATATGGCTGTTACTGTAGATTGAAAAGTCATTCAAAGTGATTTTGAAATATGCCAGTTTTCTCCAATCATTTAATCATCATGCTTAAACCCCACCCATTACTTATAATCAACTGCATGCATTGGTGTGCAGTGCATCCCTCCAATCAGCAATCAGTAGAGAAAACAGCATGTTTTTTTTTTTTATATGATGAAAAAGTGCTTCGCTCTAATGTTCGTCTGATCTGTCACTATTTCCATTTTATTTGAGCATGTTTAAATCCTGACGATCAAGTTGTCCAGAATAAGTCACATAATAATTGACATATTTGTTTTGAAACTGAAAATGCACTGGTTCTCATTCATTTAGAAATCTTTTTTATTTATTTTATTATTTTTTTTTTTTACAAACTCCTAAAACTATCTTTTCATTTTGGTTGTAATATCCTAGATTTCCAATGTAATCTCCCTGACTTTTGAATCTCACTGCTGTATGTATATATTTATTATTTAGAGAGCAAGCAAAGCGAGCAGCAAAACAGTGGTTGAGGGTTGGTGCGGTTTTAAAGGAAGTGATATATGACACAAATTCAATTTAAGCTTTTATGCTGAGCGTGGGATTAAATATCTATACACATTAAGCAGTGGCGTTGTATGGGAGGAATCACAGGTGATTTTTCTAGTCTTTCCTCATTTATTTATGGTGCTGTTTTGCTGCATAAGCAGTACGCATCTCTGGGATCATCAGTCAGTTGGGTCTGGCTCATTGGAATTGTGGGAATCAGCAGACCTCTGTGTTCCTGATGTGAAAGTCCACCTTCTCCACCACTCAACATTAACACAACAGCACACACCTAACAAACACACATCAATCGCTGCTGTCATCTGTGCTAAAACCATGCTGCCCTTTACTAGCGATGTATTCTAAACCACTGTATTAAACATGTATTAAAGTCAGCATTCAGTCAGCATTTTATGGTCACTTTTATAGTTATATTTACAATATTATGCATTTACAACCTTATAAATATATAGGTTAGGTTATATCATTTTCTTTTAAATGGAAATTGCATTGCTCTGTTCAGTATATATTTTACAGGAATAATACTTACAAAGAATGCATTCACATTGGAAACTTTTTCTTTAAATTGCATTAATATTTAATTGAATAATAATAATAATAATAATAATAATTATTATTATTATTATTATTATACTTATATTAATACTAAGCAAAATAATAACTGTTATTATTATTAATAATATTATTAATGCCAATGATAATAATAATAATAATAATAATCATAATAATAATAATAATAATAATAATAATAATGATAATAGTATTAATACTTATTAATAATTTATTTTAAAAGCATTACAAAACCTACCATCCCCATTTTTAACAACAATATATATATTTTTTTTACCACAGTTAGATGCAATTTAGTGATTTGAGATTCATTCATTCATTCATTTTCCTTTGGCTTAGTCTCTTTATTCATCAGGGGTCGCCACAGCGGAATGAACCGCCAACTTATCCAGCATATGTTTTACACAACGGATGCCCTTCCATGCTGCAACCCAGTACTGGGAAACATCCATACACACTCATTCACACACATATACTACGGGCAATTCAGTTTATTCAATTCACCTATACTGCATGTCTTTGTACTGTGGGGGAAACCGGAGCACCCGGAGGAAACCCACGCGAACACGGGGAGAACAGACCCAGCCGGGGCTCGAACCAGCGACCTTCTTGCTGTGAGGCAATCGTGCTACCCACTGCACCACCGTGTCACCTGTGATTTGAGATATACTTTTAAATTTATTGCATATTTTTATTTAGGTTATTAAAATAAAAAGTCCAGTGCATATATTTGCGTAGAAAGCCACAAACCCATTCATACACAAACTTATACTTGTGTCTCTTACTCTGTGACCCGAGAAGAGTGTGATTACTATGATTTATGGGTGTGAGAGACTCACCTAATCACAGCCATCTCTTCCTCACCTCCTACTCCCCCCAAAAAATATCACTCCCCCACACACACCTTCTTATATGATTATATTAAAGGAAATCCACTCCTGCACTTTTGAAAGACAAATTTATAATGTGGAACAGACAAATAATTGAGGGCGGCAGTGATGAGCATGTTTGAGTCCATTGTTGTAGATCTTCACAGTGTCCACAAATGGAAGCTCAGTGTACTGCGTCTAATGGCATATTGCTTTTTGATGGCACCACTAAGCCTCTTAATGAGGTTCAGATGCCGTGCTCTACATGCAGCGTACGCTTCTGCTCAAGGTAACATATTGTCCCCTCTTGTGACCAAACTCATTCCTTTGAGCTTCAAATAATATCTAAAGGGTTAAAACTGATTTTTTTTTTAATTTTATTTATAAATTTTATGTAGTTTTGGTTATTCCCAATACAAAATATAGAATTAACTCACTTAAAAAAATGTCATGCTAATACTATACTATACGATACGATACTATACTATACTATACTATACTATACTATACTATACTATACTATACTATACTATATTGGCAATAAATAGTGACCAGCATCAAAATATTGTCCCATGCAACAGATGTTGTATATTGGTGTATAGTGACTGTACTGGTGATATCAAATCAAGTCAGTGTAAATTGGATTGAAATGTTGTGTCTCGCAGAACCACGCAGCTACATAAATGAACAAACATGAAATGAACAATACTGGACATAAGAGCATTTTTTTAAAGTCTATACATAGCTAACATACTGGAGTGGTAATCTGACTATAATCTAACTATCTGATCTATATAATCTAACTGTAATCTAACTACACATACTACACAGTAAATGGTTAACTACTGTATACTTATAATCTAAACAGACTGTAGAATTACTTTATGTAATACAGTGCAATATTGTGCTATTGATATAGGTTTTAAAAAAGCAAGTAGTGAAAATACAATATGATGGCGTTGGATGAAATCAGATTTTTCATAAAAATTCTGATTATGGCCATTAGTATTTGTGCACAACTGCGTGTACATGAGACTCGTTTAGTGCCACTGACTGTTCATTCCTTATACTGTAATATACTCACCCTCATGTTGTTGAGGAAACCTATAAGAAATGTTCATCTCCAGAACACAAAAATGTAAAAATATATACTTTTTGTATTGAATCTGAGAGGTTTCTGTCCATCTGTTGATAGATTTGAACAGATTTAATGTAGAGGAAATTTAATACATTTTAATGTAGGCTTTAATTCACATATAAACATTGATTAAGTGGAGAGTGTTTACAGCATTCAAATTTGTTCAAATGTGTATGCTTGATGCACAAGAAAGCGATTCATTTGCATTATGATTTTAGCTTCTGCACAATGATGTTTTTATTTGTATATTATGTTAAGCAGGTATGATACTCGCAATTACATACAATTCTGAGTTCTTTCTCAAAAACTCTAATTAAAAAGTCCTATTCTGAGGATGAAAAGGCTATTTTCTTACAGCTGTGTGATATAAATTTGCAATAGTCAGAATTTTGTGATAGAAACTTGTATTGTCATATAAAGTCAGAATTCGGAGATGTAAACTGCAATTTTGACTTTTCAGAATTGCAAAAATCACTTATTAAGAACCGCAAAATATATATAGTCATATATTGCAACTAAAAATACACAATATACAAGAAAAATATAGTCAGAATTGGGGAAACTTGCTGTCTTTTCTGTCACAGTTTTGACTTTCCAGACTTGTTTCCTGATTTTATGTTCTATTCATAATTGTGAGATATATTCTCGAAATTTTGAGTTGTAAAGTCCAAAAATTCTGAGGGACAAAACATTTTTTTTTAATAGTAAGTCACAATTCTATTTTAGAATTATAATTACATGTTAGACTTAGAATTGTCTCAGAGCTTGTTATGCAATTCTGAGAGAAATTTGCATGTTTATATATCAGAATTTTGACTTAATAAAAAGTGCAGATTGTTTATCTCGCAATTCAGGTCAAAACAAAAGCGTAATTCTGCAAGTCAGAATTCTGAGACTATTACTAAAAAAACTATTTTCTAGCAGTTGTGATCTTATATCAGAGAATTCTCACTTGTGACGTAATTGTATAACTGCAGGTTAACTGTTTATATACTTCCCACCCTATACACAACTCCTTAACTTTTCTGATATTGATTGTAATGCAATGATGTTTACCTGTTGTGAAGCTTGTTAACAACAACAACAACAACAACAACAACAAAAAGATAATTCTGCAAGTCAGAATTGCAAGATGCAATTTTAAATCTAAGGAAAAAAGTCAGCAATCTGAGGTAAAAATTCTACTGTTGTGATGCAAAAAAGAATCATGTGTATACACAAGAGATGCCCAATCTAGGGACCGCGGGCCAAAGTTGGCCCATGGTAACCTTTGATTTGGCCCGCCAACCAATCAGAGAAGAGATGGACAAATGATGGGGAAGGTTGGGGCGAATCCCTCAAACAGAGATCGTCATTTCTAATTTTACATAACATTTTGCTTGTTTGTTTGTTTAATTGCTGAGCTACAAAATAACTGAAATTAAATGTTTCAATTAAATGTAAATTAGTCAGATATTTTAAAGGGCAATGAAACACATTTCTTTAGATGTTGACAGATATATATGTGTGGCACATTGTTAAAAACACTTTTAGGACACATTTCACTATCGAGTGAAAATTATTTTTTTTGTATATATGTAAAAAAAATTGAACTATTGTGTTATAAATGAGATTGTTTATGGTTTTATTGTAAGAAATACATTATAAAAATTTTTGGCCCTTCATAAGAAGAAGTTTGGGCACCCCTGGTATACACCAATGACAACACCAGCAAAACAAATATTGATTTACTTTATCTCTTTAACGCTTTTCTTTACATGTTGTGTGGCCCATAAGTAGCATTTTTTGATTGCATATAGATTTGAGTATGGACTCGTCTCTATCTGCAGGCCTGTGTCGGTCTTCTAATAGTCTGAAAGCAGACGTGAGACATGCAGTGGCCTCCCTAAAGCCAGGTCTCTCAGTGCATGACCTTATTCCCTCTGACATTCTCCACCATTAATCTTTCGACATGGAGTGATGGAGTACCCTTCCAAGTCACAATGTAGCTGTGTCACACTGTTTTATGTGCTTCTGATGGGCCGCTCGACCTAGTTGTGAGTCACTTTGCTCAGCCGTGAGGTGGCTGTAATTTAATCAGCTCTACCTGAAGGATCACAGCCTCAGGAGTTTGTTTTTTTTGTCGAAAGCCATTCATGTTGTACGTGTGACTTTTATTTTATTTATTTTTTTATCATATCAAACCAAGAGTCAATTTGCATGCAAATTGCCTTCGGCTAAGTATGACTCATTGACGTTTCTTTCAGTGATTCACGAAGCCGCCTTGATCGTTTTCGGAATTCGTAACACTTTTCATAAATCGTAATTCAGTTGTGCTTGATTACTCCGTAGCTGTTCTTCATCACATCTTGTTCCATAGTAAATAATTAGTATGATAAATGAGGCACAAATTCAGACGTTCGTGGAGGTGTTGAAGGGATTGTTCTCCTTGAAAACTCGTTCCGTCTTCATCTATTCACCCTTTTGTCATACTTAACTTGTATGCTATTCATTCTATCGCTGAAAATGAAAAAGTGGATTTCTGAAAAAATGTCCTGATCATTTATTCCCTATTATGTGCAAATAAAATGAATAGAAACGAACACTTTCCGACTTCAAAAAGGACACTTTGAAGGACTATATGACTTTTGTTTTATGTGTGACAGTGTTTTGAACACGTACAAAAGCCTTTTGTGCTAAACGGATGGAAATTGAAGTAATCGTTCCATGATAATCTTCCTCACCAGTGAGCTGTTAACCCTTACAACAAGATCATTATTAATAGTTAATAAGTTAAACTAAAGAAGTGGATGAATCAAATTCATGAACAAATCATATTTTGTGAACCAGATAAGACAGACTAATTGGAAAAGGTCAGATTCAGTTTTTTTCTTTCTTACAGGAATCAGTCAATGCTGCTTCTCTTATAAACAATTAAACACACACATATATATATATATATCTTTATTTGATTTATTTTTTATTCAGGATGGATGCATTAAACTAGTGCTGAACAATATATTGTTTGACAAACAATATTGCAATGTGTGTATCCGCAATACTCCCATTGCAGGATTAGATTCTTTATTAAAGAAGAAGTTTTATTTTTACTTTTCTCTGTCATATTTATATATGGTTGTAATTTATTATATGTTATGCAGATGTACTGCATAACAAAGACTTGATCACCCCAGTCGATCTAAATTAATGAAACCTTCCCAAATAAAGCTATTCATATCATCTGATGAAAAATTATATTCATATCGCAATACATATCACAGCAAAACAAAATATCAGCGGATTTTTTCAATATTGTGCAGCCCTACATTAAACTATAAAATTACAGTCAATAACAACTAGTCATCTATGATGACCTTTAAGAACCACAACTTTTTACTGCATTGATAATTAATAAAAAAAAAAAAAAAATATTACATATTTATTGAGCACCAAATCAGTATATCAAAATAGTTTCTGAATGATGTGAGCTTAAGGTTTGGCTTTAAAAAAGTTACAGTTGTTACAGAAAAAGATGTAACAGTTTTGTAACTGTTTAATGTAAAAATGTAATGTGTGTATATATAAAATGTAATGTGTGTGTATATAAAATGTAATGTAATATATATATATATATATATATATATATATATATATATATATATATATATATACACGTCAACATTTGAAGTTTGAATTGAACATTGAACAACATCCATTTCTGTATAAGGACAATTTTGAAAAATGTTTTTGATCCACTTTAAATGTTGACTACTATATATATTATCACATAAAATAAATTACATAATATTTGCAGTCATCCTGTGATCAGGATTAAAGCATTTTTCTTAGATATTACTGAAAAAGAACAGCCTAAATCAAGTTTTGCTGTATTTTTGATCAAATAAATCCAAACGTTGTAGGCATAAAAGATCACACCACGCACTTTCCGACAGTACTGTATGTACTGTATATAATGGATGAGTATGGATTTAGTGTATGTTTCTCCTTTGTTTATAACAACGTAAGTCTTCTATGGGACAACAGTGCATAAATCATGAGCCAGATTTTTTGTTTTCTCCACACTAATGCTTGAACACTTTACCCTGATGTCCGCGCGCCATTTGACAGCGAGCGTGAACCGCAGAGAAAGCCTGAAGCAGAGCAGACAGATATTACAGCTGTGACCCTGGCCTTTTATCAGCCTCGCTGTACCACAGCCTTTAATAAGACTTTATGGATCTAGTGATGGGCAGGTGTGTGGATGGACTTTATAGATCCGTTGGCGAACAATATCGCCCCTCTTATCACTGTGGGCCAATACTAAATTAATGCTTTTCTCTCTGTTCGGCAGGCATTATAGCCAGAGGCTTCACCCAAACACCGCTGTGATTCTTGGTGATATTTTTTCATGATGAATTGTAGAGCGAGCACATCTGTTTGTCCCAATGTCAAAGACGCGATTCTGCTTGGAACATTTATTTTGGTGAGGACAGCTGTTGCATTGGTTCCCTACAGCAGTCGGTGGTGCCAACCACCTTGGCACCCCTTAAAAAATGATGTAGATAAAAGGGGCTGCATTTGAGGCCATGTCTCAGAGCACACAACATATTGTCAGCCCTGAATAAATAAAAAAAAGAGGCTCAAGCTGCTTTTTCAACCGCTGCATGTGTGCTGCTTTTTTTTTTTAAGCGATACACTCAAATAATCCTACTTTAAATGGTCTATTATGTTTAGTTTGGGATTTAATTGCTTTGTTGAGACATCAAGGGAGAGACTCATTTTTTAAGTTGTGGTCAAATGAGTTTTTGCTTCTGTAAACACAAAAAAACGCTATGTTTTTTTTCTTTTTGTCAGATAAATTACTCTGAAACTTAATCTTGAGATTTATTTATTTATTTATTTATTTTCTTCTCTATTATGTTTGTAACTTTTATGTAACATAATTTCTTTTTGTCTAGTAATTTCAAAGATAAATCACTCTGAAAATTAATGTTAAGATTTATTTATTTATTTATTTATTTATTTATTTATTTATTTATTTATTTATTTATTTATTTATTTTCCTTTTCTATTATGTTTGAAACTTTTATGCAGCATAAACCAAAATGGAATGAAATAGATCCTGGTGTAATTTAAATAATATTAATCTAAATCTTTGATCAACTTTTTTGGTAGATTATAATAAGGTTTTTGATTAGTTTGTTTTAGTGAATTTTAGTAAAGTTCAAAAGTATTTAAATAATTCAATAGGATTTATTTGTTTATTTATATATTTATTTATAAAGAAGTTAATTCTTTTATGCAGAAGGCTGAATGGCATTGATCAAAGTCCCAATAAATATATTTATAATCTTACAGTAGATTTCTGTTTTAGTATATGTTGTTCTTTCAAAACTTGTACTTATCAAGGATCATGTTTCTGAATGCATAAATATGGAAATTCAGCTTTAAATAAATGGAATTATAAAATATATTTATGTTTGTAGTTTTACTGGTTTTGCTGTGTTTCATGACATGATACAGATAGATTGACCAAAGCCTTTTTTATGGAAGTGTAGGTTAGTATATAAAATGGAACATAAAATAAAATATATTGTTTCAAAAATTAAATAAATTGATAATCAATAAATACATGATCAGTACTTACCCCAAACTTTTGAAGGGTAGTGTACAGTAGGTAAATATATTGCATAAAACAAAACTGGGCATACAATTCATTGATAAAATGTAATAACTTCCATATTTAAGGCTGACAGTGATACAATCAAGTAATCTGTCTTTAAACAATTTATAATGTTTAGTCTGAGATTTAATTGCTTTGCTGAGACATCAAGGGAGCAACTCATTTTTTTAACTCTTCAATAGGGTCAAATAGGGTCTTGTTTTCTTGAAAAATCATCCAATGCCTAGAAAAATGGGTTTTATTGTTAGCCCTCCAGAAGTTTCTTCAAGTGGCATTTTCTACAAATAGACTTTAATTGGTGTTCCATTATTATTATTATTATTATTATTATTATTATTATTGTATTATAAATAAATACAGAAGCCCACTGTTATCTAACAAAAATGGAAAAAGGAACGAAAGATATCCTGTTCTAATATAAGCAAAATCGTTTGAGCTAGTTTGGTTTAATGATATCATTCACACTACTTTTAAAAATAATGAGGAATACAATTAATTAGAAGTCACAGTGTATATCATTTAATTTCTGCAAAAATAGAACACGACAATTAAAAACTAATGACACTTAAAAAAGTGAAAACACTTAAAGGGTAGTGTAGGTAACCGTATCACATAAAATAAAACATGCAGCACATAAAATGTATTGTTTGTCATTTGCGCTCTTGCCTTTTCATACATGGCCAGTCATCCCCATCACACAACACTTCTCCGGTAACTCCATTGTGAATAAAATTTAAATGGACATTAGCTGCTTATTAACCTCCTTTCAGATTTCTCCAGGAGCCAGAAACTCTTCAGTACCCAGAGGCGTTCGCTCGCGCGCTGACCCTCATCATTTGAGTGGCTCTATTGACAGACAGGAGGCAGGTTAGGAAGCAAAGCTGCGGTATTACTTCAATTTCTCATCTCACCCTTTCAAATGATACTGTGGCACCCATGAGCCAGAGACTGAATTAATAATGAACAGTCAAGAGACACCCAATGTCCAATTCAGCCAGATCTCACCTTGGAGTGACTTTGCTCAGGTATTGAATCCCGATGGGGGGGAAAGATATTTGCAGCAGGGTTTCCTCCTTTAACCCCGCCAAGAGATGAATATGCTTTTCTCTCCGCCGCTGGCCTTGCTCTGGCGTCATTGTCACAGGGCATAACTTCAGTGCAGGCTGTGTGATTTTCAGGGTAATTAAACCCATGTCCACCTGCAGTGTCGTTTTCCTTTACTTGTGAACAAAGAAACACTCGCTGTGCCTAAGAGTGGCTTGTTTTTCGTCTCTTTGTTTCACAGCTGCAATCTCCACCGAGAGCAGCTCCAATTTTACTGGGCTGGCATCAAGGAATGAGATTGTTTTGCATTTGCTGTTGTGCAAACTGATAAATTATGCATCGGTCAAACAGCATTTAGAGACGTCGATCAATACACGCCACTGTTTCTATATGACGAATTTTCACAATGACGTTTTGTCATTCTGTCAAACATCTTTACCCCAATTCGATGAAGGTAAAGGCGGAGAGATGTATGTTTCATTACGGGTTTCAATTGCCTTGCTCTCCAAGCTGAGGAGACGATTCCATTTGTGGCCTCATTTTTTATGCATGCATGGGATAAAAGTATTTATATAGTATAAGTGATGACTTTGCACGTCCTGATTTTTCTCTCCTTTTCTTTTTCAGTGTTAGACACGTTCCTGGGTCAACATTTTTTGTTAATCCTGGAACATCCTTCCTATATGTAAAAAATGTAATCCCTAACTCTAAACCTAAAGGTCCGTTCAAACCAAGCACAAAAAGTATAATGATAATGAAAAAGACAGAGTTCAAAAATCTGTACACGTACATGGATTTTTTAAAAACAGTTTTTGATTATCTTTTGTTTTGGGGAAAAACAAATCCACATGAACGGTTTAAAAATAATCTGCATTCACATGAAAATGCTTAAACAGACTATGTAGCGCTGTCAAGAGCATGCCAAAGCAACCAATCAGAAGTCTCAAAAGGGTTATTATCAGTCCGGTAGGTTGTCAACATGGTGCACTGACTATTGGACAGTTTTCAATATGTTTTGATTTCAGTGATCCGATATTGCATTTGCATGTGGACGAACAGCCAAACCGTGTTGAAAAAGCTGCGGTTTTGAAAATACCCATCTTCACGTAGAGTGGACAGGACCTAAATATAAAACATCAGCAGAGTTCAGACCAGAACTTTAATGATAAAGATGTAGAGAAATGTTGAATATGTTAGGATCACTTTCAGAAGGATTTTTTCCTAGGTAATAAACAATAAAACACTCCCAGTTATTCCGAGTATCAGAGGGAAATAATAGATGCATTACACTGAAGTAGAAGAACCGGCTTACCGCTTAACAAAGATGTTGATCAAGGAAGATGTTGTGGATTGAACATGGACATTGTAAACATGAACATGTTGTAAAATCAGGTTCTGTGGTGTTCATTATGCTCCAACAGCAAAGGTAACTTGAACTTCAAACATGTACAAAGTATTTTGGGAGTTGCAGCTAGGATAGCTGTTTCAAACATCTGTGGGTTTCCTTAATAACATTTATCCAGTTCAGCACTTTGTTTTTTGACTCCAGCTGGATGTGAAATTAAATACCACAGAGAATGTCTGCGGTCTCAAGGTGGTCACTAGCATAGAGCTGAGGCCTGACCAAGGAAGTCTCATAATACCTGAAGAAAGCATCCATTAGCATTCTCATTCTCAGTGGCTTGGCTCATGAAGGCCCCCACAGAATTGTTGTGTTATTTATAGGCTGCTACAGTATTAATTCATGATTTGAATGATCTGTTTTTTAATGTTTTCAGTTTTTAGTAGCTTTTAGCAATTTTAGCATATGCTATAAATGAGGTAATGATAATATAATGATTTTTAGTTCATAATAACAAAACTGGATTTAAAATTAGAACCAGTTTTATTTTATTATAATTTATTTTAGTTTTAGACAATTTTTTAAAACTATGTTATCTGTTAAATTTGGTCAATACTTGTCACTTGTGATGTTATTTTAATTTATTTTAACCTTTAAAATTTGCCTAAATAAAAATAGATTCCTTCATTCATTCATTCATTTTCTTTTCAGCTTAGTCCCTTTATTAATCAGGGGTCGCCACAGCGGAATGAACCGCCAACTTATCCAGCATATGTTTTTTGCAGCAGATGCCCTTCCAGCCGCAACCCATCACTGGAAAACACCTATACACTCTTGCGTTCACACTCATAGACTACGGCCAATTTAGCTTATTCAATTCACCTGTACTGCATGCCTTTGGACTGTGGGGGAAACTGGAGCACGCGAACACGGGGAGAACATGCAAACTCCACACAGAAATGCCAACTGACCCAGCCGGGGCTCGAACCAGTGACCTTCTTGCTATGAGGCGATCGTGCTACCCACTGCGCCACCGTGACGCCCCAATAAAAATAGATTAAACCAAATATCAGAACATTTATGTTTTTTATTATTATTTAAAAATATCAACAATTTACAAATAACTTTTACCTTGTAGTAAAAACCTGATTTTTAAGAGCAAAATTCAGTGATGTGAATTCTGTTTTAGACATCGCATCATAGAAAAGCATATTTATTCATAGTGAAAATCATATGTATTATTTTCAATTGTGATATTACATTTTTGGAGGATATATTTCTGATTTAATTTAATAAATATATGATCCCTGATCTAAACTACTAGCAAAACCCAGTATTCATTAACTGTTCATCGTTAGGTTGCTATGGCTATTAATCATATTAATCACACCTGATTATGTATTAACATTTTGTATATATACATTTATACAAAAGGATCATTAGATCACATAGCAGTGTTTTTTTTCTTTTACCAAAAATGCAATAAAAAGTGTTTAATTATCGCAGTGCACATTTTTCATCTCATAATTATGACTGATGAAAAAAAAACTTTGTTGAACAGTTTCATCAGTCACTCCTATGACAAGGTCAACACCAACTTAGACTCGACTTTCCTTTTGTTCATTAATTATGTCCATAACTGATCTGACTCAATAGCGTAGCCTGTCTCACTGATCTGACCTTTTCTTACTGGAGCTACAAATTGAGCATGTTGCCGACAGGGTGTGATGATACAATGTTATTTGTCAGAGTACTTTTGAGCCCATTTCAGTCAAATAGTCTCAGCGGTATAATAGTCAACCCCCCCTCTCTTCTGTGAAAAATAATATCTCTATACTACATGAATTCTCAGAGCTGCCCACATCAAAAATAGCCTCCTCTGAAAACCATGTGACCCAAGAGATGTGCCACTCCAGCCTGACGAATCTTTGTACACATGCTTCACGCTGCTATTCCACCTCCACACTTCACATACGCATCTCATAGACTCGAAAAACTGTAGCCACAGTACACAATAGCCATTTTTCCCCCTTCCCTGATGTGAAATGGAAACCGCGTGTGTGTGCGTAGGGGCCAGAGATAGCAAATGGTCAGCAGGTCACTTCAATTACACACTGGGTGATTGTCTTCTCTCTCTTGGAGGTAGAAGAAGTCTTCATGGAAACTCCCACATCATTCTATTGCTCTCCATTATATCGCCACATAAACTTCTGTGCATGAGGGGTCTGATCTCTGGAAACAAACTGGATTCGTGAGCTAAATAAGAATCTTTACTGGAGCAAAGAGTTGTGCACTTTGACATCGCAGGACAAGCTCAATTCTCTCCACTAATGAGCTTGTTAATGAAATGATAGAATGCGAAAAAGTGATTTGCGAGTGGAGCAGAAGTTCATGTTTACACTTCCTCATGATCTTTTTTGGCATTAAATCTACAGTGAACTATGTGGGAAATGCTATATCCCTCTCGGAGTATCATTTGGCTTGGAGCCGAATGTAAACGATAGACTGATCTGAATTGTTCTTTATTTTCAATGGACATATTTAGCCTTGATTTGAGCACCTGTGTGTTTTGAAAAAAAAAGTGGATGAAATGCTGTACTAAATATTAAGTACTCAATGAATGCCAGTCATCGGAAGAAATGGAATGGAGAAATTCTTGACATTGTTTGGTGTGAAATAGCCTTTTTCAAACTATCTAAATTGCCTGAATTTATCACCTGGGTCGGAACGGTCTTTAAATGAATGAATATGCTTTTTGAAGGACGTGCCTTTTTATGCACAAGTATGAAACAGAATTAGACCTTGTTAAATGTATGTCAGCAGATGCATTTGCATGTCTGGAAATGACTCTCTGAGATGGCAATGAGAGATGTGCAAAATGACCAAATTTCTAAATCAACTTGCTGGAAAAGATATCTGAAGGACTAGTCAATTAATCACACTAAATGTTGCATTGCAGACAAGGTTGGAGATGGGAATAGCAATGCTAAACAGTGAATATACATGCACGGATTGTCAAGTTTGCTATTTTTTGTCTGAATCCCCCCTACCTCACTCCCCTGGCCTCAAGAATCGCATCAGTGGCTGATACTACAGGCTGCAATCTATAGCATCTTACTGCCATAGTCTTGAATGCTGAAGATGCTGAAATTGTTAAATTGGTGCTGTGACCCAGAAAAGTTGTGAGGCTTAGATTGTTGAGTGTAGTAGAGGCCAGCAAGTTAGAGCTGTGGAGGTAAACCTCTCTGAGATTGCCTACTGACAAACGCTAGAGTCTGTGGTCTTTAGCATCTTTTTTTAGTGTACTGCCTCCCTTCCACATCTTACTGGAGAACATCAGGGTTTACATTACTGCTGTGAGCCATATGGGAGTGAGGTTTAACAAGGTGAGCATAACAGAGACCAGCTATTAAGCTTCTTCACGTAAATCACTTCACTAGAGTCTCTGGTCTTTAGTGTACCTGCCTTCCTTGCCATACATGCCAGTTTAATTTCTGAAGGTGAACAGAACCGAGCAGGCACATATTGGTATAATACACCTTTAAAATAAAGGTTCTAAAAAAAGGGTTTTCAAAGCAGTACCTTTCAAACTTTTTGGGTTACCCCAAAGAAACCTTTTTTAGCAAACAGTTGACAAAAGAACCCTTTGTTTCTTACTGTGAACTTACATTTGCAAAAACAGATAATTAACATTTTTTTTATTTTTCAGAAATAGGGTGTTTTGCAACTATGCTCTTCAACATGCAACATAAAAACATGATATCTTAAATGTACTAAAAATTTATTATTTATGGAATCTGATTGCACCATAAAGAACCTTTTTGTTCAGTGGAAAGTTTCTATAGATGTTGAGGGTTCTTCACAGAACAATCATTGCCATTCATTCATTAATTTTCTTTTCGGCTTAGTCCCTTTATTAATCAGGGGTCCCTTTATTAATCAGGGGTCAACTTATCCAGCATATGTTTTACACAGTGGATGCCCTTCCAGCTGCAACCCATCACTGGGAAACACCCATACACACTCATTCACACACACATACACTATGGACAATTGAGCTTACCCAATTCACCTATAGCACATGTCTTTGGACTTGTGGGGGAAACCGGAGCACCCGGAGGCAACCCACACGAACATGGGGAGAACATGCAAACTCCACACAGAAATGCCAACTGACCCAGCCGAGGGTCGAACCAGCGACCTTCTTGCTGTGAGGTGACCGTGCCGCCCCAATCAATGACAATAATGAAAAAAAAAACTTTATTTTTAAGGGTGTATGCATCATAATTTGGGAATTTTACTCCAACAAAGTAAAATTCCCAATGTTTTTAAATGTTTCCACTGAGCACATTTGGTCTTTAAACCCCCCATTTTTGCTTGAAAAAAAGCCTTCTCTCTGGCTATGTTTTATGACAAAGATGCCAAAAATGGAAAAGAATAAAAAAATTCCCTTGCATTTTAAAAAGGTTTCCAAATGATCTTGTGCCAGGCCAGTATTTGGCGATGTCACCTTGTTAGTAAACAGTATCTGTAAGGAAGTGAGGATGTGCTGTCGGCGGCCCTGTGCTGGTTGTATGTGGAATATCTGCTTTTGGTATAGCTAATCCGAAGTAATCCTGCTAATGGAGCATTAGCAAACACTTGAGCAACAAAAACACTATCACATACTCTGTTGTTGTTGTGTGTTTGTTTGTGTTAACAGACTACACCTTCCTAAATACCTACCATGCACGCGCATGACATCATTTTCAGAGACTCTCGTTTTTGAGTGTTTCAAAAACGACCAGTTTGTAACCTGTTTTCAAATTTATGTCCCAAAAACACCAATGTTGTGCAAACAAAAAGGAAAAATACATTACAAGATTCCCATTTTTGGCTGAAAATGCTGTTTAATCGGCCCCTCAGTGTGGATTTAAGACCAAATGTGCAGAAAAAAGCATGTTTTCAAATGTATACAGGATTGTACAGTAGCTGTTGTTTCAAAGTAAGAGGCAGTATGTAGAATTACAAATCCACATAAAATATATAAACACAATGAGATATTGAACTACTCAAACACAGCGTATAAGGTGAGAGCGAAACTCACTGGCCTCACTAATAGATAAACTGTTTGTTACCTAATGTGATGCCTTTCATGACCTCTCCATAACATTAGGTTTGTTGTAGCCTGTATTATAGAGACATCTTCCCCTTTTGTGGCAGTAGCAGTAGCGCTGGAGGAGGAGGTAGGGAGGGGAGTTGATGGTCATCAGAGATAGGTGGAATGAGGCGTGCAGCAGCCAGGCACAGGGGCGGACAAGCAGGCCTTTTTGATGGAGAGCACTGCCGGTTAATGATGACTTATCAAAACGGGAGACCGCGGCTGAGTGACTGCCCAGTACAACGAGCTTTGTCCCTAGAGATCCTATCCTGGAGAGGACAAATTCCAAGCACTTAGCTAGGAATTCATCTCACTAATCGTGGTCGAAGAGATGAGAGAAAGGGCTATCTGGAGTCCCTGAGAGTGATGGAGAGGAATCTGTGGCTCTATCTCTTGTAGATTGGATCTGGAGCGAGTATACCGATGCTGTTGGTTTTGCTCACAGACGTGTGGTCATGTGATCCCGATTTCCAGAATACGTGCCTCCATCAGTAATTAGAGCTAAAGTTATTATGACAAGCTTTTAAATGAGAGCAGCATAATGTATCGACGGACTGATGTTACACTTACTCTTCTGATGTTACGAAGACCCCATTTTTAGATCTTAATGAAATACCCTGTCAATATAAGTTAGGGAAACTGCAGCTCTTGGGTTTTGTGGCATCTTAAGATGGGTACAACTAAAGTGGTGTGCCCTGTTTCTGCAAATGTGTAACTGCTGCCTGGAATTCACACAATTTGAGTTAATAGAGAGGCTAAATGATAAAACTGACAGGGAATTTATTATAAATAAGAACATTATTATATATAATTTTATATTCATTCATTCATTTTCCTTTGGCTTAGTCCCTTTATTCATCAGGGGTCGCCACAGCAGAATGAACCGCAAACTTATCCAGCGTAAGTTTTACACAGCGGATGCCCTTCCAGCTGCAACCCAGTACTGGGAAACATCCATACACACTCATTCACACACACACACTACAGCCAATTTAGTTTATTTAATTCACCTTTAGCGCATGTCTTTGGACTGTGGGGGAAACCGGAGCACCTGAAGGAAACCCACGCCAACACGGGGAGAACATGCAAACTCCACACAGAAATACCAACTGACCCAGCCGGGACTTGAACCAGTGACCTTCTTGCTGTGAGGCGACAGTGCTAACCACTGAGCCACCGTGTCGCCATAATTTTATATTATTATGTATATATATTTTTAGGTTTTTATATTATTTATTTTATCATAATAAAAATGAATAAGTTTATTATTATCAATAAAATAGCAACTACAGCAATAATAGTAATAATAATAATACTAATAATAATAATAATAAAAACAATAATAGTAATAATAATAATGATAATAATGACATTGCTGCTACTACTACTACTACTACTACTACTACTACTACTACTACTACTACTACTAATAATAAT
>CAIGQV010000001.1:18522106-18535146 GCA_903798115.1 Danio jaintianensis
TAATAATAATAATAATAATAATAATAATAATAATACTGTTCTTTTTATCATGGCAATAGCAAAAGTGAAAGTATTTATAGTTATTATATTTGATTTAACTATTTTTATTATTATTATTATTATTTTTTTCTTTCATGGGATATTGTTTCATGAAACAGCATGAAAAACAGATATATGTATATATATACCTAAATATATGCCTAAATATATACATGCATATTTTGTGCAGTTTTTTAAATGAACTTAATTCAAAACTTTAGCTTTAATTCGAAACTTTAGCTTAACATTATACTTTGTTCAAATGTATTAAATATTTGGTAATTATTACTTCCATACCAGATGAAATCAAATAATAAATTGTCACTAAGTAAGAATTAGAAACTTAATATGGGACAAATGTAAAACAATAGCATATAAGCACAATAAAGGAAGGCTTGATTTTTATATAGTTTTCAATCAAAGTTTTAATGGGAATAAATATATATATTAGTAAAAAAACAACAACAACAAGGAAATAGACAAACTCACAGAAACACTTATATATGCACAGCAGCCACATCCATATATTGGATGCATAATTCTCCATTTGATTCTTTCCATTCCGAGCACATTCTAAACCTCAAGCCAGTATGACATGATAGCAGTGTTCCTGTGCGGTCAGCGAACCTTCAGCCGTGTCTTTTAATTGGAGGAACCGAGAGTCATTTCATAAGGGATGAGGAGAATAGATGTTTCACCTGCCTTTAGCACGCCGAGAATAGAAACAGAATGAAAGAGAATCTCCCGGTGCTCGGTAATGTAATATTACCCCCGGCCACATATTTTAATAGTCAGGGGTAGGTTTTCTAGCGAGGTTGCATTCATTTGCAAAGCCATATCTTGTCTTTGTGCCACACCACCACTGGGATGTAAGGATTTGCAAGACCCAGCCGTTAATTGTGGGATTTTTAATTGGCTCAATCCCCAGATAAGTGGCAGGTTTTGAATTTAACATTACTTTAAACGTAATATCATCCCGGTCGACCTTATTGTGCGATAGATCTCCTCTTATATTCTAAGCAATAATGAAGGAAATGAAGGATGATGTATGAACAGGAAATGTGAGAATCCAGAAGAAAAAAAAAAGAGCCGCCTGCAAGATGAAAATACCCACACCTGACTGCGGATCACACTGCATTTGATTCCACTGCCAAATTACTTTTTAAATTATGCATTACTTTTTAATTTGTTGGGCTTGCAGTGGACATAGACTCGCTGTGCAGATGTTATATTGAAGGTAAATTAAAAAGTGCCGAACAGCTTTACCACACACACATACACACTAGTGAAGGTTAAAACTACACCTAAAGGTGGCGGTGTTTAACTAAAAAAAAAAAAAAAAAAAAGATACCTGCAGTTTATATTGATTTGTTTGTTTATTTATTCAGTTGTTTTATGATTTCAGCGTTTAAGGAAATGCTTAGAATTCCCTCCCTTAAATACAGATTTAGATTTGATTCCTTGATGTCGGTTTATAGTTGTAAACATGCAGGTAAACAAATCAAATATTTATAACAAAATCTGTAAAAGAAATAAAAAGTGTTTATTTATTTATATTACATTTTGTGACCTTCATTACTAATTCATTGCTATCTTTTCACTAAACCCAGTTTAAGAAATGCTGGTAATAGAATCATTGCTTGATGTTTTTTTTTAACAACTTTTTTACTTGCTGTTGGGAAATTATATTCAAAACCGTTTCATTGGAAATACAGTACATGCTTCAACCTACATTTTTATGAAAGCACTAAAACGTACTTCACGGCTACATGGCAGTATCAAGACTTATGGCAGTGGCAGTATGAAGCAACTTTTATTAATTTTTGCATTAATGATATTTACAGGAACATATTATGTATGTGAACGTGTTCAAGAAGGATGTGTATTTGAAATGTGTAACAAAACGTACCCCAATTAACACATTTTAGATTAGCGCAAATGTAGACAGCGGCCTCTAGAGGATTCGTCATCTTAAACATGCAATGAAACGTACCTGGAGCAAAGTATTTTAGCTTTTCGGAAAATTGTAGGCTGAGGCGGAAATTTCCAATGAAATATGATGAATTATGTTGACTGTTGTGTGCTAAAATTTACGTAAGTTTATTTCCATTGCATTATTGCCTATATAAAGTACAAGGCTAAGCGAGGGACTTTGTAGCAAGCCACTGGTGAAAACCACCTTGGTGTTGTATAACAAATAATGGAAAATGTAATTTTTTTCTCTTTATAATTGTAATTTCAACATGATGCACTGTTATCTTATTCAAATCAATGTAGCAAATCTGTTGGGTAATCTATATTTAAATAAAAAGTCTGATTATCTTACCAAAAAAGTATGTCATGTAATTTTCAATCACATTAGTATCTGACTGCCAGGTATATGTATGTTTATATTTTATCTACTGTATTTGTAAGGTAACATATTTATGTGAGAGAAATAAAATAGGTTGCTAGGATTGAGACAGGTTGAGGAAGAGTGCTAAAATACAACATGTCCTCTATTTTCTGTTTCAATTGGAAATACGTCACCTCAACCTCTTATACTGAAAATTCAAAGTCTGTAAAAGCATCAGGTACAAACAGATCAAATAATAGAAATATCAAAGCACATGACATTCTGTTCTTAATGATATCCCATTAGACGTTTTTGTCTAAGACTGTTAGACTTGAATACTTTGCCATACCATATTTTAAAAGTGAGCTCTGGAGTACGTGTAAATATGTAAAATCACTGTTTGTATGTTAAAATATTCCACCAAGTGCTCACTATTTTCCCATGCAGATATAGGAAATGGAAATGTTAAGCTCATGTATTTCAGATGGTACTCTCAGGGTAAAAGTGTACCCTATGTTTTATCACATTCCTCCAAACTGTACTGCACCCCGTGTCCTTAGCCCCCATTGACCTTGGTGACAGAAGTGATTACAACCTCCTTCTAAACCCACAGGATTAAAACCAGTAGCCTGGTTGTGTAGTAAATCACTTCACCCAGGGTCCATAAAGCCCTCGGTGTGCTTTTTCAGTGCACAGAGTGCCAACTGCATCGCCTAGCACTTACTATCCATACGAAAAATGACCTAGCCTCTCGCTAATGCATCATTAACATTCCTGGATGCATAAATTGTGAAAGGTTCACGATTTACGCGCTTGCAGAATGTGAAGAGGGACAGGATATTTGATGTTGCACAGATGAAGCGACTGCGAATGTTTCATAATAAGAACAATTGTTGTATGTCCTCAACCTGTTAAAATGCCATTAATGAGAGTGCTGCAGTTTACATGGATTTTCATTTCATTTCTCATTTATATCAGAAGCTTTTATTTGACCCACCATCATTGGCTACTGACCAACATTTGTCAATTATCTATATTAATATACATTTGCATTTGCTGCAGTTTATTATCAGGCCTCTTTGTTTTCATTGTGATTGACATTGTATATGAATAAATACTGAAAACTTGAAATTATTTGCCATCTAAATGCTCTCTAATGTCAGTGACTTTTAGAAAAAATCAATATTTGCCTAACCTTTGTCTGGCATTATTCAATAATGCAATATCATACGATAATGGGCATTCGTGATAGTGTTATCCTGGGCACAATGTACAGAATAATTGTTTATTCTTTAAACTTTTAGATATTCCGATTGTGTTTGCAGTGCTCATCACAGAACCAAAAGATCAATTTCAAACATACACATTTTGAAATGTTAATCTGGCCTACAATACTGTAAAAGGTGATTAGTTACTTTACTTAAAAAAAATTAAATGTGAGTAAACCCATTGCTTTAAAAGGAAAAAGATGACTTTACTTAAAAAAGTGAGTAAACCCATTGTAACCCATTGTAACTTGGAACTGTTAAGTTGATATAATATAATCATTTTTATTATTATGCACACATTTTATTTACTTAATTTTAAGACAACAGGTTTACTCATTTTTAAGTAAAGTCAACTAATCACTTTTTTCAGTGTATGCCAGAGATATTGTTTGAAAGGTTTCTTTATAGGACTATTGTTGTTTAACACTTTTCAATAAGGCTCCATTTGTTAACGCTGGTTAATTAAACTAAACTGATAATAAAAACTACATGTATTAATCTTAGCTGACGTTTATTTTAGTCAATGTTTAATAACTCATTAAAATCAATCGTAACTTTTATTTGTTGCAACATAACTCATGGAGTTCAGGTGTTTTTTAAAACTAATATCAACTTTTTATAACATGTTGGTCTTTCTCACTGTTGTTGTCAGTTATTTACAATTGAATTAACTTGTGTTTACTATGTGCAGTAGACATTATCATAAAGTGTTACCTATTGTACTTTTTAATCCTTTTGCAGTGCAATTTGTACCCCAAAATTGTACCCACATTTTAGATTAAAAAAAGCTAAAATAATACCTATTAAATTAACCTTTATAAGATAAGATTATATTATATTATAGATTAGATTAGATTAAGACTATATATAAAAAAAGTAACCAATAAGATTTGATACCGTCATATGGCTAGACCGATTGGCTGGTTTGTACAGTATGTCCTTGTGACCTTTCAGAAAACTCGACCTTTGATTATCATAATGAAACCTTGTTCGTTCTGCCTTCTATACTAGACCAGGACGCCAAGACTAGATGCCAGCAAGCTGGCGTGATAGCCGTCCCACCTGTAGCCATTGCCAGCCTCTGGCGAAGCACAATGAGCTGCCATCTGACAGGCCTGGCACTGCCCCTCTCCCCTCTCAAACCCAGTTAAACCCTCTATAGTGTGTGTGTGTGTGTCATCACAACACTGTCCTCATAGTGTACAGCCATCTGGACCTGTACAGACGCCTCAGGGGAGAAACATCAATTTCGGTGTCTCTCTCTCTCTCAACTTGGGTGTTTTCCTGACAGCTCAGTTTCCACCTTTGAGTGGATGGATGTGATGAGAAGATCCTTAGCAAAAATCTGTCAATCGGTTGCTCTAGTTTTCTATCATTCTATCTTTTTTATTTGTCATTTATTGTTTAATCTGTCTATCATTATATTTATTGTTTGATTCACGGCTCAGTAGTATTTTTTAATATAGCTGTCAGTCTGTCAATTTTGTTTTTAGCTTCAATTCGATTTATTATTTCTATCAATTTTGTGTTTTTTTATTCTTTTTTTATTTGTCTCTCAAATGTTTTTGTGTTCTATCAGTCATTCTTTGTTTATTTGTCAGTCAGCTGTTTTAGCATTGTTTTTATCATTCATATATCATATCATTTTATCATTCATCTGTCTATAGTACTATCATGTTTTATTGTTCTTTCTCTGTATCATTTTAATAGTCTATTTGTCTGTCCATCATTTATGGTTCATCTGTTGTTTTACTATTCTAATAATTGTTGTTTATCTTTCATATTAGTGTTCTATATAAATCTTTCTTTGTATGTATCATTTTAGAGTTCTACTTATCATTCTTTCTATTTATTGTTTTAGTCTTTTATTGTCCTGTTTCCTGTCCATCCATTTCTTTTTTCTGTCTCTCAGGAATTTGGGGTTTAATGTGGAATATCTAGCATTTCATCCATCGATCTGTCCAACTGTCATTCTATTCATGGTTCGATCAGTCTGTCGATCAGTCTTTTTGATGTTCTATTCTTTCTATCACTTAAAAATTTCTCTGTTATTCTATCATTTTTTTCAGCCTTTGTCTGTCATTTTATCCTTCAGTCTATTTGTCGCTATATCATTCTTTTTGTTTATCTATACTTTTAGCATTCTATCTGTACTATTTAGCTATCTTTCTGTTTGTGTTCTGTCTATATTTTATCTATTTTACTGGGTGCCTGTTTTTCTATTCTTTGTCTATCTATTGTTTTAGCATTATGTATATCTTTTTATCAATTTCAAAAGTTAAGTATTTCAATGTAGCCTACAGTATATATCATTTTTTCTATTGTTGATTTTGTTCTAGCATTCTATCTATCAATCCATTCATCTGTTTTTTCCTTCAGTTGATTATTCATTTTAACATTCTATCTACTGATTTAGCTTTCAATCTACAAGTATAACCTTATATAACATTGTGTCTGACTATAATTTCAGTGTTCTATTTATTGTTCTTTATATCTTTTGTTTCATTACCCGCTTTAAGTTCTTTTTTTTTTTTTTCCTTCTCCCATTTAAAATGAAACATCACATTTTCATGAGCCAGTCATTACTGGATGAATGCAATCAGGCGCTGTCCTATGTATATTTCTTTTTTTTCTAGTTGAATACCATGTTTCATTCTGAAATTTGTCATTATATGTTGGTGTAATGGGTTGCAAACAGTGTTACAGGCCGGCTTTAAGCTGTACCAGGCTGTTGTTCACCACAAAAGACCCTTTTTTAAAGCAGCAGAGTAAGAAAGGAAAATATGACACATTAATGGCATCATTAAAGTTAATAGAGGAAAAAGTCTAATCTATGATTGGTAAACACATCACTGTCGGGCTCTGTGTACTATAATTGAAATAAGAGAGAATCATTCATAACAGCAGCATTTCACTTCTATTTTACAGCACACTGATAAGATCAGAGGAAGGGCTGGATTTCTGTCAGGAAAAACCTGTCTGTTTCAGCTACCTTTGTCAATTTAATGTTTCACAGAACTGACATATCCAATAATATGTTTATATGAAACTTTTGATGCTTCTATTACAATTGTTATGCTACGTATAGATGTCATGTAATTCTTTGATTTGATATTTAAGATAGAAAAATCACACATTTTGACATTTTGATCACAATTTAATGGTTAATTACATGGTTAATTACATTAACCATAGTTACGAAGTATGCTATAGTTACGAAGTATGCTATCCATCTCAGATGCAGAAAAACTAGTTCATGCTTTCATGACTTCTAGGCTGGATTACTGTAATGCTCTGTTCGCTGGTTGCCCAGCATCCTCTATTAATAAACTTCAGCTAGTACAAAATGCAGCTGCCAGAGTTCTTACCAGGTCTAGAAAATATGATCATATCACCCCAATTTTATCTTCCTTACACTGGCTGCCTGTTAAGTTCCTTATTGATTATAAAATATTGCTTCTTACCTATAAAGCTTTAAATAATCGAGCTCCTGTTTATCTAACCAACCTTCTGTCTCGCTACAATCCAACCCGCTCTTTAAGATCTCAAAACTCAGGGCTGCTGGTAGTACCTAGAATAGCAAAGTCGAGTAAAGGTGGTCGAGCCTTTTCATTTATGGCTCCTAAACTCTGGAATAGCCTTCCTGATAATGTTCGAGGCTCAGACACACTCTCTCTGTTCAAAACTAGATTAAAGACCTATCTTTTTAGTAAAGCATACACTCAATGCATTGCATAACGGTATGATGCATGAATCTGCTCCACGCAGGTTTTTGCATCTCGTTTATATACACTATGAACAGCAGCTACGCTAATTATTCTCTTTATTCTCTATTTCCACCTGGGGATACTCATCCCGAGGCCCCCAGAGACTATGCAGTGCCACTAATGCAATCCAAGACCTGTGAAGAGATGACCCCAAGGTTTCCATAATCCCAGACCGGGCCGTATCCTGAGGAGCTGCTGTGGTGGTCATGGAGGAGTGGAGAGAAAAGGACTGATTCCTGTGAGACCCCAGTGAAAGACGAGTCTTCTTTGACGTCCAGCGTTCACCAGCCTCCGGCGCCTAGACTGCAGCTCTGCACAAGACGTTTGGCCATAGGAGAAATGGTCGTGCCCAACTGAGCCTGGTTTCTCTCGAGGTTTTTTTTTCCTTCACTTTCGCAAATTGGTAAAGTTCGTTCCTCGCCGCTGTCGCCACTGGCTTGCATGGTTCGGGACCTGTAGAGCTGCGCATCGATGGATTTGCTCTTCAGTGTTTGGACTCTCAGCAGTGAAAATTAAACCACACTGAACTGAACTGAACTTAAACTCTAAAAACTGAACGGACACCATTCCAATTCACTATAATCTTCTATGTGAAGCTGCTTTGACACAATCTACATTGTAAAAGCGCTATAGAAATAAAGATGAATTGAATTGAATTGAATTTTGAGTGTCACTCCAAGGATTTTTTTAATATCATAGCTTGTCATGTATCATTTGATGGGATTATAACTGAATGATAACTGGAAGTAATACATTTATTTCAATTGATTTCAACAGAAGAATCAATGCCATTGGTCATATTTGATTCAAGATAAGGTACTGTATAATCTATATTTAGTTGACCTTTACTCAAATTATCGATGTTGTCTTTGCAAAGTCTTTTCTAAACAAGCAAAACATATTGTCTTTTACTGTATTACATTATTATGTTTTTATTGTAAACATATTGTCTTTTATTACATATTGTCTCTTATTATTTTTTAAAGAAATAATAAACCAAGATTAAGTGAGTCTTTCCTTAAAACAAGCAAATTATATTGTTTTTCCTTTTGACATATGATTATTTTGTTTATCTGCAGATTTATTGGCAGATTATTTTGTTTGTTTTATGGAAAAGCTCACTTAATTTTGGTATATTATTTCTTAAAACATGACAATATGTTGTGCTTGTTTAGAAATCATTTTTTCAGTGTATTTATTGTGCACATTGTGTTTTGTCCTTCCATAAAGCTTAACTAGGGCTTAAATCACTGCCTAAAATATGTTCAGAATTGCTCTTCTGCATTATTCAGAAGGTATTTTTGGGGGTGTCGCATTTATGAAAAGTGAGCGGTGTTAAGTTACCGACAAGTCAAATTTCATCCATTAGCTTTTCGCATTCAGTTGAGCCATTTGTTCCCAGTTGAAAGTCATGCAAGCCGATCTTAAAATCATTCTGTTTTATGATTATCCCACCACTGATAGCTCATATCAGATAAAACGTAGGTGTCTGCATCTCACACTGATGGCGCCAAACAAGACATCCACTGAGAGACTTACATTAAGAGGTCTATTAAGAGTGTCAGGAAGCTTTGAATATGTGTGGATGATTGTTACATGGAATTTTATACTGCCATTAGGATTTTTGTTTTTTTGTACTCCATGATGACTTTTGTGACTGAGGACAAAACTGTGTTCAGTAATACAGCAGAATGTTAAGATTGCATTTATTCAATTGTGCATTTGACTTACAGTATTATGCTTTTTATGCTACAGTATTAAGTTGTCTATACAGTATATTTCCTTTCATTTTCCTACTGCTTAGTCTCTATTTCAGAGGTCGCCACAGCGGAATGAATCGCCAACCATTCCAGCATATGTTTTACGCAGCAGATGCCCTTCCAGCTGCAACCCTGTATTGGGAAACACCCATAGACACTCATTCACACATGCACTCATACACTACGGACAATTTAGTTTATTCAAATCACCTGTACCGCATGTCTTTGGACTGTGGGGGAAAACTGATCACCCGGAGGAAACCCACGCGAACACGGGGAGAACATGCAAACTCCACTCGAACCAGCGACCTTCTAGCTGTGAGGCGACAGTGCTAACCAGTGAGCCACCGTGTTGCCCTATACAGTATATGACATTTTAATAGCCCTCATGTCAGATCTTAGTTCCTTTTTTTTCCAGATATTTTCCTAGTGATGTTTAACAGAGCAAGAATATTTTTCAAAGTATTTTCTTTTATATATTTATTCTGGAAAGTCTACACTACACTACACTACACTACACTACACTACACTACACTACACTACACTACACTACACTATCATTTCAGCATTGATTTTGCAATGTGCAGATCTAGAATAGTCACATCACAGGATATGCAACATCGAGTCGGGATTATCGCCACAGATAAAAACACATGTGATTTGTGGAGTAATTGCAAAGTTTAATTGTAAAGTACCAAAACGTTTAAATGTTTTTAAAGGCCTGTGATCGTGTAATCATTTCAAGCCAGTTTCAAGTATTCAGGCACAAGAAATTATAATATTTGTAAATTTATTAAAGATTAATTGTATTTATGCATGTATATATGCATATATATATATATATTACATATGTTCACATGTTCACATGTGTGTGTAAAAATGGTTAAGGTCAACTTGACACTAATTTCCTTCTATCAATATTTCGGACTGCTGCTGGTGACGTAATGGTGTGGTGGATATTTTCTTGACTCACTTTAGGACCCTTATTTCCAATTGAGCATTGTTGAAAGACCACAGCCTACCTGATTGTTGTTGCTGACCATGTCCATCACTTTATGACCACAGTGTACCAATCTTGTGATTGCTACTCCCAGCAGTACACTTCCAGCACCATTCCACACAGCTAAAATCTTCTTAAACTGCTTTCTTGAACATGACAGTAAGTTCACTGTACTTAAATTTGGCTCTAAAGTAACCAGATCCCCATCCAATAGGTCATGCTGTGGAGGAATAGGATGTGGAGGAACAGAAGATGCAATATTTCTAGCACCATGTTGAATCTGTTCCACAAGAATTAGATCCAACTTGGTAGTAACAAGGTGTATCTAATACATTGGTTGGTGTGTATGTGCAAATTTATGAATAGTCTTTACTTTTTTTGGAGGTTAAGAACCTCTTTTCCGTGACTATTTGTTGGAAATGTTTTGCCATTTTTCATTGAAATTTGTAGCAGTTTGACCTGTGTTTGACTTTTTCTAAATGACCTAAAACTACAGCAGTCAACTGCTGTCCATACTCTAACCGCTGATATTTCCCACAGTACATTGCGCGTTGGACGTGAATTTGATTAGAACTATAAACGTGGGTGAAAAGTGTAAATAAACTACAAACATGGCGGACGCACAAGACCAACCGTCAAGAGGCTTCGGTAAAGATGTTTGAATGACTGTTAATTAATATCTAGCCCACTGGAACATGTTTAAATCGCGTTTTTCGTGTTATATTGATCTGCAACAACCACGAGAACTTATATAAAGACGTGTTTAGACATTAACGCCTGAATGTATAATTATCCAAAGACCTGAGGAGATTTCTCTGCATGAAAGACTCGCGAATGGCAGATTATCCTGCTGCTGCTTCTCCAATAAGGTATGAAAGAAATGTGGATGATGTGTGGATGATTGACAGGGCTCGTAACTAAGCAACATAGCAATCTGTTAACGAGGAAGTAGCATGTCCCAAAGCTTGCATACTCTTCCGTTACATACTCAAAAGTATATACTTTTCCTTTACAAAAAAAGTACATACTTTTAGGGCGTACTATAAGTATGCGAATTGGGATGCAGCAAACATTTGAAGTGGATCAAAACATTTTAAACTTCCCTAACTGTTGTTAAAAACACCTTTTATTTTCTTAGGACAAATTTGAAAAACTTTCTTCATCCACTTCAAATGTTGACTACTATACTGTATCTAATCAATGCACATATGTGGACAGAAATTCACCAATCATAAAGT
Organism: Danio jaintianensis; assembly: GCA_903798115.1. Lineage (NCBI taxonomy): Eukaryota > Metazoa > Chordata > Actinopteri > Cypriniformes > Danionidae > Danio > Danio jaintianensis. The sequence goes on from CAIGQV010000001.1 coordinate 18,533,514, forward strand.
AATTCTGCCACCTTCCGAGAGTTATGATGCATGGCTCACTCTGTCTCCCTTTCTCTTTATCTGTCTTTCACCAGTTCTTTGAACAGCCTTCTCATGACAGCCATGTAGCCGCAGCTCTATTTGTGGACGCCGCATGAGTGTTTGTGAAATATATATGGAGCTTATGCACTGGGCCGCAAGGACTGGGAGTGTGTGGAGGAGATAGGAGAAAAAGAAAGGAGACCCACTGTTAGTGTCCTCCGCACCTCTACATGGAACTAACGTCTGCCTCCAGCTCAGCATTGGCATTTTCTTTATTGGCTCATGACGGATTTGCTAGGGATGTTGGGAATAGGCCTGGCAGACCTCAGTAAACAAGTCGGGGTCAGCCGCATGATTTAGCAGTGATAAGAGCAATGGGAATGGTGGGATTAGTGAACAAGGAGGATGCCAATGAGACCAAGAACACTGGTCTGCTGAGATTTCTGCCTCAACTTCACACGTATAAATCTCTGGACTGCACTGATATATTGCCTCCAGGCCTGCATTGTTTACAACATGCTGCCTGTCCAAATGACTTGTTTATGCCAAAGAAAACAGGCAACAGCTATAAATCTGATGCGCAAGATGGGATGTTTGGGTTGGGCAGCGTAAGGTTGCTACATGGCGCACACCTGTTGTGCTACACCGTGCCGATAGCTTGAGGTAGAAAAACGGTGGCAACCCGTGGACAGTCTATCATCTGCAGATGCTCGCGGAGGAAATTAGCTGTTATACATCAATAGGACAACACGGGCACAAACAGGATCACATTAGCAAGTTGTTTTCATTATCATTAGCAGGCGTCGCCTTCATGCAAACACATCTGTTTGCATTGGACGGCCGCTGTAAAGTTACTCTCAGTTGCGTTTGTCACCTTCGTTAAAATCAAGCTTCCGATAGTTTAATTACACTGTCGCCTCCACCTGGGTAAATACCATCTGAACGTCAAGGTACAGACGTTAACGATTGCTCACGGGTAGATGATTTCAGTAGGACAGCTAATAGGAAACAAAGCCTGACACGCGTATTTACAATGGGGACGCACAGTCTGTGGTGCCCATTAGCAATGTAAATATTTTTTAGAGGACGTATTCAAATCAAAAGTAATTTCCTCAAGGAAATCTAAGCAGCATGCACTAATTGGTTTGACTTTGAATGAGACAAAATGCTAAAGTTCCTGCGTGTGCATTGAAGTGTGTGCGTGTGTATGTGTGTGCGTGCATTAGAAGTTACATGCAAATGCAGCTTTCGAGTGCTTGTATAATCTCTCAGTTCTTCAGCTTTTCAAATCTAGCATCGGCATATACAGTAGTCACTCTTTTAGAGGCTCTCCCACAGAACTTGTTTTATTGCCAGGCCTGGAAATGGCTTGATGTGCTGTGCAGAAGATGAAGCAATGATGTCCAATTTCAAAGACTTCCTCTATTTTGAGAGGATGTGTAATAATGTAATAGCCTGCTGTGCAACTGACAAACATCAGTGAGTTGCATTAGAAAGAATTACTCTGGTAGATCATATCATCAAATCATATTATCTATCTATCTATCTATCTATCTATCTATCTATCTATCTATCTATCTATCTATCTATCTATCTATCTATCTATCTATCT
>CAIGQV010000001.1:18546924-18568517 GCA_903798115.1 Danio jaintianensis
ATATAATATAATATAATATAATATAATATAATATAATATAATATAATTCATTCATTCATTCATTCACAGCGACCTTCTTGCTGTGAGGCGAATATAATATAATATAATACAATTCTATTGTAGTTTATGCACATTTTTTCTTATCTAATAAAAAGTTTAAGGATAAAAAAAATGTTTATGTGAATTTTTAAAATGCATGTGCATCTTGGCATTTCCGTCACGCATTTTTTTTATGCAATTATCCAAAATGTGCATAAAAATTGGTGGATGGATGATGTTGGAATCTGCAATTTTGTTTTAGAAATCTATTCAGGTTCACTTGTAATGTTTAGATTAGGCAATACATGTGAGGGACAGCTTTGTATAAGCCATTAAAATAGTTTCTAACCTTATAAATTAGCATAAAAACATTTTATACATTTTGATACATTTAGGCAAATTTAATTTGTTTATAAGGAGTCCGAACAAATGTGTTTTGTTTCATTCATGCATTAATTTGTTTGATCGTTCATTTGTTATTTTTGTTTTTTATTAAATTGTCATTTATTATTAATTAAAAATAGATTTGCCACACCACATGACCTTTTTTAAGAAGACATGAAGGAAATAAAGTGAATAGCTTGTTACAATAGACATTTTTTTTCATTCACATGTGGATTCAAAAGCTCATGGACATGCTATGTTTCGAGTACCCACATACTTTGTACAAATGAAAAGCTTTTTCTCTTTTACTTTGCTCTCTAAATAGCCTTTGCTTCCTTTTCATTTCTTTTGTCATCGGCCTTGGAAAGAGAATTTTAATTTGAACTTGCAAGATTGGATAATTCACGAGTGGTTTGTGCATATCCAGTTTGTGCCTCATTATGCATAAGACATAAATATCATAAAAGCACAAAATTAAATGGCAAGCAGCTGTGCATTTTAAGCCAGAATATAGAATCAGAGGGTTCTGAGAAGTGTATTTGTCTGCAAGGACATCAGTAGTAGATGTGGAAAAAGTGTTAAAATAACAATTTTAGTCTCAGTGGACTGAGAATGCTTTATGAACTACTTTGAAAAAGATGATGACCAAGCTTGGAGGGACTCATAGGTGATGCTAGCCGTGTATTTCCTTACCCTGAAGTTTTACAGACAGTCACACACAAAGGCTTTGAGGATTCCATACCTTTTTTGGCCTTCCTCAACTGAGAATACCATAGAATAATTTGAAGTAAACAGTTGGTTTTAAAACCCAGAACAAAGAAATGGATTACGAGCAAGAGAACAAAGCGTAAACAGTGCTTGAAGTTTTTCAGATATCTAACAGTTTATCAAGGGCTTTTATTATTTAATAAAATGCTTTTATTTTCATAGAACATTTTTCTTGCTCTTCCTTTTTTGCATTTATTTTTTTCCCAATACATTTTTAGGAAGCAATATAATTAAGATAACTACCGTTCGGTAAAAAAAAGCATCACAATTGCAGTTGTGCATCTCTGTATGCTTACAATAAAAAGGGTTTTGGGTTTGGAACTGAATGTTTTTTGGAACAGCAGTTTTTCAGATATCTAACAGTTTATTGGGTGCTTTCATTATCAAATGAATGCATTTATTTTGATAGAACATTTCTCTCGCTCTTTCCTATTGAATTTTTTTTTAGGCAGCAATATAATTAAGATAAGTACCTTTTTGGAAAAAAAACAAAAACATTTGCATCAAAATTGCACTTAAAATATCTCGGTTAGCTTACAATGAAAAGGATTTTGGTTTTTGGAACAGAATGTTTTTGGAACAGCAGTTTTTCAGATATCTAACAACGGCTTATCAAGTGTTTTCATTAATAAATAAAATGCATTTATTTTTGATAAAACGTTTCTCTCGCTCTTCCTTATTGGATCTTTTTAGGAAGCAATATAATTAAGATAATTATACCTTTTGGAACATCAAAGTGCACTTAAAATATCTCTGTAACTTACCATAAAGGGTTTTGGTTTTTGAAGCACACTATGTGACCCTGGAGCACAAAACCACTCATAAATGTACTTTTTTGGAAAGTTTGGCATTTATGCAATATTTGAAAGCTGAATAAATATGATTTGAATAAATATGAATATGAATAAATATGTTTGGTTTTGTTTAGGATAGGGTAGTGTTTGGCCGGGATACAAATATATGGAATCTGTCAAATATATACCCATGCAACTAAAGACCGGAGGGTCACATATATGCTCATGGATTATAGTAATGGGTCCCAGAGACAAATTTTTCCAACTTATCCAAGCTCTTAAAAGCTGCCCACATTCATCTTCACTTTGAAACGTATGTCAGATAACAGTGAAACCATTGAAATTCAAGGACATGAGATGTTCTGTCTAGACGGCGCAGATGCAATTTATGTACTAATACTAGCAGATAGGCTGGTCGTCATTAGCTAATTGAATAAACTCATTAGAAACATAGCTGAGGGGGATTTCAGTGAATGGGCCCTTTCAGTGGGAAGAAAGACTGTAAAATGGATTTTAATGTTGAATGGATTTGAGCGAGTTCGGGCTATATCTATTTCTGAGGGAGCTAACATGTTTAGATACCTCTCATGAGCATTACGCAGCTTAAGGGTGAGAAAAGTGGATGTGAAAAAAAAAAAATCAAGAGTAAAATCTGACAAATAAATGTCCTTGCACTAGCGCCTGCGGTGTCAACACGAGAGGAAGAAACTTCACCGCGCGGAACACTCGTCTCTAGCTGAACCCTAATGTGATTTTAAATAACTAAAAGGATTAGAAAGACCATTGCATAATCCAGATTTCAAAGCTGGGGTGATTTGGGATGTTTTGCATCTAGTTCCTGTGCTTGTGTGTCAGTTTTAATCCTCGGGAGTGAATGATTCGCAACCAGGGGTATGTGTGCACCTCAGGGGGCTCCAGAGCGCATGGTTTTGCTTTGTTAAAGATGTAAAATAATAATATAATGATAAAAAATAGATTGAAATGGCAAAATGTGATTAAATCAGAAGGTTACTCATACAGTAGGCAAACAATAATGAGAAGTTATAATGTTCATTCCAGCTGCTGTTTGGTTAAGAGTTTGCTTACTCCATAGACTTTGTGAAAAATAACTGGATCAGTTTTATAGATACACCCTAGATTTGAGTATAGGTTTTTTTTCCAGAAGAAAATTTTAAATTTTTATTAAACTGTGGTTCTGAGCAAATTGTCAAATTGTGAATGTAATGTATTAGTTTTACTTAAATATTACACTCTCAGAACTAAAGGTACAAAATGTGTCGCTGGGGCAGTACCTTTTCAAAAGGTACGTTAACATGTCCTTAAAGGTGCTTATTAATACCTAAAAAAGTACAAACCTGTACCTCATAGCACCTTAAAGGTACAAAAGTGAACCTGAAAGGTACAAAAGTGTACCCTAAAGGTACCAATATCCACCTGTATGGTACAAAAGTGTACCTTTTGATTTGATTTTGTACCTTTATTTCTGAGATACAAGTCTACAATTAATCACAGAGCCCAAGATATGAATGATATTCATACACAGAGCCCAAATGATTGTTATTTATTTCTAGATACAATCAACATTTTGAATAGTATATTCAGTGTTTGGCATAAATGAGTACACCCCATTTTGAAAATGAATATTTTTGTCCATTTCTCTGTGAATATAGATAATATATTTTGGTTATATATAATATAATATATTTTTGGTTTATATATATATTTGAGCAAAACTAATAATACAAATAATAATATTTTAGTCACCAAACATCTTTAGAAATAGAAAGATAATATGTTTAAATTCATGCAAAATATTGCAAAAAAAGATTACAGACTACAACATTTCAACAAAATGTTGTTGTTTTCTTTTCTTTTTTTTTTTCTTGATTTTTCCTATTTTTAAAAAATATATATTTTTTCCATAACATATACATTTGGACTGTTATCGTAAGTTATTTTTTTTAATATTAGCTCCAGATTTGGCTTTTGTACTGACTAATCTAATGTATATCCACAAATATATTATTGTATATATGTATTGTACATTGATGTTCTTTAAAATGGTGACATGTCCACAGCTAGAACTATGGAGAAGAGTATTTCTGTAAATATTTGCATTAATACTTAAATCTAATGATACAATTTTGTGTGTAGTGCAAATGTATACTATAAATCTATAGTGCAAACATTTACAGAAAGGCTTTTCTCCAGAGTTCTAGCTGTGGACATGTCACCATTTCTAAGAGCAAAAAATCATTTATTTCTTTAGTTTCCTTATTGATTGGACAGAATTTTAAAGATGTTTCAATTGACTTTGACTTAGTTTATTACTGAGAATAGCAAAACACAAAGCTTCTTGTGATTATTGGACCAGGGCTGCACTACACTCTAAAACACTGGACAAAAACAGCTCAATTTTGGGGGTTTAATCAAGCCACTTTGTGACTAAAAGGGCAGAACACGTGGTGGGCTAACCTGACCCAGAAGGTTTGACCCAGAGGTGTTTTTGTTTTTAACATGATTTTTACAATAATACTAGCTTTTCTTTTCTTTTACCTTATGCATCTATTCTTTCATGAACATTCTATCTTTATTTTCAGTGAATGCAGTTTTTAACACATCATGCTTTGTTTTTGAAAAGGTATGTTGTTTACTATATGCATATATTTAAAGTCATTAAGCACACATTTTAGAAAGAGGTATTAATTACAAATTTAAAAGTAGTGGAATTGTAATCAATATTAGTAATCACCTTTCCACTGTACCATAACCCCAAAAATATCAGCCAAAAGGCTCATTGCTCAACTTATTTGAGCTTTTATTTAATGTCTAGTGAAAGGTTATTCATGCATTAGCTGAAACAGCAAAACCTAAAGTTCGTTCTCTAGGGTTTAGGTTCAGTATTGATTATTTAAGATGAAAATATATACAATTATGAGTTTCAGATGAAATTTAAAACAACACTATTTGTTTAGTGCACATGCCAAATAATAATAATAATAAATAAATGAATGGTTTGAATAATTAGATTTTTGAGATTTATATCTACTGTATATTTTCCATATAGTATCATGTGACCTACACTGAAAAAAGTAGTAATTGGATTTACTAAGTTTTTTAAGGTAGACTTGCAGACAATTTATATGTGCAATTTATCATGCTTGATTTAAACAAACTAATTAAATTTAGTAATGTTCAACTTAATTTGTTTGTTTAAATTCAACCCATATAAAATGTTTGCAACCACTTACCTTTAAAAAATTTAGTAAAGCCAATGAGTCATTTTTTTTCAGTGTAGGTCACATGATACTATATGGAACATACAGTAGATATAAATCTCAAAGCTTGAATTATTTATCTTGTATATAGTAACATGTGATTTTTGACTCTAAGCTGTTTCTCAACACGATTTAAAAAAACTAAATTTATTAAACCAATGCTGTCAGGTTTACTGCTCATGAAATGAGATTAAACATAATATAACAAGAGTTGGGAAGAGTCTTTATTCAAATAGACAAGGGCCAGATTTGAAGGAAAACTATATTATGTGCATAATGTTTGAATTAGTAATATAAATGAAAATCTAAATCCATATATATATTCCAATTCAGCATGTATTACAAGTCTAGTTACTTTGAAGTGGTTTTGCTGCAGCGCTATTACAAATTAAGCTTTACATCCTCAGAAACTGCACTTCTTTAGGTTTTTAAATTCTCAAACACATAAGGTGGATGATTCATGGTTACAGTCTGAGTCATACAGAATTGTGTCTACATTATCAAGAGGTCTGCCATATCTGTATCGCAGTTGCCAAGCCAACAGTTTCTGTTGCTCTACAGGAGTGTGTAAAGATGCATGATGTCTGTGTAGTGTCTGCCTTGAAGTGAACTGGAAAAGAAGCAGCCCGTTTGCTGTGTCAGGTATTGAGACATTCTGCCAGGCTCCTGTGAAACAGAATGCATAAGTAAGGCGGAATCCAGTTTCTTTGTAAGGCGAATTTTGAGCTCATCAGTTTTATTGCTGATCAAATGGACATGGAAAGAGTGGGTATAAAGACTTCACTGTCAAAACCACATAACTGACCCAACTTCCACCTTCCCCTGAAAATGCTATTGTGATTTTTTTTTTTCCTTCTTTTTTTTAACTAAAAAGAATGCAGCTTAAGCACTTTTGGATTGCAGGTATAATCCTGATTTCTTTTGAAAACAGTGAGTTGGTGTGGGATTGTTGTGCAGTTGTAATCTTGCAATGAGACCAAGATTGTCCCATATACTTTTTTTGTTGTTTATTTGCAGTGAATATATGCCATATATTGTCCAAGTTGCTTTCAAGGTGATTCGCTGCTGTCTCGGGAATCCACAGAGACAGGTGGGGTTTTTTTAGCATTTAAGTTCCTTCCTTCACAATGATTGGTCGAAAAACTGAAATATCAAAAACTACACTTGTCAAGCTCACACTTCAGTTGCATATTTCATATCAGCGATGAAATCTGACTTGAAAGGATATTGTTTCTTACTCTCAAATAACACTGAGGTCGGGCTCACACTGCAGGAGACTCTTCACAGGTTTTCTTCCCTCAAATCTCAAACATACACATGCTACTGTACATGATTTGAAAATCGTGATGCATCTCACTTTACAAGTTGCAGTTTGTCCTGCTCTGCTGTCCAATGGACTCATACAGCAGCTTGTTTCAGTGTACTGTGTTGGCTGTTGTGGAAGAACTGACAGAATCCTGAAGTCATAATCATTTCTATTTAAAATCCTATATGTAAAACATGTTTGATGTGATTTGGGGGAGTAGATTGGGACATTTAAGATTTGATTTGTAAACACTTCGACAATCAGGGCCAAGCATTGGAGCCCACTGTCATACAAGATGTTTTTCTTCTGTGATTGTTAGGAATATGGAGGTGGATTAATCACAATGATGATTTATAACAAAAAAACGCATACCAAATTCACATGAGTGAAATCTGATTCAGATCTGTTGTACCTCTATAATTAAATTTTTTACTATCATTGTATTTTTCCATGCATGGAAATGTATGTGGGTTTCATGAATGTGAATTTGGATGCTCATGTGTTCCTTGTGTCTTTTGTGTGAATTATTAGTGAGGATAATCCACATCCATGGAAGGCAAAATCCATCCTAGTTCAGATTGGACAGATCACCTAGTGAACCACTGACCAAAATCTTTTCCTAAATCATTTTTACAATCCTGTATTCATCGATAATATGTCCCTGTAAGTATCATTAGTGTAAAAAGGAACAAAGGTCAATCTGCAACATAGCATTAATTTTCCCTAGAAACTGCAGACAAATGTATGTTTCAGTAAATTTTTGCAGTTTGACAAACGTATAAGCTGAAACACATTTCCTTTTAGCTTGTGTTGGTTAAATCAGGATAAGTTAGTCCAATACTGCTGTTGTTTGAACCTGGGGTCCATCTGTTACTCAATTGGCTGGATTTGGTTATTGACGATTTGACACGATCCAGGATCATTTCGTTCTTCAAAACTCATTCGAGAATTGTTGTCATAGCAACAGTTCTGGTAGCTCAAACCTGCTCTAAACGTAAAACTAAATAAATTGCTAAATACTCTTGACACATAAAAGTGTAAAGCATGCAGCCCACAGCAAATGTGGAAAGTTATTGCGTATCTTATTTAACAAACTGTTTACTACGAATTATATGTATTTTTGCTCACATGGATAATTGAATATTAATCAGATTATGTCATTGCGCTGCTGTGCCGTCAGCCAATCGTTGGATTGCTGATCAGGATTTTGAAGATCGATAGATCTGTCCTTCACAACACACGCAGCGATCTCAGATCAGTTCATCCAGACATTTTAATCTGATTCGCAAACTTGTTTGAAGAACCAAATTAGCCAGAGATCAGTTATCAAGATTAAAAGATCCATGATTTGTCAAATCATCTTAGATTATTTAAGCGAGGTGCGAAGAACGAACCGCTGGTTTAAATAATGTTTGAGTCATTGTACAGTATATGTATATGTACAGTAAGTCTCAAAGGCTATTTTGCGATTTATTTTATTTATTTTATTTTATTTCTTTATTTTTTTTAGATTTACTGTGGGGGTTTTTTAAGGCTAAATGTATGATATTAGAGCTGCGATGCTTTTTTTGTTGTTGTTTTTAGATTCTGTCATTTACTATAATACCAGGGTTATTGACTTTATACCACCTCTGATATATTTGCAACCATTATAATAATTTAAATGACTTCTCAAATTATGTCAAAAATTAAGAAAGCTGCATGGGTAATATTTTTGATTCATAGTAATTGCTGTAAATCCTACTACACTTACTAGGAGTATGGTCGCACGCAACAAAGAAACTGCTGACAGAGGTAGAGTTAAATAGCATCATTAGCTCTTGAACATATCTCAGCCTGACAATCAACCACCATTGTTCTCTTGAACACTTTTCTTAGGCCACCATTTTAGCCGCAGCTTTGACCCCATGACTTTGCTTTCTCTCCAGCAAGAGTGGCCATTATTGAGCTTGCCCTCTACACAAACCCACTCAAACACAGGCCCTCATATCACAGAGCCATTCAATGTCTGTTTCTGCCATTCCCAGAGAGGGTGAGGGGCTATAATTCTGGTTTTACCTGTCATGGAGGGGGAAAAAAATGAAGGCTTTCTGAGCCTTTTAGGGTGGAAAAAGTGAACAGCATTATTTGTGTCTGGGATAGCTGAAGTGACATGCGTCTTTTTCAGTGACAGGCTTCGTCACGGGTCTTTTTGCCTGCTATTTTAGATCCACTTTGGAAGCCAGAAGCATTTGTGCAGTATATTTTATATCGAGTCTTTCTGCAAAAAAAAAAAAAAAAAAAAAAAAGATTTGATTCCACTATAACTAAAATGAATAAGGCTAAAATGAATAGGCTGAAATGAGCTTAAAAATGGCTTTATTAAATTTACCCCTGAAACATCTGCGGTTACACAGCATCTAGGGATGTGCCCAAAGCTGATCGAATACCTTATTCGGAAAGGCACGGATAATGGCTTCTAAAAGAGTAACGAATTCCTCAGAATAATAGAGAAAATATTCGACAGATGCAGTTGCACAGCTGTAAAACAGGCATAGTACACTATTATAGATATGTTTCTTAAATGACTATGCAGTAATGAATGTGTGGAGTGAATGAGTGTTCTATGAGTGAAATCAGCACAAATCAATCGATTGCACTGATTCTCTGGATTGTTAATTTGAAACAGCAAATCAGTATTGTATGTTTATTTTTATAACAAGAATAAATTAGATTTTTCTTTTGTTTTTGCATTTTATTTTTGCAACACATATTGGATCTATCAGAAGTAGGTTCAAATGATTAATCTATTGAAGGTTGTCTTTATGTTCTACATTGGATGAGTTGTGGCAAGTGTTTCTTAAAATAACACAAATTTGTATCTTTTTAAATTATGTTACCAGGAAAGCCTTGCAATTTCATCAAAATTTGTTGTTCTTCAAGAATCCAAGAATGCATATTTAGTTCTCTAGCTTTTCACAGTTAGTAAGAAATGTTGGAAATGGACCCTACTGTTAGACCAGATACTAAAAAAAACCCATTGCAAAACACTGCAGCCAAAGTAATTTTTGCAATTTGGGCATTTTGACTCTTCATTAGGCGTTATTTATTTATTAGATTTGTTTTTTATGCTAATGTAAAGAAAACATCCAAAATACACATATAATGTTTCTTTACCAATTTGTATCACAACACATATCACAATGCATATTTTAAGGCCTGTTTTTTTTTCTTTTCTTACCGAACTCTTTGCATTTAGGAACAGAGATGAGGTTCTCAAGGTGAATGCGCACCTTGGCTCTAGGGGTCAAAAAAAAAAAATAAGGTCAAGAATCTTGGTGTGATTCTGGAGTCAGATCTAAGTTTCAGTAGTCATGTCAAAGCAGTAAATAAATCAGCATACTATCATCTCAAAAACATTGCAAGAATTAGATGCTTTGTTTCCGTTGAGGACTTAGAGAAACTTGTTCATGCTTTTATTACCAGCAGGGTGGATTACTGTAGCGGACTCCTCACTGGCCTTCCCAAAAAGACAGCCAGACAGCTGCAGCTCATCCAGAACACTGCTGCCAGGATTCTGACCAGAACCAGAAAATCAGAGCACATCACACCTGTCCCCAGGTCTTTACACTGGCTCGCAGTTACATTCAGAATAGATTTTATAGTATTATTACTTGTCTATGATTCACTAAATAGCCAAGTAACTCAATACATTACAGATATGATCACTGAATACAAACCTAACAGATCACTTAGATCATTAGGATCAAGTAAATTAGAAATTCCAAGAGTTCAGTCAAAGCAGGGTGAATCCGCCTTCAGCTACTACGCCCCCTGCTGCTGGAATCAGCTTCCAGAAATGATCAGATGTCCTCCAACATTAGGCACATTCAAATCAAGACTTAAAACGCATCTGTTTAGCTGTGCCTTTACTGAATGAGCACTGTGCTACATCCGACAGATCGCACTATTATGTCTTTCTTTTCTTTTTCATTCCTTTAAAATTTGTTTTAACACATTTTAATCTGTTTTTATTTGTTTTTAATAATTTTTATTCTTTTTTGTTTTTATTTTCTTATACTTGTTTCTTTTATTCCTGTTTATGTCAAGCACTTTGAGTTACCATTGTGTATGAATGCCTTGCCTAAGGACTTTTTTTTTTCTCTCCTGTACTCAGCCATACACCCTCACTTCAGCATGTACATGCATCAGACTTCACATATGTATTCCTAAATCCTAAATTTTTAAAGGTTTTTACAAAGGGATATGTTCATACACAATTCCATTCATTATTTTTGATTGATTTATTTACTTTTGTGCTAGACAAGTTTGTAAATGAGTGCATATTATATTAAATAATTCATCATTTGCATATTTAAATGTAACATTTTAGAAAATGTGTAATAAAAAAAATAAAAATAAATAATGCAATTCATAGCGCTGTCAGTTGACCATGGTGACAATAACTATTAGTTTTTTACTCTATTCACCTGCAGCGTCTTGCCTTAAGCATTATGAACTGTTGTTTTGCATCGATCCCAAATGTTCCATTCATAAATAATAAATGTATACTGAGAAAGCAAAATGCTCAGAATGAGATGCCAAGGGTGGGAATTGAGCAAAATGGCACAATGGGAACAAAATGGATAACACCGGTGCAGCAAATGTGTGCTGAATGAAAAGACAAGTTGGCTACTGACACTACTTGAAAAGGAAGTATATTTCCCTTCCTGTGTACAGCTTTATCCACACACATCTAAGGGTCTCCCAGGAGATTTCAAAACCTTTTCCTTGGCCTTTAATGAGTACACCATCACTGTAGCACCCGGCCTGTCACCACGTTACACACAGTTTGAATACAGATGCATTTGAAGGCACAAAAACACATATAGCAGGTACTGAAAAATACGAACTGGTAGTAAGTTCAGCATTGTCTAATGTTGGCTGGGATTTAAACAATGCTTTTGGTCTATTAGTTTTGTAATCAAGAACATATAATAATAAGGGAATATCAGTAATAAAGGAAAGGCACACATTAGTATTAAAACTGGAACTACTAGAATTCTATACCAATTATGATTACTATAGTGTTTATTCTGACCGTTCTCATATTGGCGTCATATTGCCATGTCATTTTTACATTCAAAGCTTCTATTGAGATATTAAAATTAAGCTTTAAATGTCAGTCGTCATATTTTATGAAATCATTACCCTAAAAATGCGACCTTTTTGGTAATAGAGACTATAAATGTGTTTGAGTTACTAGACCGTCTGCAAAGCTGCGCACCTCACTTTCATTTTCACTTTCACAAGCAGGAGAGCAAGGTTTTTTTCACAGCAATGAAAATGTTGTTTTAAAAGACAAAGTTATGTTTTCGCCATCAGAAAGTAATTTTTTGTTAACAGGAAGTTTCTAGACAACAGAGGTATGCATATTCAAAGTCACAGGGAATAGTAGCAAACACTGAAATGCATGCAGTCATTTTGACTGCTGTGGTAATTGGCTATATGCACAGCAAGTGTTTTTCATCCACCGATAAACTTGCGGTGAAAGGTTAATGTGACAATTTACAGCATCAATAATGTAATTTAATTAAAATATAATCAGATAAATAGACTTAAGCATTCATTCAGTTGTTCAAGTGTATATTGAGATGAAAGACAAATGCAAGCGCCATCGGGAGCAGCAGGCAAGCAGAAAAATACTTTTCCATATATTAAAGACATGGTGTGGAACAATGACATTTAATTCAGATCTTCTTGTCTGGTCTGAGACCCACTTTATATTGTATCTCAATTAGACAGTGAAGATCACTGATTTTTAACGAAACCAGTTCTTAAATGTGGCGATTTTGTAATGGATTGACAGTTCACTGGAAGCGTTTAATCTGGCTTTTTAATTAAATAAAAAATATACGCGTACAGTTATTAAATAGCAAAATAAAAAAATGGTCAAAGACATCCCATAAAGCTGCATTACAGATAATATATATATATTATTATTATTATTATTATTATTATTATTATTTATTTTTATGCCAACACCATCAAATATGGAACCATTGATTGCAAAAACAAAAGGTAAATCACAGTCATTGATTAGATCATTTCAAACCCCACAAACTCCAATTCATATTACTGAGAGCAAATTATTGGTTAAAATGTCAAATTTTAACTGCTGATATTTCTCTTTTGCTATTGATCGTCATTGTGCCAGTTATATCAAATCATATATCAGGCAGCCAATACATCTTGCACCTCTAAATTATATCTCCAGATTTATGGCGTTTAATAATTTACTCATAATTCAAAAACGGCATTGCTTTGTCTCTGGCTGTGTTGTGCTCTCCAAGCATTATTGTCATTTTCCGTGGTGTGAATGCATTATGATTAGCAGATTTATTTGCCAACATCATAAATTAATTAAATTTCTAAGCTCTTTATGTCAGTCAGCTATGAATCATCTTTCCGTCAATCTCCACCAATGGAAATATTTCTTCACATGCGTCTGTACTGGATGCTACTTTTCATTACATGCTATAATTATGATGAACCGACTTGTTTGTATTCAGTTAATTTTAAAAATGCACTGCACTGCTAACAACATGGTTAACTCGCTCTCTGAATAAGGTCACATGTCAAGTAATGAGTCTGACCACTGTAATTAGATACCATTTCTGCTTATTGCAAATAGCCATTTTCCAATTTTCACCTCATTATTGTTTGTGCACTGCTTTTCTAATCTGACTGACAGGGTCTTTTCGCATGCATTCAAAACTTTGGAAAACTTCAATTGCCCTGAGTTATTTGAGTTCAGGTGGTTTTGTCTTTCCTCAGGCCGTTGAAGATGGATAATTTGAAGCGAGCTGTTGTGCGAGTGTTCATGGTGTGTGAAAATCAAAATCTAGCGGGATCAATACCGAGCCCTGAGGTTCAAGATTGTACGAAATCAATTCGGCCAATTGCCATTCAGCATGACAGAGCATGTATGACCCTTAACCCTTACATGCTCCATGGGTGCACCGCTTCGACGTATCATGCTCGTGCATATGGCCGACTTATCTTAATGCACACTCCGGTATCACCTTATTTCCTCTGGAGCTGAGACCAGGTCAAACTTTACTGCTCTCCAGAGGTCTTCGGCTGCAGATACATTTTATGTTCTCCACTTTTCTACCTGCGGAAGCAGATATAGCTAATTGATTGAATCATTTGCGGCTTCAGATGTGCTTTATCCTCCTTGCCGTCTCACAATTTATAAGGCTTTTAAAAAGCGGTGATCGACTCGCATGATGGATTTAAATGATGCATTCAGGCCTCGTTTTGCTTTTTCCACCTATTTATTAGAGTCTACCCCAGACTTATATAACAAGCTAATATTGATTTTGTCCAGAAGCACTTATCGTTTCGTTGTTGCTATTAATAGTTGTCAGAAGAGTTTGGACATCCCGATAGCATAATTTTTGGAAATTACCCCAAAACATCTATATTTTAGAGCTCTTAAAATGGTATGGTCTCACTTTGTTTTAGTTTTCTTTCACTACTAGAGTAATTGATAGGCACTGTGTACTTAAAAAGTTCATGTTCCATTGGAAAATATTTTTGTTGCTATTTAGGAAGAATAAGGTTCAGGTAAGGGACAGGTTTAGTGGTATGGATTGGGTTAATTCACTCCAAATTGAAAATTATGTCTTCATGTAAAGCTTAGAGTTTTGTTTAGATTTGAAAGACAATTGAAATTGAGATTTCTGCATGCAAAGATGGAAAGTTTATAAACCCAAAACTCTAATGCTTTAAAATAAAATAAAATAAAATCTAATGCTTTAAAATAAATAAAATAAAATAAAATAAATAAATAAATAATTAAAATACAAAATAATAAATAATAAATAAAATAAAATAAAATAAATCCTTCATCAAAACTCATAAAAAACAAGTAACTGTGGTTTTCTGTAATTTTTTATAAGGTTTTACAATGTTTATTAGTAAAATAAGATATGTGGTAAACATAACAAAATTATAAATATACACAATTATATGGCGCAGTGGGTAGCACGTTCGCCTCACAGCAAGAAGGTCGCTGGTTCGAGCCTCGGCTGGGTCAGTTGGCGTTTCTGTGTGGAGTTTGTATGTTCTCCCCGTGTTGGCGTGGGTTTCCTCCGGGTGCTCCGGTTTCCCCCACAAGTCCAAAGACATGTGGTATAGGTGAATTGGGTTGGCTAAATTGTCCGTAGTGAACGTATGTATGTGTGTATGGATGTTTCCCAGTGATGGGTTGCAGCTGGAAGGGCACCCGCTGCGTAAAACATATGCTGGATAAGTTGGCAGTTCATTCCGCTGTGGCGACCCCAGATTAATAAAGGGACTAAGCCGAAAAGAAAATGAATGAATGAATATTATAATTATTTACTGTGTAACATATTTGAAATGCGAATTTTAAAGATGTGTAATTTTGATAAAGCATATATATTTCTAATAAGAATAATGTTTTGGGTGTAAATGCAGTTTATATTGTAGAACAAAAACATTCAAGTGTTGTAACAGTAAAGTATGTTTACCACAGATCTTGTTTTACTCACACCTCATTGTGAAATGTTGAGGGATCCCATGGAAATGCTTTTTTTGGGGATCAAATCACATGTAAACATAAGATCAAGAAGCAGTGAGGTTTGTATTTTTGTTTGCTGATATGTGTTTGTATGTGAATATGCTGCTATATATCTAGAAATGTGTATTGCATTAAAGTATTATTGTAAATGTTAGCACCTATTAGTTTATGACGATAATTTAGGTATTTTTCACTTTCAAGTATTTCATTCTGGAGGTTATATGGATTTTCCACCCTCTTTAGACATCAGAACAAACCCTCCTTTTCAGGTTGTCCTTTTCTTTTGCTCAAAGCATGTCAATGAGATCCTAAAAGGCACTTTAGGTAATTACAAATAGAAGCAGAGCTTTAGGCCCATGGGAAGAAAACTTCTCACACTCAGCCGTGTGTAATGATTCTTTAGTTCGTTCATCATTTCCTTATCTCGTTGAGCCTCAAGACCTGCGGCAATGACTGTACCAGCTCAAACCCTCGCTTTGAAATCAAGGCCTTCATGATTCAAAAGCCTCTTTTTTTGTATTTTAGCTAATCATCTATGGATTTAATAGTGACTGAATTTGCTCTAGTTTTGCAAAGGTGGGGACAAGCCTTAGTTTAAATACATGCCAATAGATGAAGCCGTTATGCTAATTGTCTTGGTGGTAGGAGCGGACAGCTCTAAAATCCCCGGAGAATGCCAGGGTCTGTTGATAATTGCGGTATCCTGGGTTTATGCAAATTACCCAAGCGGCATTTTTTGTCCTCCATTAGGACTACAAATCCAAATAATGCCATAAGTATGAAAAGATGCAAATAGACAAACCCAACTGTAAGAGTTTTAACCTCATGCACTGCCCCCGGGAATAAACCTCTGTTATGTTGAACACCTTAGAGCTCCAACAGCAATTTAATTCAGCGTTTTTAAACCACCCACATTATACTCTAGCATTGCAGATAATCTCAGTTTATGGAGTAACACTTTATAAGATTAGCTCATTCAGCCATACTTATTGCCACCCACATGCATACTAATGATTACATACATATTATCTTGAGCCAAAACATCAGTTATGGCTCATTATTGTATTATTTTTTGAACTTCACATTCAGCATGGTTGTAGCAGCCGAAGCCTCCAACTTGATAGTGTTGCGCTAACTTTTACATTTACCTCCAAAACGTTCTTTGCTTGATTTTATTGGGATGAAACTAATCAGATCTTCTGGAGGAGATTTCCTGCTGCGTGAACCCGCTGATTTCATCGGCAGATAAACTGCGGATCTGCGATATCAGAAGAGTTTGGGCATCTTAATCACAGCTCGCCTCTGCTGCTTCCCACACAGCGGGAGACTCCTACTGGAAATAACGGTCCAAAGTGGATAAAAAAAATGTCTTTGTTAAGTGCTCATTTGAGAAAACCGCTCTTATCCGTTTCTTAAAAATGGCTCATTTGGATTTCAAAGAATTCTTCTTTTAATTGTTTGTGTTAAAACAAGACACATTGTAACCAACTGCATTGTTCGAGGGCTCTTTTCTGTTATCAGTGTTTCAGAAGCAATGTTTCTCTGTAGTAATGAAAAAAATGATATGGAGAGTATAGAAGCCTCCACGTCTGCTTCAAGAAGATGTGTTGTTTAGGGAACCTTGACTGGTATTTCACCTCGTGGAGTGAATGAGATACTGCCCGCTTCAGTGCCCATTATCTTTCCTGATTGATAATCATGGCATGAGGAGGGATATAAACCTCTAACTGAGGCTCAGCGCTGTTAAGAATGTCAGCTGTCAAAGTGACCTTGAGTGGAGGAAAGAGATTTCACGTAATTCTGATGTTTGATAAATACAGTATTAGCAGAGGTCAGCTGAGATGCAAATGGGGTCATAGGCGATTTTTATGAATGGAGTCTTATTTATGCATAATTTCTTAAAGTGTACTTCCTAAAGATATAATGTAAAGGTTCTTTCAAATAAGTGCTTGATTCTTTTTTGTACTTCACAGCTTAGAATATGTATGTATTTATGTATATACAGGTTCCTTCCTTCCTTCCTTCCTTCCTTCCTTCCTTTATTCATTCCTTCGTGTCTTCATTTCTTCATTAGTTTTTTTTTCTTTATCCATTGATTCATTTTTGTTTATTATCGGCTGCACTTTAAAGTGATAATTTCAAATAACAGTACAAATATACTAAAATATAATATGCAGCTGGAAGGGCATTTGCTGTGTAAAACATGCGCTGGATAAGTTGGCGGTTCATTCCGCTGTGGCGACCCCTAATGAATAAAGGGACTAAGCTGAAGGAAAATGAATGAATGAATGAATTTCACCTTGACTATCTATTTGGAAAGAATTTATCATTTTAGATTGATTCTGATGATTCTGTAGGGCAGTGCATCGGCTTAAAATATAGTAAACAATCTACAAGCGTAGAAAAAATCAGAAAAGATAAAATAACTTAAATAAACAGCATTTTATTGTTTTCAGAGGAATCTAACTGATTTCAGCTGTACAGTAATACTGCGTAGTCTTCGTTGTATAAACAAGTCAATAAAATGTATTGTTATTAAAGTTAAAAACGGCAATTTCTTTCTTATGGGTGAATGCTTTTAAAATCCTCATACAGTCACAGGACTCAAAAAACACAAAATTATCAATTATAATACAGACTCAATATGACTATTGCGAATGATCACATTGTGATATCGATGATGAAACGATATATTGTTCAGCCCTAATACATACATACATACATACATACATACTAGGGCTGCGTGATATTGGACATTGTGATGTTTTGTTTTTCTACAATATATATTGCGATATGAATAAAATTTCCCTAGGTGATTTGAAAAGCTCAATTTGAAAATAATTCATAATTTTATATAGATTGGGATGATTTTGTTGACAGATAATCTGCTTAAATCAAACAAATAACATTTAACGTTTTTCTGGAACAGAAATTAAATAATCAAATGTAAATAAATAACACTGCATAATCTTCATTGTGTAAAAAATAAACAATTAATCTTTTTTAAGATGGTGTAATTTCTTATACACAAATGGTTTAAATACACTTGAAATCTCACAGGCCTTAAAAACAAAGTAAACAAGCAAATGAAAAACTTTCACTCTATTAAGGTCAAAATATGGCTCCTGGTCAACTATGATCCCACTCAAATTGGGATGATGGATAATGGATGAATAAACTAAAACTGAACTGAGATTCTGCAATGTGACTACTGGGATTTTGCACATTAATACATGTAATACATACAGCAGCCCTAATACATGCATTTGAAACAAACAAACAAACAAACAAACTCACTATCCCTAAAGTTTCTTCAAAACTGTGTTCCCTTAAATTGCAGCTGCTATTTGTGCAGTTCTTTTTAACACTCTTTTTAAATCCAAAACTACTTACAAAATGTGTTGCATTTCTTTAGAGCACCCCCACTTAGATGTCTATAGCTTAATAATACCCTTAAACACATGCAACGTCAAGCCACCAAATGCTTAAGACATGTTTAAAAGCTTGCTTTTAACACATCTTCTTTTGTATCTGCTCTGTATGCATAACTCTGAAATAGCATATATACGCTCGCTGAGTTTAAATCCATCTGATGTGTACAGAGAATCAGATTATGCCTTTATTTGTCGTGAATGATCACGAAAAGAAGAATATCTTCTGAGTACTGTACATTTAAGCTCACACTCATGCATAATTCATTGTTTACGAGGTAGATTATACCAAGCAGTGAGCTACGCTGTTCGAAAATCTGACTGCGTTCCCTTTGATAATTTGTTGACATGCCCC
This sequence comes from Danio jaintianensis, assembly GCA_903798115.1. Classification (NCBI taxonomy): domain Eukaryota; kingdom Metazoa; phylum Chordata; class Actinopteri; order Cypriniformes; family Danionidae; genus Danio; species Danio jaintianensis. Next base: position 18,565,867 of record CAIGQV010000001.1, read on the forward strand.
CGCTGTTGTTTCGAAAATAAAAATGACCTCACTGGAAAAGTGAAGGTCAGGCAGAGCTTAATGAAGGCCCTGTTGTCCTTTCCCATTGATTTCTCCACTAGCCTGGCTACACACACAGTCCGACTGGCTCCGAGTTGCCATGGTTAAGGTCTTTTGGCAGAGGATGTGTTTCCTGGATGGAGTGCTTTGTGGAATTTGTAAATGTGCAGCACCTTCGAGCATCATTATCCCTCTGCCTTTCCAATTCAGCTGGCCGCACATGGCCGCTAACTGGAGTCTCCCTGAACCCCATTTGATGTGCTTTTTCTTTGTATACGCAGATCAATATGAATGAAAAGTGAAGCAGAACAAATAGTTTGGCTCTCGCTCTGACATTCACTGCTGCAAGAAATAATAACTATCATGCATTTTTACCACGATTTCCCAGATAATCTTAGAGCAACTTTTGTAGAGCTAGAATTGTATTAATTGTCATTTTAATTCTTTGTTATTTGACATTATCCTTTAAAGTGTAAACCATCATGTTTTCCTTTTTGTCAGCAATACATTGTTGTTTTTTTAAGATTTAATTGCACTTTTGCCTTTATTGTGATTGGACAGTAGTTGGAAAGGTTTGTGAGTTGGGACTTGAACTCAGGACACCCAAATTGCAATGGAGCTACATTTGGCGCAATGCCCTTGAGGCAACAAGAAGTTCATAATCACTGAAAAAAGTTTAGTATTATTCCTTAAGGTCTTTGCACACTGAAATCAAATTTTTTTATATAAATTTTTCAATATTCGTATCCTAAAAATTTATGTAGGCAATACACATACAAAGTGTAGTTATACAAAGGAACCGTTAGTGTTCAGAGAATTAAGTGTTAGAGTGAGAAGGGTGGAGTGTTTTTCTTTCTTTTGAGTGTTGTACAGGTGGTTTGTCAAGCCCACTCACTGTGTGGGCACTCTTCATAAATTCACAATTTTTATTTATTTATTTTTTTAGATATTAAGTGATTGTAAGAAAGTGTCCGGTGCAAGTGTTCACAGGGGTTCAGGTGATCGCAGAAGAGATGGGTTTTTATTATATCACGTCACTTTCTGTCTTTATATTATGCAATTTGTGATAAAGTGCTCTGTGCTGTCAGTGACTACATACTAGATTTTTGGCTTTCACTTTTAAAGTGGCTCTAAATTGTCAAAACACCTCTCAAATACATTTTCTATGTCTGCAAAAAACTGACACAACCTGAGGTCATATTTATTTTTTAATGTGTGAAAATGTTTTGCAATAAACTTCATTCTTATATATTGTTATATTTATAATACACTCTCCAAAATATCAGTTCACAATCTGTCAACATTCAAAAGTTACAGACACAGTGACAGCTTGTGTAAGACACTTTTATATTGCGAGTGTAAGTGATGATCAGAATAAGCATTTTGGTTAATTTTTACATAAATATATCGTTGCGCTGAATGCCAACAGAACTTTTTCACCCATATTTTGACGTTTTATTTTGACATTTTATTTTGACATTTTATTTTCATATTTGAAAAATTTAAGTAGAGTCTTGCATGTGGTAGTCTTTTGGTACAGGATGTTTTTTACTGCATGTTTTTCTTGTGGACTTGGTAAATGTGTGGCACCTATGAGCAACATTAATCCTCCCCATTCCAATTCAGCTGGTCAGCCAAGCACTCACTGGTGCTCTAAGCGTGGCTTCTATGAACTTCATTTGATGTGCTTTTTCGTTGTGAATGCAGATCAATATGAATGAAAAGTGAAGCAGAACAAATAGTTTGGCTCTCGCTCTGACATTCACTGGTGTTATATGGGTGAATCTCACTGCCGAATGACATTCTCAAGACATTTATGTTATAGGTGTCAGGTGATATTAATGTTAATCACGGTTTTCTGATCAGAAATGAGGCAGCTGACATTTAGATCAAAATACCATGTAGTATATGTCAGGGTGAGAATTAAACAGTTCACTGGTTGTATAGTAGGAGCGGACGACCGTTGCATGTGTTTGTGTTAGACGTGAGGTTTAGCATGCTGAATTTTTTATCCATTCACAAGTGTCAGAGAAGCATTATATGGATCATATATAATCTCACAGGATTTTCACAGCCTCAGAGTGACTTAGAACAGATTTCCTGTCAGATCCGACAAGAAGAATGTCACATTAGTATGTACATTGACCTAGACTTGAAAAATGGCACTTTACTTTCACAACACAACCTAATTTTTTGTTTTTTCCTTGGTTTGTTTTTGTGGCCAAATAAGGTGGATCATTCTGTTCTGTTGTCTGCCAGCTAAAGTTTAATTGACAGTAATGATTTCTGTGGATTCTGTGGATGACTTGAGTTTGGAAATTGTGAGGTTGTCTGTTTTTTTTTTTAATTATAGCTGCAGTCAGGAAGCATGAAACAGTAAGATTGTCTAGGTAAGGAAATGGTCTTAGGTGCGTTGCGTGACAGAGAACAGTTGGAAGATAATGAGACTGAAGCGTCTTGAACAGCTGTTGAGCATCCGGTTAAGGCTTGAATTAAATGTGAGGTGATTCATTTTTGAGGGCTATAATGGAGAATCATTGATTCAGACTCATTAATAGGGCTCAAAAGAGTGAATTCTAATTACTAATTATTTTGCTGTTATATGTTGATAT
>CAIGQV010000001.1:18568917-18582327 GCA_903798115.1 Danio jaintianensis
GACCTTCTTGCTGTGAGGCGAACGTGCTACCCACTGTGCCACCGCATTGCCCATGTTCAGAAATATGATAATTTATTATTTTATATGTTCTTATAAGTGTAGGTCAGAATAAGTATGTTGTTTAATTTTACATAAAATATAATAGTATGCTGAAAGATGATGGGACATTATTTCACCCATAATTCAATATGCTTTAAAATGATTTCTGTATGTTAAGTTTACTGTATACCATGAAATGGGCCAAAGTATCTCTCATATTTAACCAATATATTGTATAGATACAGTAATGACAGAATAGATAGAATATACACAGATAGACAGGATATATATGGAATATTGATAAAGACGTGCTTGGATGTTCGCCTTGAACAACAATATCATGGGGATTAATTGAGCTTCCACTGTAGTGTAGGCTTTCAGCATCAAACAACTGCTCTTCTTGACAGATTCATCAAACAAGATTGGCAGAGCCTCCATCCGGAGTTCTGAAGGCCATCTCCTCTATTCACCAGCTCACTGTCACAGTTTTATGTATCGAAAGCTGGCGGAATCACAAAGGCTGAGGAGCTTTAATGAGCCAAAGTTCTCTTCTCGCCGAGGTGGCAGCTTGTGTCAAAAATGAAGCTCATAATAGCATGCCAGTCCAGGCTCCACTGAACATTTCCTACTGTTATGGTAATGGGTTACCGCTACCTCATCAAAGAGTTGAGGCCGTTGTTATTTTTATCTCCCCTCCTCGTGTCTGTTTGAAATTATCTCCGAATGACCGCAACATTTATCGGTTCACTTCAATTCAATCCTTTCAGATGCAAATTCCGCTTTTTGGCCTTCCAAAACAAATGATGCAAGATTTTATTCCTTGACAGGCTTGAAGTGTTTTTTGTGCAGCTATTTTCTTTTTTTTTCGGCACGTTTTGAACTGTTTGTAGAGAATCTATTGAAACAGAAAGCCAGGGACGCATCAAACACTCGAGTCGAGAAGTGAAGGCCTCTTGAGGTAAGAGGGAAGGTAAAGTGGCATTGCTGGTCATTCCAATAATTCAAATTGGGCTGAGCTTTAAAGGGCATCCCGACATGAAAGCAGGTACACATCAGTGGACAGATGCCGCTCCGGGGTTTCTGAAGTTGTCTCTTTCATGGGTTTCTGCTGCTTGTGAAGGAAACTATCCTCAGGTATACAAAGTGTTTTTTTTGTTTTTTTTTTAAATGGGAACCAATTCAGGTGCAAAGATAAAGATGCCTTCAGACTGGACTCAGGAGATCTGTTGGAAATCCTGACCGTGCAGCCAAATGTTTCCTCAACTGTTTTTCCTCCAGTTGAATTGGATTCAGGTGAACTTTCTTTTAAACTGTCAGTCAACTTTTCACTGCAAAATATAAAGGCAAGACAAAAAGTTTGGCTTGAAATCCGTTTCAATAACCACTCGTGTGAAAATATAGACACGTCTTTTTAAAGCCACTACAACAATCAAATCAGCGTCACTATTCATTCGGGGCAGCAGAATTGCTGTTGTTTTTGTTAGTAAGAACGAAGGACAGAGGGCAGCCATCATCATATTCCCTGTAATTGCTTTTTGACTGATGTGCAGCTGCCATTGAATTGAATCAGGCCAGATTACCAGCAGAGTTTCAGAGCCGCCGCGGCTCTAAAGAAAGTGAATCAATTGTAGGAGAACCCAGCCCTCGAACAATTTGCCAGATCCATTCTTCCCCATAGAACTAATCTTCAGTCACGCCAGTGAAAAATGCAGCGGTGGCCCTTATTGTAAGATGTGCAATAATACTTTGCGGATTTTCAAATTATGTGGGATGAACTTGAGAAATCAGTTGTCCTGTGCTGAATTCCCATGTTGCTGCACCATTAACATAACAAAACACCATTTAAAATAGTACAGCACTGCTTGTTGTTTGTTCAGTTATTTATATTATGTTATACAATGTTTAAAAGCTCTTCTTGAGTTCTCAAATGATAAAAATTACATCACATGTATGTAACAAGCATTGTTTTGGGTCTTAAAACCCTTTTTCATCTCTTTTTTGTCTTGTAAGTTTAGGACTGGTCCTAAAAATGACAGTGTGCATGCTAATACCTAGTGAACCAGAATTTTGTATCCCTTATATAAAAGCACATGACTCTCACGTGTGTTAAAATCACACGTTAAAGACATGAAGAACACACATGGAACATGGTTTTGGAACATTTAATATAATCTAATTATCTTTTTCCAATTACCAAATGTTTTAAAAGCAGAATTTCCACCTTCAGAGTTGTGTATGTGTGCTAAATCCTGGAGGGACTGAGTAGCGTTTTATTCACACACAAACCCCAATGATTTATGCAATGTGTGACGCGAGAACTCAAGAAATCAAGCAAGCATGAATCTGAATGCACATTGTTCAATGAATGCACAATATGTGATCAAAAGCCTAATAATATAAAAAAGATATATATAAAAAAATAATAATTATATCATCATTTACTCACTCCCATGACATTTCAGAGATATTTGACTTACTTGCTTTATATGTGGGACTACACTGGACCCCAAAACACAATGAAACCCTTTGAGTTTGATTGTATTGGTAAAAAGATTTTATTTTAAAATAATGATTTGTGTTCTACAGAAAAAAAAAATGTCTTAGAGGTTTGGAACAGCATGAAGGTAAATTAGGGTTTATGCTTGGCAGGTTTGGTTCCATTGAAACAAATTTCGGTGCGGTTTCTCTGTTAGTGCTGTTCATTTGTTGTAAATAAGTGCGAACGCTGCAATACAGGATTGCTAACAACAAACTCTAATGGAGTTCAACTGAAATATAAACAAAACATGGACCAAAGACATCTACATAAACCAAAAACAAGACATTATATCACAAAATGTGACCATAATATGGAAAGAATCTTCATGTACTCCTGTTTTTTCATGTCATTTCCTAGTTTTCCCCAGTAATGTTCAATACAGGTGTTGGGAAAGCATTGCCTTCTAACATACTTTTGTTTGTGTGAGGTATTTCTTACATTGTTTTGACAATTTATACAATTTATATGCTTTTTTTACACGAACATGAAGCAGTCATTTGCATGTAGCACTGAACTTGTGTTGGAGTATGTGTAGTGAAAAAAATTTGTCCATGTACAGTAGGTCATGGCCTAATTTTGTGGCCTTCGGCTTGAAAGACAGAGAGGGAGAGACTGGGAGCAAGATGAAACCGTTTGACATTTATAATTCTGTCCCTTGATAGTGAATTTGCTTGGCGGGGATCGTGTGTGAGTGGGGCAAAGCAAGGACAGAGAGCAGCGGTGCAGAGAATTATGGCTTGCATTACTGCCTCAACGTTTCAGAAGCATAATTGGAATTGGAGCATTTTGGATCATAATCATTTTGATATGTTTATAAATGACATAGTTTGCTTGAAATATGTGGCCCAGTTTTGGATGATTCCTAAAGGATTCTCACAGCTGCTTGATGGTTTTATGAAGCCACTTTTTTCTTCTTCTTGTGAGCAATGTTGGAGAATGGAAGAATTATGTTATGAATTGTGTTTCAGGAAGTAACATTGCTCCAAAAAATAACATTCTGATATCTGCTCACCCCCAAATTGTTGAAACCCACAAGACTTTGTTCATCTTTGGCACAAAAAGAACATGTCTGAAGGATTTGAGTATAAATTAAATGTTGCTTTAACCAAAACTTTAATGCTTCAAAACTGTTGTAAAGAGATTATAAAACAAATATATAATCACATCTAGCAGTTTACTCCCAAGTATTTCAAAGAGAAACATATTTAATCTATTTAATCATTCCTTCCAGGATTTTTCAAGTGCTTTAGTTAAAAAAAAAAGAGAGATTTTTTTTGTGTATTTTCAGAGCAAAACTGAAGAATGGAAGGAAATTATGGCAAAAGTTTTGAGAAAACTGTGGTGTATTTATACAGTGTATATGTGTGTGCATGTATGTGTATCCTTTCTAAATCCTGAAGGGGGTTGAGTAGTGTTTTATTCACACACAAACCCCACTGATTTATGCAATGTGTGATGTGAGAACTCAATAAATAAAGCAAGCATGAATCTGAATGCACATTGTTCAATGAATGCTCAATATGTGATCAAAAGCCTAAATTAAATCCATGTGATAAAGTTTTTTATCTCTTTATAAGACTTTATTAATAAGTATTAATTTATTAAAATTCAAATAATTTATTTTGTATCCGTTTTTATGAACATCTTACAAGCATCAATGTTTTGGGTGAATAGCCTTTCGATCAAGTCACTCAGATGTGCTTAAAAATATACATATTAATTTGTGTTCTGATGATGAATGTATGGGTTTGGAATGACATGAAGGGGAGAAAATTATTACAGTGTGTTAATTCCTGCCTGGCCGTTCTGCAAAAATGAATTATCATTGTATTCATGTCACTAAAATGAATCATTGTACGACTTCATGCATTTCAAATACACTTACTAATCATGATATTTATCAGACAATCATGCAATTGAAACATGTAATGCTTGTATTGCACCTCATCCCATGCTCCATCTCTGTCTCCACCCTCCTCTCCCATTAGAGCCCATTTTGTGTGACGTGGGAGAGTTTCTGTGTGGTGACCAGCTAACCTGTGTGTCCGACAACTGGCTTTGTGATGGGGAACCAGACTGTCCAGATGGTTCTGATGAGGTTCTGGACAAATGTAAGTAACCATTACATTAAACCACAAAACTACGAAACAGATCGTTTTGTGTAAAACATCTACATTCCCATATCTCCAGGCATGCACACAAAGAATAAAAAAAAGGATAAAAAAAAATCATATTCTCACAATACATTATTTACAGACAATGTATTGTGAGACAGATATCCCTGGTCGGAGCTGAACTGTGACCGATTGTTTGCATTGTTTAAATTATTGAGATTTTAGACATTATCTTCTCCAATACCCTTTTCCCCCTTCCCTTTCTGATACAAATTTCAATACCTTGGCTTGAAGTATCAGCCGATGCAGAGTACTGATCTGATACCTGGGTGTGTATCTGTATATACAACTAGGCCTGTATAAATTGGTATAAATATTTTATTTTGTGGTGTGCTTCAAATTTATCTTTTAATAAATCATGAACAAATACATTCAGTGAACTACAGTATTTTTATTATCTGACTTTTTTACCAAACAGAAATACTATTTACAGTTCTTCACGGAAATGTAAACATCAAATACAGCCATGATTCTAATATTGTAAATTGAAAAGTACAGTTTTACAGTATACTTATACTTAGTTTATAAGTATACTTAGTTTTACAGTATACATTATAATTTTACAGTATAATTGTATAAAATATAGTGCAACAAATAAATGTAGGAAAATGTAAAAAAAAAAAAAAAGAGAGAAAAGTATGTCTAGTAAGTAGTTTTGTTACATAATAAAAAGGCATTTCAGTTTTACCAAAAAAAGTACCACAAAGTGCAACAGGAAATTATACTTATCACCCAAAAAAATAAACTCAATAATTTTATCCCACTTTATTCTTCACTGGCCATCTTTTAAAAACTTTTCTCTTCATAAGAATGAAGCTTACAAACTTACAAACTAATTTTGACACTAGCTCATTATTCTGTGAGCTAGCCTTAATGAAACCATTGTGTTCGGCAGGATTACATGTCTTCAAATGTTTTAATAAGTTACTCATAGTACAGTTGCTAATATTTGTGCCACCTCTCACAAATGCAGCATGGCATAGGAGACTTGTCACCATTTTACTGGCTGGTTGGTCCTGTCTCAAAAAGTTTTAGATAAAAACTTCTTAAAAGAATTGATTTCCATTTTGCATCATTAAGCGAAGCTAGCAGCCAGTGGGCGTAACTATGTTTTATACGTTTATCATTTAAAAAACACATTAATGGATTAGTTTATGGGTTGAAGTACTTGCCGATACTAATTGACACACACCTTTTTTTTTTTTTTTTTTGTGGTGTCAATGGCAATTATGTTACTAGTATCGGAATTGGAATTTGTACTTTAAGGGGGACCAGCCTGTTTAAGTAATGACTTAGTATTAAAGTAATACATGACATTATAATAATACAATATTCTAGAAATCACAGATTTGGATTGACCAGTTTCTTTTGGTATGTCTGGAAGACTCAGCTTTTGGCCTTCAAATAAAACTAATCATTGCCCAATCATTAGCTATGTTTCCATCCAAAAATGCGAATTAACTTCATGCGCAAAACTGGAATTTGGCATAAAAGATGTGCGAATAAAGCAGCGTTTCCATCCAACGAGTCAAAGAGAACAAAATCGTCACTTTCTGAGTAAATGACGCCAAATATTAACAGTAAAAATGGAATTTGCTGAGGTAGAACCTGCGTGAATTTTTTCTTCATTTAATAAATGACTTGCGCCTCAGAAGACAATGCTGACACGCAGTGAACGCATGGTGGCGTTTGAAGGCGTGAGACGCAGAGCACAGACGCTCTTGATTCTGGAGGTAATTAATAATATAATAACACTAATACTGAAATGGTTAAGGCATTTTAGAATGACGAAAACAACATTTCAGATGTTTTACAATGTGGTCAGCCTGCTGGTTTGTCCATTTATAAACATTTTTATCATCACATGATCTCTTATAACCAAATCACATGACCTTTTTTTAATGCGCATACTGGAATTTGTTCGGTAAAAGTGTTTCCATCGTAGTTTATGCGCATCTTTTCTTATTGAATAAAAAGTTTATCCTACTCAGTTATGCGCATACATTTTTTATGCGCATTTTCAAAATGTATGCGCATCTTAGCGTTTCCATCAACCGATTTTTTTTAGAAAATAATATAAAATAAAATAAAAATCAGCATTGACTTGCATATGATTTTGTTTCTTGTCTTGTTTAACCCAGATTGTACTTCACATATATAGCCAGACATTTTAGGGAGATAAAACTGTCCTGGTTTTACTATTTAATAATATTTGTGAAAAGATCGATCGGTTTATGTTAAAACCGCATGCTCAATTGCTTGGTGTAGATGCGAGACATTTTTTTTTGTTTGTTTGTTTGTTTTTTAGTGTGGCCAAGTATGGTGTCCCATACTTGGAATTTGTGCTCTGCATTTAACCCATCCAAGTGCACACACACAGTTAGTGAACACACACATACCGTGAACACACACCCGGAGCAGTGGGCAGCCATGCTGCGGCGCCCGGGGAGCAGTTGGGGGGAACGGTGCCTTGCTCAAGGGACTCACCTCAGTCGTGGTATTGAGGGTGGTGGAGAGTGCTGGTCATTCACTCCCCCCACCCCCAATTCCCGCTGGTACCGAGTATCGAACCAGCAACCCTCGGATCACGAGTCCAACACTCTAACCACCAGGCCACGACTGCCCCCCCAAAGTCGTTGGGGGGGCTCCCCAAAATTCTAGAAGAGCTTAATTTATTACAGATTCCAGGCACAGTGGGTCAACTATTCTCACAACCGGTATTCTATTATCATTTAGATTAATCATGTTCGCTCTGTTTTATTTATGATGCCTTAGAATGGATTCTGAGAGTGTTTATCATGGGAATTTTGAGGAGCTCATTACCATAGATTACGCATTGATAGGAAGTGCATTTCAATCAGCTTTTGCTACAAAATGTACAGAGGAAATGATTGCGTTTGTAAGCCAAAACAGACTACTATCAGTGAGTGTATTAACAACACTGGCACACTGGCACGGGTAATTTTATTCATGTGTTTGTGCACATTGGACACACTAAGGTTACTGTGTTGCTTATGATTATGTTCGGTAAGATCAGTGAGTAAACGGTGCTGCTTCTTTAATCTAGTGATTTTATTACATTTTTTTATTATGTTTTACTTTTTTTTGTTATCTATGTATTTAGAAAGGGCCAGCCATGCACATCTAATAAAGATGGAAAGATGCAGACTGTATGTGATGAAGAAGAAAGAAAATGAACATCAGTGTAAATTGACAATTGTTTAAAATGAAATTTAAATTGCCAATGATAAACCATGCAAAAGCATACATTTGTTTAGCTAAATATGATCTAAAACATTTACCCTGGACTGATAATGAGTTTCGCATCTAAATGCAGGAAATACTTTGAAAATACATTGGTTGGTGCAAGTGGTTGCCAATTTCTTTGTAACACATGGAACATTTTTAAATATTGCTGGCAAAGATAGTCATAGCTTAGCATGTGGGTGCTGTTTAATTTATTCATTCATTCATTTTCCTCCATTTTAATTTTCGGCTTAGTCCCTTTATTAGTAGTCGCCACAGCGGAATGAACCGGCAACTTATCCAGCATATGTTTTTACACATGGGGACGTCCTTTCAGCTGCAACAGAGTACTGGGAAACACCCTTGCACTCTCACATTCATACTCATACACTATGGCCAATTTAGTTTATTCAATTCACCTATACCGCATGTCTTTGGACTGTGGGGGAAACCGGAGCACCGGTTTAATTTAATTTAATTTAATTTAATTTAATTTAATTTAATTTAATTTAATTATTATTTTAGACATTCTACATAATAATAATAATATTATTATTATTATAATTATTATTTATTTTATTATTATTTATTTTATTTTATTTATTTTATTTTATTTTATTTTTTAATTATATTTTTAAGTTCTATATTTATGTGGTCTTATGTCCCGGACACTCTATATTAATTAAAATTTAATTTCATCTCAATTATCTTTCTCCTTGACCAGAGGTTAACTTCACTAAAAAAGTGGTCCAGCTTACCCCACTCTCTGCCATAACTGCTTTAATTTATCAGCATCGTTTTTAAGCAAGGACAATTCATTAATTTTCACTCTTCACAGAAAAAGACTTATTTAAAGTCATTCTAGAGAAATCTGGACTTTACTAGAACTATGTTAAGCTGCTTTGACACAATCTACATTGTGAAAAGCGCTATATAAATAAACTTGACTTGACTTGACATGACATGCAGTAGATCTTCTTCATTGATTAATACTCAGATAACAGTGTTCAAATTAGTTGAAACTCTGAAGCATCTTATATTGCTGTAATTGGCAAGTACATATCAAAACAGTGCATTATATTGTTCTGTGTTGCTTCTACTATTCCTCAATTTTAATTAGTTTGAGAGCAACTTAAACGGCTGTCTTGTTCTCATGTAATGATACACAGTATTCAGTCGGTAGAAGCTTTCCATTCATGTGCATGTCACCTGTTGCTAAATATTATTATGATCAACTCCTAATCCTCTTAGTTTTCTAATTAGATTCATCTCTAGTGTTTCAGTATCTGAGCCTATTCTGTTACATGATACAGTATTAAAGGGATAGTTCACCCAACTCATTTACTCTCCTATCTCTTTCTTATGCTGAACACAATAGAAGATACTTTGAAGAAGTCTGGAAACCTGTAACTATTGATTTCCATAGTATTAGCTTTTTTCTACTATGGGAAAGAAACTCAAAAATAAATAAACTCATGGAAGAAAGAAACTCATAAAGATTTAGAACTACTTGAGGTTGAGTAAATAGTGAGTAAATTTAACATTTTCGGGTGAACTGTCCCTTTAAGGTGGGTTTTCATGCATCTGTTTGAATTTGGAAATTTGTGGCTTTTAGTAAAGTGTTTTTACCTGTGTGTACATGTAAAGAGAACATCCAAAATATACTTTTAGGCGTTTTTTGTTGCACCTTATCAGTTTGTGTCTGGAGATTTCAAATACATTTTAAAGGGTCGTTTTCTTTCAAATTATAAAAATTATTAATTAATTAATTAAATTATTAATTATCTCAGCCATAAATCTCTAATTCAGCAGCACTTACAGCAAACTGCACAGTTCAATTCACAGTTATATTCTGAATTATTCTCAAAATATTCTCAAAATTACCTCTAAAAATGTAAAACAAAAAAAATAATTTGAAAACGGTGTGCAGAAGTTTGTATGTAAATATATGCAAATTAGCTTGTTTATTTAATTAATTACATTTTAGAAAATTTCTAATAAAAAAGGTGTTTGCAATTCTTAATATAATCAATGCTAGATAAACGTATGGTGATAACTAGTTTACTAGGTTAGTACTTGTTTAGTTAACGAGTTTAGTACTAGTTTAGTTAACGAGTTTACTACATTTGTTTTTACCCTATTCACCTGCAGTGCCTTGCTTTAGTTAGTTTGAGAACAACTCAAACGGCTGTCTATGATACGTCTCCAGACATATTATTATGCTCAACTCATAATCCTCTTAGCTTTATTTAATAAGATTCACCTGGAGTGTTTTCAGTATCTGAGCCTGTGCTGTTACCTGATATTAAGTCTTCAGTTTTCATCCTAGTTATTGCTTCTGCTGTTCTGGTTTTCTGGACTGTGTGTGTACAGTGTTTCTGCTGTTGGCACCACAGAGAAATGTAATCACCACATTCTCCGGGCCTCCAGGGAAGGGCAGCTGCACATTTTCACTGCCACATGGCCAGCGGAGGCTGGATTTGCTGCCTGTTCAGCCTCCCTGCGGGACCAGGCCGACGTCTTGGGTTATCGGGGGAGCTGGGAGTCATCCCACTTTCCTCTAATGAAGAAAAACGTGTTGTGTTGACAATCCTGGAGCTTTCCAAGCATATTATGTTTCGTCTTGTATTGGTCAGTGGAGCATGAGGCGAATGTGAGGTGAATTTTTGGCTTGTTGAGGGTGATGTCACAGTTGTATCAGATGCCAAAATCAAACAACAAACAGAGCGAACAACAGAGGACAAGGTATGTGTTTAGTGATAGAGAAAAACAGAGTGATCAACAGTTTTTAGATGGATGGAAACATCATATGTTGTTTTGTATTAAATCATGACCCAGATTGTGATGTATGTTTATTAGCCTTAGAGTAAGGGATCCTTTTTAATACCACATGGTGTCAATAAGCACAAACAAAAAAATGGGTAACACTTTAGTTTAGGTCACAATGCACGGTATTAACAAACCATTAACTTTACTAGCTTAATAAACTACTAATTAGCTGTTTATTAATAGTTAGAAAGGTAGTAGTTGGGTTTAGGTATTGGGTAAGATTAGGGATGCAGAATAAGATCATACTTTATAGCTACCAATATACAGTTAATATCTTAATAATAGGCAGGTAATAAGCCAGTAATAAATAGCGTGAATTGTGACCTAAACTAACGTGTTACCAAAAATGTACGTGAAAGAGTTTTTAATTTGAGCGTAGAAATGCTAACGTTACAATTGTCAGGGTTGCCAGGTCCAAGAATATTTTACAGCCTAATGACAACCTAAAACCCACCCAGTGGCGTATTTAGGCATGGGCAATATGTGCGATCGTGCGGGGCGGCATCTTGCTGGGGGCGGCAAGGGGAAACGGTGCAAATGAAAGAAGAAAAAAAAACGTGCCCCGGTAAAAATCATATGTGCCCCAGTAAGCTTTGAGATACGACTTACTTTATGCAAGTGTATTAATCCCAAGAGTGCTAACCCAGGAATAATGACGTTAGGGGCCATTCACATTTGACATCTTTTGTAAACGCAAGGTTGTTTTTCTCTGTGCAACAGAAACAACACTGGTAAAAGCAAACTGACGCATGCGCACAGAAAACCATTCCCGCACGCCTCACACACACTGCTCCTGATCCCAGTGTGAATCCCGTTTGTTTACATGGACGCTGACCACCACTGAACCCACCCAAAAGGAATGAAAAGTATCCCTTTGCGTTTTTATATTTAATAGTTTTTTTTCTGATTGAATTAATTGGTGGATAGCTTTACCATATATTGTCTGGTCTTTTGTGATTCTGTACAATATACATGTTAAAGTACCAAGTTCTGATCCATACACCAAACAACTTACAACGTTTTTAGTAGTCTTTGGGTTGTCAGGTATCTATTCTGGGATCAATGTCTATTAAGAAATGATTCCATTTTCATTTTGTATTTGCAAAAAATAATCGTTTTGGCTGCTGCAGCACGTTACAAGTGTAGCCCGAAAAAACATAACCTGTAAATTCAAGTTTTTCCCCTCCAACTGCATTTTCAAAAGAGCTCATTTGTGCTGGAAAACCACCACCATGGCAACACTGGTGTGTGTGTGTGTGTGTGTGTGTGTGTGTGTGTGTGTGTGTGTGTGTGCGTGTGCGTGCGTGTGTGTGTGTGTGTGTGTGCATGTGTGTATGTGTGTGTGTGTGTGTGTGTGTCTCAGGGAGACTTATGTTATATGTGTTTATACAATACAGTGAAATAATAAGAACACCCTAACCCCTTATTTAGTAGTTTGTTATTTATAATATGATTGTGGGTTGAGTCCTCCTAAAGTAAAATCTGAGAATGGCCCCTGTCCATGTCTAATCTCAGATATTCAGACAGTGATTTACCTTTTCATAAATCATTATAATATTGGTGTCTGGGATTCAGCAACTCAATAGACTGTAGTGGACACCATCATTTTGTAAAAGATTCAATTTTACAGTATGTGTGATATGACTAAACAGTGATCATAGTATTGAGTTTGAGTTTTTGCAATTCAAATAAGTAGAGGCCCATTATTCCATATCATTACAGCAGTATCAAGCAAACAGAAGCATATTTTGAATGCAGTGATATGGGTCATTTCAGTGCTCTTCAGGCTGTTCCCTGCGCTCCTGCCTTTTGTCTTGAGTGCAATGTTCTTTATCAGGAAACACAAAGACATGCTTTAGTGACAAATTGCTCTACTCTCTCTCCCTCTCCTTTTTTTCTCCCCTTGAAGTTTGAATTGAGCAGAGAGAGTGAGAGAGATTGATTTTTGTTTTGTTCTCATTTTTGTTCTGGGTGAAGCATTAACTCACAACACTCAGAAGGCGATGCAGGCGGCAAGCCACGAGGCGGGCACATGATGTTCTTGTTTTTGAAGAGATGACAGCTGTTTGCTTTAGACATCTGTCAAGTTAATTGTACATTACTTGCCCTTAAACCCTGCTTTGATCAGCTGTACTTTATACCTGGGTTAAACTTTAGCAAGGAGTTCTACAGTATGTGAAGTTGTTTTCGCTGAGGACATGATAAAAGCACAATATATATTTTGTCCATATTCATTTTTTTTCCCTGCTGTTTTATTACATATTTTTTCATTCAATCTCTGTTAAATCTATCTTCAGTGTTAAACAAAAATGCATAAACTAAATGCAGTAGATGTATATTTAACCCCCGAAAAAGAGCAAAAATTCTACTAAACATTAATTTAGACAGGTTAAGTAACCTTTCCAGCATTTTTTCCAGCACAAATATATAAATATTCTTATATGAAGTTATAAGAAGTTATATGAAGTTAACTTGATAAGTTTAGTTTTCTGAAAAGAAAGACTTCTCAAGTTAAATTCATATAGCATATTATTATTATTATTATTATTATTATTATTATTATTATTATTATTATTATTATTA
>CAIGQV010000001.1:18582337-18612754 GCA_903798115.1 Danio jaintianensis
TATTATTATTATTATTATTATTATTATTATTATTATTATTATTATTAAAATGTTAGTAGAGTGTGTGTATATACTGTATATACAGTCAAGCTCGAAATTATTCATACCCCTGGCAAAGTCTGACTTAAAATTACTTCTTTTTTTTCTTTTTTTTGCCTGAAAATTACACAGGCTTTCCCCAAAAGATAATAAAACGAGGCAAAGAGGCATCATTGTGTAAAAAAAAAATATTTTTCAGCTTTTATTTACATTTGAACAAAACCTTTAAGTCAGAAGTTGCCAAGTTTAAATAAATGATCATTTAGTAGATTTAAAATTGTAATAAAATGACAATTGCTGGCAATTAATTAGCGCTATGATCTGTAACAGTTTTTTTTTATTCATTCATTCATTTTCCTTCGGCTTAGTCCCTTTATTCATCAGGGGTCGCCACAGGGGAATGAACCGCCAACTTATCTAGCATATGTTTTACACAGCAAATGCCCTTCCATCTGCAACCCAGTACTGGGAAGCATCCATACACACTCATTCACACACATACACTACGGCCATTTTAGTTTATTAAATTCACTTATACCGCATGTCTTTGGACTCTGGGGGAAACCGGAGCACCCGGAGGAAACCCATGCGAACACGGGGAGAACATGCAAACTCCACACAGAAGCGTCAACTGACCCAGCCAGGGCTCGAACCAGTGACCTTCTTGCTGTGAGGCAACAGTGCTAACCATTGAGCCACTGTGTAGCCCCATCATGTTCTAAATACACATCAGTAATGATTATTTGAATGAGCATGTATTTAAAGCATTGTAACAAAATATGTACTTAAATATTGTATAACATTCATTTTTTTTATGCTTTTATTCAAACGCAACATTAAGTTTTGTGCAAGCAGTGCCTTTCCTTTCCATCCACTCAGGGAATTTTGGAACATTTTGACCCAAAGCTAAAGAAAATATCTCACAATAATACAAGCCCCTCTCGCCTCCTGGGGCTGCACAGAATTAAGGAGTGGTCTTGCCTAAAATAGCTTGTGGTCTCTTACCATCTACGAGGCATAGAAATGCATATGGATTTTATGAGCACTATACTCTCAGGGCGGTTTCCTATGGCCTTCTCATACAGAAATAAATGGAGAGTAAATGTGCCTATTCCCCAGGAGAACTGACACCTGCAGAAAAGGAGGTTTGAGAGGTAATGTAGCATAGCATCTTGTTATTGAGCTGAGGGACAGGCATTCAGCATTATGCAATATTTACCTCAACGGCCGCCTCTGAGCGCAGACTCAAATGCTAGTAAAATAGACTGAGCGGGGGACATTTATGAGATCATCAGGTGACATTTAACTTGATTAACATCTTTTGAGCTTTGCGCTTTATGAGGGCAAGTACAGTTCATTTCGGAGGAGAAAATGCACCAGAAAGCTTTGCATTACAAAATAGATTTATTGAAGTATACTCTTTCTAAATGAGAACAATTGATTAGCGCTTGATTTATTTTAGCAGAGAGCGGTGTGCAATTGTTTGAGGCAAATTTGCCATCTAGAAATGAGCAGAATGCTGTTTAAAGGGCTAGTTCACTCTAAAATGTTAATTACACTGTTAATATCCTCTGGTCGTTCAGGTGATGTTTTTTCTTAGTTAGAAAGTTTTTTTTTCTTAGTTAGAACAACACACTTAATTCACAAATACACTTCATTAAACATGTACACATAGACATCACCTATATGCTATATAACGTCAGGTTAATTATCTTTATATATAATAACTCTAACTGTCAAAAGCTTTTAGTTACTAGTTAATTATTTCAAGTTATTAATAACTAGTAAAGTTATGATAACTACACTGTAAAAAATCCAACTTGAAAAAAGTTTTTTTGTTGGTTTGGCAAAAGTCAGTAAAAATGTCTGTACAACTACATTTAACACGTTTACTTAACCTAAATCAAAATTGTCTTCATTAAGTTAAAAAGATTAGTTTTGTGAGCAAAACTTTGCAAGTTCACCCAAAAAAAAGCTTCTGCCAACTTGTTACTTTAAGTTGAGTTAAGACAACTTAAGAAAGACTTTTAATGTGAATTTTCATCTTACATTAGTTCGCTCTACAAAAAGAAATGCTTAGTCCAATTTCCAAAAGAGTTTTTTTTGTTCACTCAATTTCAGACATTTTGGGTCAGTGCATCTGATGTTTTCAAAAGTTAAGTAAACAAGAAAAAACGAAAGGAAATACGGACTCTGCTTTTCACTCAACTTCAGGCATTCCAGTTCTGCAGACAAAAAAGGTTCAGTTGGCACATCTTAAAATGTTTTGTTACAGAGTAGTTCACCTCTCCAGAAAACTAATATTCTCATGTTGACCTCACAATGTTTTTTGTATTATTGACAAATAATTTTAAGTCAGTGCAGCTGATGTTTTCAAAAGTTGAGTGAACAAGAAAAAGCGAAAGGAAATAAGGATTGTTTTTTTGTTGTTGTACTGGCTTAAATGTTTTTACAGTGTAATAACCTTGACTTTTTCAAATTTGATTGTAATTGAATAATGTGCATCTTTTGTAAAGCTGCTTTGAAACAATAATTATTGTGAAAAGCGCTATACAAATAAACTTGAATTGAATTGAATAAATAAGGTTTTTAGATGAAACCAAAGTCTTTGGTGGCTTAAAAAAATCAAGTCAATGGCTGCCAGCATTTTGAGAGTCCAAAAAATATATGCATGCATAAGAAAATTATTACATGTGGTGCTCGACAATACATTGAGGTCTTACTGTATGAAGTAAAACTATGTGTTATTGGTCTGATTATTTACAACATTATTATATTTACTCCACAGCCTTGGCAAATGATCCTGAGCATGTTCATGACAGTCTGGAACATCTTGTCTTATAATAATGTATATGTGGGCGTAAACTCATAAGAGAACTGTGAGTCTGTTGTCTGTTTTTAATGCAGATGGAGTATGCACATTGTATTGTTCATTAAAATGTTACTTACTTTTGCTTATCCTGGATTGATGTAAAAAGTACAACTACTTTCATATGCGCCATCTCAATTGAAGGGTTGACTTTTCACGAATTGGCTATGTGTCAAAAACAGTGTAATACATCGATATGGATTGATACATTAATCAAATCACAATATGTGTTCATCATTAATATTACGAGTAAATATCAATTCCTATGCAAATAATTGTTTTTATTTTGAAATGCCAGTCTATGTACTTCCATTAGTAGCATCTGCAAAGGAGTAGTAGCAGCAGAAAATTACTAAATTCTGTCTGCTGTAGGGTGGCACGGTGGCTCAGTGGTTAGCACTGTCGCCTCACAGCACGAAGGTCACTGGTTCGAGTCCCGGCTGGACTAGTTGGCATTTCTGTGTTTGCATGTTCTCTCCGTGTTCGCGTGGGTTTCCTCCGGATGCTCTGGTTTCCCCCACAGTCCAAAGACATGCCGTATAGGTGAATTGAATAAATTAAATTCTTCGTAGTGTATGAGTGTGTGTATGAATGAGTGTGTATGGGTGTTTCTCACTACTGGGTTGCGGCTGGGAGGGCATCCGCTGCGTAAAAGATATGCTGGAATAGTGATTCCGCTGTGGCGACCTCTGAAATGGAGACTAAGCCGAAGGAAAATGAATGAATGAATATGTCTGCTGTCTGATGCAGATCATGGGTTTAGAAACATTTTGTATTTAAAGGGATTTTCAATCAAGGAAGTTTACCCAAAAATGAAAATGTCCTCAAGTTTAAAACCTCAAGTGGTTCTAAACTATGAGTTTCTTTCTTCTGTTGAACACAAAACAAGATATTCTGAAGAATAATGGAAAAAGCAGCCATTGACATACAAAGTAGAGACAAAAAATACTATGGATGTTAATGGATGATTTTTCCAATATTATTTAGTGTATTTTCTTTCAACAGAAGAAAGGAATTCAATTTGGTTTTGAACAAGTGGAGGATGAGTAAATGATGAGAGATTTATTTTTTTTGGAGTTTTTTTCTTTTTAAGAAAAAAATACATGACTGACTGACAGAACTCATGTTGTTTGGGAAGGTTGTCAGGCACAACTAATATACTCTGGAAGTTGTTTGATATTATTAAGAAATTTTTTTTTATTATTATTATTTTTTTTTTTAAGAACTAGAGACAATTATGTTGTTTCCTTATGAGGACAGTTAATTTGAATTATACATTATCATGATTGATTGATTGATTGATTGATTGTATTTTGAAGTAATTAATATTAAACTGGTTATGCAAAACATACACATCTTCATTTCCATAAATTGATTATTGTACCACTGAATTGAATCGTAATCTTTTCACATAAGTTTTTGAAATGCTGGTAAATATTTTATCAATTATTACGAGAACTAATTAAGGACATATTGTGAGCAGACATCAGCTATACACCCCTGGTCATTATATGTGACAGGAACCTCCCGCTTCTGACTGCTGGAAATGCATGTGAGTGTTTAAATCATATGCTGTGGATTAAAGGTAATAACATTGTAAATAATGTTCATTTTCTGGCACAGACACAATCAACACTTTAATTTCATTATTTTTTTTGTTTGTATATGTTCAGTCAAAAATATTCTGTTGTGTTCTACTGTAATAAAAAATCACCATCAAGGTCTGAGGGAGAGTTAATGACCAATGTTGTATTTTTGTGTGAAATATCGCTTTTCAGAGTTCAGAGTGCTTTTCTTATTATTTATGTTGTCTCATACATTCGCTTCAATTTAAAAGGCACAGAATAGCAGGTTTATTTTTAATGCAAGTTATTTTATACATAAATGTGAATTCCTCTAATACTTTGACAAAATTGTTATTTCAGCTCACAATAGTGCATAAAGCATCCCATTTTTTTGTGTTAATGTGCACTCTCGCGTCTGTACAGGTTGGCTGATTTTGAAACACCAATTCCACCAATTCCAAAACCAAATCCGTTCCTTAAAAATCATGACAAATTGCCCACAGGGAGCGAAAATCCAGAAGCCAAAAAGTGATGTTTCTTACCAGGGCTTTAATATAGATGAATTGGCAAATGCTTAATCAGATTAAATGTGATTAATGAGTAAAATGTGTTTTCGTCACCTTATTGTGGCCATCAAAATATATTGAAAAATGTTGAGTGTGTATAGCATATATATCATAACTCCAGACATCCAGGGGGGTTTGGCATGTAAGCAGGGAGCTTTGGAGATGATCCTTTTAATTTAGTGGGAGCCTCTGTGCTGTGAGAGCCAAGCTGATTCACTTCCTGTGGATGATGCCATCTGCTTGAGGGCAGCAAACAAACAGACAGACCAAACAAAGGCAAAGCTTTCTTCGCTGCCTGTGCGTGAAGCATGCCGAGTTGGGTGCAGCTTAAATAAGGTTGGGACTTGATTTTATTTCTCAAATTGAGAGGTAGTCAAATGTGAATGTTTCGCCCAGTGTGTGTGTGTTTTGGCTCATGAAGTCACAGCTGCATCGTGTGCTCTGTAGTGTATTGTTGTAGTTTTTTAAATCTTCTGAGCAACATTTTTAAATGATACTGTAATTTATGTATTTCACAAATGCAAATAGTACTTTGCATGGTCTTGATAGATAGACAGACAGACAGATAGATAGATGGATGGACGGACGGATATTTACTTTCTACATTTCCGTTTTATAGTTATTTAAGCAAAACATTTTCTTGGGACTATAATTTCAATTGCCCATTCATTTACAGTACTCCACATCCTACTGGCCCATATCTATCAGCTGATAAACCACTGATAACGCCCATTCAATCGACTGATACCATTCGAAGCGGGTGCAGATGGACATTGTCATTATTCACCTTCTTTTTAATTAGAATGATGCATGGAATCAAATGAGCACATTCATTCGTTTGTTTGTTTGTTGGTTCATTTCTACTGTTTATTTATTTAATGTCTATATGTATCTATATATCTATTATGTACTGTAAGCATCTTACTAACAGTCCAAAATATGGATTTACATTTTACCTACTTGTATTTTTAGAATGCTGCAAAAGTGAGTGTTGGAGTGGTGGAGGAGAGAGAAGACAGTCTAACAGAACTTTTCAGAATAATTGAGTTTTTAATTTAGTGTTTCATGATATTTAGCACTCTTAGTGGTATCGATGTAAAAATGTATATTTGACGAAGAAGATGTCAGTACCTGTGTTGTCACTTGGGTCTTTGTGATTCTGCACAAACAGCTGAAGATTCATCTTTTTTTCAGCACTTACTGTAACTTTCTGTTGCAACACTATTACACTACTTGCACTGTAAATCATTTAAAAAAAACAAGCAACTGACATACCGTGTAACTACATGTTGTCTGAATTTTCACATTTGCTTCTAATTAGTTGAAGGTATGGTTAGTTTTAGGAGTAATGAAAAAGATTAGTATTAGTGTTATACTGTAAAGGTTATGACTTTTTATGTACTGGGTTGCAGCTGGAAGGGCATCCACTGTGTAAAACATATGCCGGAATTTCGCTGTGGCGACCCCTGATAAATAAGGGACTAAGCCGAAGGAAAATTAATGAATGAATGAAGGTTATGATTTTTGGTTTGGGGTAAGGGTTGGATGACACTTGGCAGTGGAAATTTAATTAAATATAAATGCTTTAAGTTGAATTAAAAGGCATTTAAATGTATATCTATATGTTGCATCAAATGGTAAAATTATACTTAATACTTTAATCCAACCTTATTGCAAACTGTGACCTATTTTTTTTTGTCTTTTAGTTTATTTAATTAATTGTTTGGTTGGTTAATTGGTTGTTACTCTTTTTTGGGGATCCTCTTTAAACAGTTTGCTGTCTTTTCTAAGTATCTTTACTCTTGTATGTAAACCAACTCTCTAATTAGTGTAAACTAGTTAGTCAGTTAATAGACAGTTAAATGGATAGTTCACCCAATTTTTTTTTGTATTAATTCATCATTTTCTCACCCTCACGTTGTTCCACACTTTTATGAGTTTCTCTTTTCCATTGAACACATAATAAGATATTTTTACAAATGTAAGAAACACAAAATAAATGATTTTGTGTTCAACAGAAAAAAGAAAATTAGTTTGTGACAAGTGAAGGGTGAGTAAATGATGACAACTTTTAGTTTTGTGTGAACTCTCCCTTTAAGTTAGGGTTAAAAATATCAAATTTTGTGTTCAGCAGAAGAAAGAAACCCATAATCATTCATTCATTTTCTTTTCTTTTCTTTTCTTAGTTCCTTTATTAATCTGGGGTCGCCACAGCGGAATGAACCGCCAACTTATCCAGCATATGTTTTACGCAGCGGATGCCCTTCCAGCTGCAACCCATCACTGGGAAACATCCATACACACTCATTCACACACATACACTACGGACAATTTAGCTTACCCAATTCACCTATACCGCATGTCTTTGGACTGTGGGGGAAACCGGAGCACCCGGAGGAAACCCACGCAAACACGGGGAGAACATGCAAACTCCACACAGAAACGCCAACTGACCCAGCCGAGGCTCGAACCAGTGACCTTCTTGCTGTAAGGCGAACGTGCTACCCACTGCGCCACCGTGCAGCCGAAACTCATAATCATTTGGAGTAAATTTTCATGTTTGAGTGAACTATCCCTTTAAGGTTAGTAGAATAAGCTGACATTCACATGCAAATTAGTGGTCAGTAGTATGTTGGATGAAGTCCAGAATAATGTTTAAGCAGATATTAAGCTAACAGCTGTAGAATTCTTTTTTTTTTAAGTTGCTGTTTCTTGTTCTGCAAAGTTAATTTGAGAGTCCAGCACTGCCAGCAGCACATTCTCAGTTAAAAGCCTGCTTGAAGACACTCCAGAGTCTGTTGGTCTTCCTACAAAGTCTACAAATACTGCTGTAAGGTTATTAATCAACACAATGTCTAAAGACATTAAAGTGCTACCGTTAGCTAAAAGTCAGGTTAAAAAGCTTTTCATTTGAATTCTCAAACTTATAAATAGTGATACGGGCTGCCCTTTCGGTTTATTCACTCATCTCTACTCTAACTGCAAATGATTTAAATTTTACCTTGAGTTTGTAAAGATTTTGTCATACAATATTTTGCAATGCACCCTATTTCTTGGCAGATATTGTGCTTCCGTAGTTAGAGACATTTTTTTTTTTCTTGACAGATCTTTGACTTTCACTGCCGTCTTCTCTCTTTCACTCCTCCGCTTCTTTTGTTAGGGACAGAATCGCTAGCTTGTCACCAGCAGCCTTGTGAAAAGAACATATTTCAACACCTTGACAGTTTCGCTGTCTTGATACCTCTGGATGACATCAAACTACTAAAGCCTACATTAGCCCCCTGCTGTTGTCAAAGAGAACTCTGTTGGTTTACGCTAAGCTTAGAGGCAGGAGAGCAAACAGATGGTTTTCATTCAGTGGAGAAATTGTCTACTGTGAGGCACAATAGCACGGGGGACCTTCACCTTCCGCAATAATGATGAAACTAACACCTCGGCTTTGTGAATAATTTGTGTGTGTGTTATATGGCGGCTGTGTAAAGCCCTTTCAGATAGGGATGCTCGGTTAAACAAGTAAGAATGCCTAGAAAGTAAGTCAATGCGTATTGTTAGATCATATTAGACTTGTTTCAAACTGTTTGTTATGAATAGAATATTTTCTACATGCTGTTGTCTTTGCCAAAGCTACTGAATGCGCTCGCTATGTTAAATGCTGTCTTTGTCACCATATTTAATTGTCTTGTCTACAATTGATATGTATTAGTGTTCTCATACATAACATTTACATATTTCTACATTTGTTTACGATATATGATGCTAAATTTAGTATTCAGCAGGCAAACTTACAATTACAAATGCAGGTTAAAATAAAATAACCCATTCAGACTATTGCTGTATTTTTTATTTGATTTAAGGCAGATTTTTAATGAAATATATACTGTATGCATATATTTTGAATGCATATTTAGGCAAATTTTGGATTTGTTCCTTTTTATCCCATAATGAAACAACATTTTCACAACAGTACGTTTTGTGTTATTTATAACATGATAGTGTAACTTGTTTTATATGATATTATTGATCATTATACTGTAACTATTCTTAATATTACTATATAAGTACAGTATTGTGTGGCTGTATATAGTCATGTGAAAAAAATATGACCCTATTGAATTACATGGTTTTCCATATCAGGACATAAAAAAATATATGCAAATTTTTAGGTCTTAAAAATTAAATCTGAAAAAAATAATACAATCACATGACATAAACGTGATCAAACATTGTCATTATGTATTTAAGCTAAATAAAAAGATGTAAAATGCATGGGTGACAAACTTACAATAAGACACCCTATTATGCAGTTATCAGATTGACTTTGTTTTGCACAAATTACTTGAAGTATAGTCTGTATGTCTTTATCAGTCAGAATTTTGTCTGTTTTTTTTACACTGTTGCTCCATTTTATTGAAGTATGTGGGCCTTTGTTTATGTATAGCTCTCGCCTCAGTATTTCAGTCAGCATGAGCTCTGGACTTTGACTGACTATTGAGGATTTTTTTTGTTTTTCAGCCGTACTGTTTAAGATTTGCTGGTGTGCTTTGGATCATTGTCTTGTTGAATGACCCAGTTTTGGCCAAGCTTTAGCTGTCCGACTGTTGGACTCTTTTGGACATTTGGCTCTTGAAGACTTCGGTATACAGAAGAGTTCATGGTGGACTTTTTTAACAGTCGAGACTTTCTACTGCAATCATTCAAAACATGCCATACATGTCCCTTTTTATTTCTAATCGCACTTTCATGAACTTTATAATTTGTACTCCTGGATGACAAAACCAGTCTTATGTTACACAGGTATGCTTTTTTGTTTGTTTTTAAATTATAGATTTTTATTTTATGTCAAAAGGCATTAGAATATAAAGATCAAGTTCATGAAGATATTTGGTACACTTCCTACTGTCCATATATAAAAACTCAATTTATGATAAGAGGAATTCAAAAATTTTAAATGCAATTTTCTCACTATTTAGATTTTCTTTAACCATCTGAATCCAGATTTTCAAATAGTTCTATCTCAGACAAATATTATCCTATCCCAACAAGACATACATTTTGATACAATGGACTTATTTAGCTTACATTTGATGTATAAATCTAAATTAAAACAACAAAAACAAAAGACATGTATGACCGGTTTTGTGGCCTGTAGAGTCTGCTATGAAGTTCTTTGGTTGTCTGCTATTTATCTGAGTGTTTCTCTGTCTGATCTTGGGTGAATTAGCTGTATCGTTCAATCCTGGAATATTGGTGTGTGTTTTGAATGTCTTTCACTTGTGAATAAACTGCCTTACTGTGGAATGATGGACTTCAGATTGTTTGAAAATGGCTGTATTTTCTCAGTATTTAAATTCCCAGAATGATTCAATAGGGTGTCTACACTTTTTCACATGACAGTTTGTGTGGATGACTGGAATCTGGTTGGCTATTGATGTTTTTCTGTTTTTTTCATCATTGATTAGTAATTTAGATTGATTAGTAGAAGTTATATCTAACAATATTGTTTTTCTGTGATGTTACTGTATGTGAACTATTCTTTTAAATAATTAAACAAAATGGTTTAAACTACAATTTATTTATTTTTAACAGAAACATTTTTGAGACCATCATTGTCACTGTATATTATATAGAGTAAAAAATGCAATTATCATTTTCTCACTGCCAAATTAATTTCTTTGTATGGAACACAAAACATGATATTTTGAAGATTGCTGGGGTCCATAGGGGTCCATTGACCCCAGTGACATTCATTGTATGAACATTATAACTTTGAAAAATAGTACAAACAGCATCTTTAAGATGGCAGGAAATGACAGAGCGTTTGATTGCACAACGGTCATATTGTATTCAATGAAAGTCACGAAAGCAGACAGATTTCATCCTTCATTCAGTGGTTTGGGTGACCAAAATCCCTTTAAGGCAAGTTGGCATAAAAGCATACAAGAAAGCACAAAAACGAGTCTATTTTCCCAGAAGGACAGGATGTGAATTGTATCCTTACAGTTATTAATATCACAGAATCATTTCCTCTGTGGAGCCTTTCTAGTATATCTGTGCATCTCTTAACTCAAAACTGAGATCTCCTGTGATTTTATTGAGTTGGGACCATGCCAAGGGTTATTCTGTGTTCATAAGTACATTACATTTATTCCCTGAGTAATGGACTGGCAGACTGGAAAACAATGCAGTAAAATATGTCCTTTACAAATAATTGTTTGCAGAGGAGTTGGTTTTTTGGCTCGGTTTTCTACAAAGACGCTCTGCATTATTTATATGAATGACATTCATACTAAGGTGTTTTCTCTGGAATGGGGCCCGATCTACATAACAACAGACATCAAAAGATCGGGGTGTATAAATTCTATCGGCTTTACTATGGATCCGAACACAAAGCTTTCTGAATCCATTGGGTCTTTGAAAGGGACTGAATAGCAGTGTTTAAAAATGCATGGAAGTGTGAATGTGCCGATTCTCCTGCGGGGGCTTGGATGTGATGTATGGACACTTTATTGAGCAGTGAGTGGTTTTGAATGTGATGTATTAACAGGCGGTGCTTGCGAAGGCATCGCCCGGCAGAGGAAGTGATGGCTCCATTTCATAGGATGTTGATTACATTACACCGTGATGATGAATTAGTTTAATTAAATCCAGCCAATGATTTACAGAGGATACATGCCAATATGCGGCAAGAAACAATGGGCTCTGTGCATGTTACTGCCCCGTGGACTTTCTTATTGAAGTTTCTTTTCTTATTAGTGAGGGAAGGCTTGCTGTGATTTAGTGCTTATGGTTCAGGTGTTGGCAACCGTAAGGTCACAGGTTTGATTCACCATATTCACAGCAAAAAAAAGAAAAAGAAAATATAAATATATAAATCAATCAATCAATCAATCAATCAATCAATCAATGAAGGAATAAATAATAAAAAAAATTCTTAGATGTTTTGTCTTGTTTGTAGTCTTAATATTTTAAAAAATCATACTGTAATTCAAGCAGCATTTCTAGACAAGTAAAACTGATTGCCTTTTTTTCAGAAAAAAATAATAAACAAAACACAATGAAGTTTCTATTATATAATAATATAGGAGAAAATAGGGAAGCATACTGCGGTATTCAAACATTTGATTTCTGGTGAAAGCTTGAAATGAAAATTGTCTGTGCTTTGGAGTTAACATATCAGTATGAAATGTCAAAAGCTTCTTTTTTTACTGGATTTGCCTGCCAAGTTTCCATAGCCTTTTGAAAAAGGGCTGATGTTAGTTAACATGCAAAAAAAATAAAAAAAAAATAAATAAAAATAGAAATGCTTGGCTAATAACATTACCTGACGCACTTTCAGAAATATGTTTTAGCATAATATTGTCCAAAAAAAGGAATAGAAAAATATTGTACAAATATTTCATTTCTACAATAATAATGACTTGTGCTTGTGTGTTGCATGCTAGCATATCACATAGTTGATCACTGACTAGTGACACAGCATGCATCATTTTGTGAATCCAAATGTCAACAAGTTAGTGTTCAAGGGACAATGCACTACTTTTCTATTGTTTTTCAAGAATTAGATTGGTGGATGTGTGTGACCATTATGCTCACGTCTCATGTCTTTTCAAGCTCTGCGCACGTTTTTTAGATGCTGTGTCAAGTTAAAAGAAATTCAACTTCTACACGCAGTGCTGCTCATCACTGTCAGTTCCAAAGCAGTAGACCAATCAGAAGAGCTCGGAGGCAGCGCAAGCGTTGCAATTTTTTGTTTACAGATCTGTTTCTGGCTTTTTTTCAAACCATTCCTGAGTATGCATCTCTTGTTTTTAGGAGCAAAGATACATACATTGTCAACAGCCCGTGAGATGGTTTTGTCCTTTTTAACTTTTAAAGATTTTGATTTCTTGCTTAATTACTAGCATGTTAATAGCATCATGTTGTTATCATTGCCCTAGCTTAAACCAGTATGCTATACTAGTATGGTTACAATGCTGTTATTCACATTCTATAATAGGAGTGCATGGTTTTCTATAGCATGTGTAACATTCTTAAAGTTTCTTATTCCTAAAGCTAGTCAGTGTATTCAATATCCGTTGCTTCAGAGTCATATATTAGGAATTATGTTACATGCAACAATTCATCAACTATAAACTGTTGATAAAACATAAAAAACCCAACAAAAATTTATTTATTTATTTATTTGTTTGTTGGATTATTTATTTGTTTGATCATTCATTCATTCATTCATTCATTCATTCATTCATTCATTGCCCAAACGACTGCAACATTTTAAATAGCAGTGTGTTCATTTGCATAGACTCAGATTTTAATAAGCAACAATCAAACAGCATCACATTTGTTTAGCAAGCTGACTAGCATGACTTGCGAGACAAAAGATCATCATCATCATCCATAAGGCTGTCAGTTGTGCCATTAAAAATCAAACACACCCTCGTCTGGAATTACCCTCAGTCTTTAAAAAATCCAATAAATCAAAGCGTTTGCATTAGAGCTGCACACAGCATTCTGTGAGTGAGGCATGTGTACGTGTCCTCATGTAGAGATAACGGACGCGGACAGTTTGGCCTGAAGCTAATCTCTCTGACATTTGAAGATAAACCCAGACGGACATTGGAATGAATGCCACTGCTTCTCAAAACCAACTTTAAGAACACAGACATACAACGCTGCACCTCATGTAAATGACAGATATATAGTTGCCGAGTGCAAAGGAAGAGGGGAAATTACAATGCTTCTCTTAGGATAGTGAAAATACACAATACCGCTACACCTACGCCTTGACAGACCGCTTTACTGCTGCCAAGAGCATCAACAAGAGGCTGATGGCTAAAAGAGCTAATAAACAGCAAGAAACAAGGAATTGGAGTGATATGTTTGTACATAACCACAAGGGTTGTGGCTGCTCAGTCAAAGGTGTTGCATTTTAAGACTGCTTCTTTTCTTGTTTGTGTGAGTGAATTTAAAGCAGATTTGTGTGTCCTGAAGGAAATAGCAATGGTTTGCAGAGTGGAAGAAAATAAGAATATTGTTATGGTTTTAGGAAGTGCCTTTCAGTGTCTTTGAGAGTCTCATGGTCATACAGGTATGGAACTATATCAGGGTGAGTAAATGATTATAGAATAAATCTTTTTTTTTTTCTCTTCACATTGTACAATGTATTTAAAAAGTTTTGGAAAATATGGAAGTCCATTTCTACCACAAAAAGGTGACTCTTTTTTTATTTCAACATTCAGACTTCTTTCCTCACAATTCTGATATTTTGAAAATGTAAAGTCCTTAGTATAAATGAGTACACCACTCGCAGATCTCTCTTTTAAATTAATATTTTCTACAGGATGCTTTACAATAATATATGTGTGCATATACATTAGATTAGTCAGTACCAAAGCCAAAACTGGAACTAATCTAACAAAAAACTTAAAAAAAATACTTAAAATCACAGTCCAAAAATGTGTTCACCCACATTAATATGTTGCGGGAAAATATTAAATAAATTTTTAATAAACTGGAAAAAGCAAGAGAAATATTTTTTGCAATTACTCATTTGAATTCAAATGCATTATCTTTATATTCCTAAAGATGTTAGGTGACCAAAGACTTATTCTAATGGATATAACTGTTTAATAAAACTGTTTTGTTTAAATGCACCAACGGAGAAATGGGCAAAAACATTAACATTTTGCACTTTTGGCTCATTTCTCAGAGTGAGAAATGTATGTGTAATAAAATTGAGCTTTTAAGTACCAAATATGTTACTTACAATTAACGTTTATTCACATATTTTTTTTGTAATATATGCCTTTTTGATAAAGTAGCTTAGGTGTAAGCTACTTCCTTTTGGGAAGTAACTTGTAGTGTAGCTAGTTACTTTTTAGAACTGCAGTTTGACAATGGCTTCTTTTCCTGGTGAGTAGCATGTACTGTAGCTTATTACAGATTCACAAGTAGCTTCTCCAACACCAAGTATGTCTTGTATAAAGATTGAATAGTAGGGGTGTGACAAGATCTCGTATGACGAGATCTCACGAGATTAAATTGCGACGAGATTTCTCGTCGAGGTGAAGAGTTGTCACGTGAATTGTGTGATGTTATTATGGAGCACGAGGGTGAAATTAGCATTGAAGATTGGAGGCAGGATTGGAATTGATCTGCAGATCAAGTGCTTTGCACACACCTGGCAACCCAGGCTAGCCTCAGAGCTGCGCTTGTCACTCGGTTGGGCGGGTGTAACGTAACCGCCTTTTTCACCGGAGTTCAGCGGGTGCCGCGTCCAACATAGGCTACAACAACAGCCGCACACATTATGGTTCGCTATTATAGTCATAAGCGTCGTAAACACAAATGGAATTGAGACGTGGAGTATTCCTAATTTAGTCGCATTATTAAAGTGCAGATAAGTAAATGCCCTAATCAAGCTATTAACACCATGATGGACTTTTAGCCGCATTTTGCGACAGGACATACACATATGGCTGTTTGACACTATTCCAAGTCAGTAAAGCACCACAGACACACACATCTCTAAGCGCGCGCAAACACACACACACACACACACGCACACACACATGCACGCGTACACACACACACAGACACACACACACACACTCACTGAATGAACTCCTGGAGACTCGTCACATCATCATCATCATCACGGAACACACGTTTATGCTGTCCGGGAAAAGCTGATTTTTTTTTATTCGCGTGCGGTATCAAACTCCATTAAAACAACTCTCTCCTATCAGTCCTTACTTAACATTCGCATGAACGCATCCAGTAGCTCAGAGTGAGTCACGGGGTCATGAATGAAATCTTGCTAAATGAAAGTGAAACTGATTTAATAAAATTAAATACCAAAAATTACATATTTTTTTTTTTAAGTTCAGTGTGTGGAAAGAAGTTCGATTTATCATGTGAAACTGTACAGGGGAGAAACCAGTCAGTAGAGTTTATAGCAAAATATTAGCAGTGTTTGCATGTCTGTTATGACATAGAATTCATTTAAATAGAAATAATAATAAAAAAAAAACATTAATTACAATGTTTTTAAAAGCACCTAAATTGTTTTGCATTTTGTGATTTATTTTTTCTAGTTCAATAAAAATCTATTTTCCATTCATATATTAGCACATATTTTTCTAATATTCAAAATTATATATAAAAGGATTATTTTCCATTCACATAGGCTATTAGCAAAATATTTAGCAGTGTTTGCATGTCCTTTACAGCGTATAATTCATTAAAATATAAGTAAAATAACATTCATTACAAGTTCATTTAAAAAAAAGCACCTACATTTGTTTGCAGTTGAATAAAAGACGATTTTCCATTCACATATTTCATCATTGAGGATTTCTTAAAAATTGTGTAAAAATCTCGTCTCGTCTCGTTCTCGTTCTCGTGAACCCAATCTCGTATCTCGTCTCGTCTCGTGGAGTAGGCATCTCGTCACACCCCTATTGAATAGTATACCATAAATATACTTAGACTTGTCTGTCAGTATAAGTATACTCATATAATTTTAAGTTGTTCATACAGTATCTTTCTGAATATTTGTAAAAGTCTCCACTTTCTTATTTTTAGCTCAAAAACTCACTTGAATAAACTTTTTGTAAAGCTGAAAGGGAGCTTTGCTCACCAGTCAATGCCCTCCACCTCCTTACATGAGTAGTGCATGCAAAACTAAGAAGGGTTGAGGGTCAGTGTGTGGCTTCTGAATAGTATGTGACATATTGTCCTGTACGTACTCACTACTCACCAAATATTGCATTTTCCTCCCTGTTTCTTTTTCTAGGGGATGAAATGGTGACCAGGAGGGTTTTCTCATTTTCATCCCAGCTTTATGGGGAAATGTCTGTTCTTTCAAATCCCTTTAAAGTGATTCAACAAAAAAATGAAAAAAAAAAAAAAATGCCTTATTTGCATATATATGAACATTGCATCTTGGGGCCTGTGCTCCCTTGCTGTATAATGATTAAATAACCATATTGAGGCTTCAAATTGTGAACACCCCATATGGAGGCCCATATGATCTCTCTTTTCTGAAAAAGAGACAGCATAGGGTTGTCTTTGAGGACTCTATACCACTGTAGAGTTGTATTTTGGCTTGTGTTTTTTTATTGGCCCTGAGGCTTTTCTGTGGTTTTTGGAGATGTTGGTGAAAGTGGGACTCCAAAGACATGTCCAGGGACTTTATGTACTGCGAACAGTTTGCTTTTCTGGCCAAGGTCAGTTTTAAACTGGCTTTTACACACACATATATAGAACGCTAGTGCATGGAACATTTCAAATGTCACTGACCTAAAGCAAGGGAGGAAAAAATAAATGCCTTGTCTGAGTGTGTAGGAGAGTTAAAAAGAGATTGCAGAAGGGAGGAGAGAGGAAAACACTCTTGTGGTAAACAAGAAATGACTTCAGGAGTGTTTAATGTGGGAGTTTGATATACAATGTCAGCATGTTGTACTAACATACGTTGACAGTGCCGTACACATAATCATGTGGGAATTACTAGTTAACTTACCTCTAGAAAAGAGAGAGGTAAGATTAATTTGTGCATCATTTTTGTCATGCAATATTAGAAAGCATTTGTTGTGCGAGATACTATACATTCGTTTGTTGATGAGAGATGCACATGGGAAATGTGTTTTTTTTATGTTTAAATTCTATATATATTCAAGTTAATGTATTTTTTTATTGATTGATTGATTGATTAGCTGATTGATTGGCTGTTTGATTGATCATTGATTGAAAGATTGATTAATTCATTAAATTGGTAACCTAGGATTTTGACAACAGCAAATGTAAATATAGTCTTATTTGTTTAACCTCATCTAAACTTGAGGGAAAATGTCTCAGATATGTGCACTAGACTTTTTTCTTGTCTCTGTCTGTTACATTCCCCCCAAAATACACTGCTTTTAAACGTATCGTTCACCCCAAAAAAATGCTGTCATCTTTTATTCACCCTCCACTTGTTCCAAACCTGTTGGCGTTTTTTTCATCTGTTAAACAAGATATTTTGAAGAATCTTGAAAACCAGTAGCCATTTATTTTGTATTTTTGTCCTGCTATAGATGTCAGTGGCTACCAGTTATGGTTGAAGTGAGAATTATTAGCCCTCCTGAATTATTAGCCCCCCCCCTGTATATTTTTCCCCAATTTCTATTTAATTAATATTAAGATTTTTTCAACACATTTCTAAACATAATAGTTTAAATAACTAATTTCTAATAACTGTTTTTTTTAATCTTTGCCATGATGACAGTATATATTTGGAACTACTAATTCATTCATATATTTAGAACTACTAATTATACATAATTTTGCTGTGCTATCAAAACATATTGAACATTACATTTCAGGTACTGGTATTGACTTCTAAAATGTAAGCATTGTGTCAACGCTTGAGCTTTCCTTGAAAAATTTCAATCATTTTCCTCAACGAATTCATTATTTTCAATTCCATGATTAAAAATACAGAATGGATGATTTCACGCGAAAGCCTTTCGTTACACATTAAGTAGATGGATTAGCAACTCCCAGCTGATTTCTTCTCTTTTACATTGGGAAAATTGAGTAAATATCACCTTTTTTTTAATTAAAAGCAATATGTGAGGAACAGGGAAAGGGACTGCACGAGTGGGTTTATTTTGACAGCGGACTATCTTTAAACTGACATTGCAGCCATTCCAGCAAGTTAATGAAAAGACCAAAATGCTGTTTGGTTGTTGAGGCTCTACTTTGTATGGAGCGGGAGTACAGACTCCATCTGTATGCTTATTGTTCAGCCCAAATCATTTGATTTCCTGAGACTCCTGGTTTCATTGGGCAACTAATTGAGGCTCGTATTTACATTTCATCCTGAAGGCCTTTTAACACCAGAGCCAGACATCTGGCATGGTAGAAGACCTTGAACTGTAATGAATTGGAGTAAGATAATGTGTGCATTTGTAAGAGAAACTAAACTGCCTTTTTATATAGAAAAAGGCAACAGAGCAATTACACTAACTTTAGATTTGCTTCTCTTTTCCACCCGAGGATGAATAGCAATTTAGCACTCGAGAGTCTTCTTCAGCCTTACCTTATAATGCATTATTCAGTAAGCACAAACCTGAAGTGGGATTGCTCTGCATGATATGTATTACTGTATGTAATGTCAGGATATGACTTGTTGTGAATGTCACATTATGCAGTATGCGAAGTTGGCGAACATCTACACATAGACATCACCTATATACTATATAACTGCAGGTTAGCTATGTTTGTATATAACTTTGACTGTCAAAAGCTATTAGTAATTAGTTAATAGTTAATTAGTTAAAGTTATTAGTAACTAATAAAGCTATAGTGACTAATAACCTCAACTTTTCTGATTTTGATTGTAATGCAATAATGTGCACCTTTTGTAAAACTGCTTTGAAACAATAATTATTGTGAAAAGCGCTATACAAATAAAATTTTACTGAATTTAATATTTAGGCAAAAATAGTGGGAATATGGCTTATGAAAACTTAAAAAAAAAAAACAGTAATTGTAATTAACCTAATGTGCCTAGTTAATTTATTGAGTAAAACATTTAAATTGCATTTTAAGCTGAATACTATCTTGCAAAATAAGTAGTAAAATATTATGCACTGCAATCATGGAAAAGACAAAAGAAAAAAAAAGGTTTGTTTGTTTGTTTGTTTGTTTGTTTGTTTGTTT
Source organism: Danio jaintianensis (assembly GCA_903798115.1). Taxonomy (NCBI): domain Eukaryota; kingdom Metazoa; phylum Chordata; class Actinopteri; order Cypriniformes; family Danionidae; genus Danio; species Danio jaintianensis. The sequence goes on from CAIGQV010000001.1 coordinate 18,602,080, forward strand.
GTTTGTTTGTTTGTTTGGTGACATCGCACATGATGACAGTGCCATGATGATAGTGCAGAATATTTTACTACTCATTTTGTACAGAGTATCTTGTATATATATACAGTATTAATGTACAGTCGTGGCCAAAAGTTTTGAGAATTACATAAATATTGGAAATTGAAAAAGTTGCTGCTTAAGTTTTTATAATTGTAATTTGCATATACTCCAGAATGTTATGAAGAGTGATCAGATGAATTGCATATCCTTCTTTGCCATAAAAATTAACTTAATCCTTTCCACTGCATTTCATTGCTGTCATTAAAGGACCTGCTGAGATCATTTCAGTAATCCTCTTGTTAACTCAGGTGAGAATGTTGACGAGCACAAGGCTGGAGATCATTACGTCAGGCTGATTGGGTTAGAATGGCAGACTTGACATGTTAAAAGGAGGGTGATGCTTGAAATCATTGTTCTTCCATTGTTAACCATGGTGACCTGCAAAGAAACGCATGCAGCCATCATTGCGTTGCATAAAAATGGCTTCACAGGCAAGGATATTGTGGCTACTAATATTGCACCTAAGTCAACAATTTATAGGATTAAGAACTTCAAGGAAAGAGGTTCAATTCTTGTTAAGAAGGCTTCAGGGCGTCCAAGAAAGTCCAGCAAGCACCAGAATCGTCTCCTAAAGAGGATTCAGCTGCAGGATCGGAGTGCCACCACTGCAGAGCTTGCTCAGGATTTGCAGCAGGCAGGTGTGAGTGCATCTGCACGCACAGTGAGGCGAAGACTTTTGGAAGATGGCCTGGTGTCAAGAAGGGCAGCAAAGAAGCCACTTCTCTCCAAAAAGACAGTTAAAACAATGATTGATTGATATTCTGCAAAAAGTATGACGAATGGACTGCTGAGGACTGGGGCAAAGTCATATTCTCCGATAAAGCCCCTTTCAGATTGTTTGGGGCATCTGGAAAAAAGCTTGTCCGGAGAAGAAAAGGTGAGCGCTACCATCAGTCCTGTGTCATGCCAACAGTAAAGCATCCTGAGACCATTCGTGTGTGGGGTTGCTTCTCATCCAAGGGAGTGGGCTCACTCACAATTTTGCCCAAAAACACAGCCATGAATAAATAATGGTACCAAAACACCCTTCAACAGCAACTTCTTCCAACAATCCAACAACAGTTTGGTGAAGAACAATGCATTTTCCAGCACGATGGAGCACCGTGCCATAAGGCAAAAGTGATATCTAAGTGACTCGGGGACCAAACGTTGAAAGTTTGGGTCCATGGCCTGGAACCTCCCCAGATCTTAATCCCATTGAGAACTTGTGGTCAATCCTCAAGTGGATGGTGGACAAACAAAAACCCACTAATTCTGACAAACTCCAAGAAGTGATTATGAAAGAATGGGTTGCTATCAGTCAAGATTTGGCCCAGAAGTTCATTGAGAGTATGCCCAGTCGAATTGCAGAGGTCCTGAAAAAGAACGGCCAACACTGCAAATACTGAGTCTTTGCATAAATCTTTTTATAACTTTGTTATATAACTTTGCATAAGTCATGTAATTGTCGATAAAAGCCTTGACGTATGATAAGTATGATAAGTGTTTAAGTAATTATATTTCAGTACATCACAGAAACAACTGAAACAAAGATCTAAAAGCAGTTTAGCAGCAAACTTTGTGAAAACTAATATTTGTGTCATTCTCAAAACTTTTGGCCACGACTGTATATAGTAACAAATCATGGTTGGAAAAAAGTCTCCAAATGCCCATACAATCAATTGAGCTGTTTGTTTTAGTAATGCCAAGGCTGTTGTTTAGATTCTGAGTGAATGCACTAAAAAAAAAACCACACACACACTTTGAAAGAAGCATCTGCCAAATGCATGTAAACAACATACTCAGTTCAGACATATTCATCTCCAACACTTTTTTTTCTTCTTTTTTTTGTCAGTTCTCCTACATGCAAATACCACAAGCATGTGTTTTCCGCCTCCACTTTCATGAATTTCCTCATGATGGAGGACGTTTCACCATGAGTGCTGTCTGGTTTCTAATTCAGTACGGGGTGAAGAGAAATAATTTCCTATCATCCCTCAACTGCACAGACGCCATCTGTGTTCTCCAGCACGGTGCATCTCAAACTCCTGAATATTCATCTCTCCCTCTCATCTGATTAGATTAGTCCCCAATCAGTTTGTGAGTGGAATGATTCTGTATTTGACAATGCAGTTTTATTAGGATAATCACAGTTTGTCACAGCCTCTCACTCCACTGCGTTAACAGCGCAAAGTATATGACACAGGCCTCCTCTATTGTTGCACCGCTGTATTTACTCATAAATAATGCAGAAACAACTCATGAATGTATAATTAGCGCAACATTTGCCAGTATATCTTACAATTTTAATTGAAGTTTAGAACAGCCATTAATCAACACACAGTATTTGAGCCCAGAAATCCCTTTGACGATGTTTAATCTTACCATTGCTCATTGGAAAAATGTGCCTTAGCCAACATTTTTACAATTTGTTGCAAAACTAAAAACAATCCAAAACATAGAATGCTAAAAAAAAGAGCCAGGGTGGGCTGGACCACTTACACTTGATTGATTGATTGATTTATTTATTGATTGATTGATTGATTGATTGATTGATTGATTGATTGATTGATTGATTGATTGATTGATTGATTGATTAAAAAATAAATAGTAAACTTGTAAACAATGGGCAATAAAATGGTTCATGAGTGCTGATCTTCCAGTTATGTTCTAAGGTGAATGCTAAATGCAGGACCTGTCAGTCTCTTATTTGGTCTCTACTCACTGTGCCCACCCACTATATCTGAGATCCAGTACCTAATGGTTAAACTTGCTAACGTTTTCAAATGACATTGGAAAATACTTCATTATTATTATTGCATTGAAATGGATCTAGGGTGTCAAATAGCTTGTGCAAAGTAGTATCCAATAAGGTTTATCTTGAGGAATATCTACATGCCGTGGCGTAGTGTAAATTATCCTGGGCTAACCAAAATGAACAATCCTGACCTTTTAAGGGACCCCGTGTGATGCATGACTTGTGTGCCTGTTCGCTATGCTTCTGTCATTATGTTGTTTTTGGCCTTGTATGAATCGTGAGCACATGCTCTAAATAATTACATGTGATCTACTATGGTTTACTATGCTTAGTGAACCTACAAAACTAAGTCCAGACCAATAGCTGCATGTTCTTATTACATAATTGCATGTACTTGGTTTTGTTTCGTCTCAACTTGAAATAGTTATTCACGTTGTATTTTGCTAGTTAGCAACAATATATGACATCAGTCTGTTTTTACATCTGGCCACATTTTTAAATAAAGTCACATTTTTATTTTTGGTTTAGGCATATAGTTTTTACTCTTATGTATTTTACTTTTTTTCCCAGCCAAAACCCAATAATGCAGTTCAAATTCCCGCTTTATGGGAGCTTAATCTAAACTTCTGATGTAAAAAATGTTACAAAGTGACTTTTATTGAGATTTTAAGCTGCTTGGACTGATTAATTGTCAGGGTTGGTCATGCAAGTTTCAGTACAATCAAATGAATAAGGAGATGCCAGATTGTATCTTACTCTTCAGACTTATTTATTAACATATATTATGTCTTGTACTATATATTGTTTCAAAGTACTAAAATGTCAATAGAAGTGATTTTGTTAAACTGTAGAATTTCAATTTTAGCCTCAAATGTTGCTGGGACAGAAATCAAAGTCCTATAATGCACTCAAAAAAATGTCATTTTCTGTTTTCACTTATTTAAAATGAGCTGAAAAAACACAATTATTGAGGTTTTTTTTTTTTTTTTGCGACAACCTAATTGTTTTATCTTCAATCCACTAACATTTGTAAAAACTTAATGTTAACTTACGTACTTTGTGTTGTCCCAACACACATCGATTGTGTGGAACCCAGCATTTTTCTACAATGTACAATTAAAAAGTGCAAATAAACAAAAATAAATAAAAAAATAAAAAAATAAAAAAATATAAAAGAATCACCTGCTTTGTCACATGTGTTCCTTTCACAAGTAATTTATAAAGTGGTTTTACTATAGCTCATTTGCAAAAAATGTCATGCATGCATGACTGTAGATTGAAACAAATTACGTTTTAATTGAAAAACCTGTCCTGCATCTTCTCCTCCAACTCTCTAAAGAAAAGCCAAGAGGCTGTGAGGTTGATTAGCATGCCTTTTTATGCTCATGTTTGAAATATGAGTATGCATAGCTAAGGTCACTTACATTTGACTTTCCTTAATTTAGAATATCCTTGGGGCTCAGAAAATGGTGATTTAGAAAAAAAAAAGGAAGAAAGTTTCGGCACATTTCCAATGACCGAGAAAAAAGGAATTGTCTGTGAGAACAACGAGATCCTTTTGTGAAAAGAATTACTGTTATTGGAAAGCAGAAGCGCACAATGTAGGATAAATCATACGCTTGTTATATATATATATAAAGGACGACAATTCCCCATTAAACGACCCCCTTAATTACGGCGTCATTTTATCTTATGAAGTCGAAACGAATAATCCGAAGTCTTCCGGAGGATGTTTTCGGTGGTGTAGGAATCAGAGCTTGGAGGAAACTGGGACTCCAGAGATTTGTAAGAGGTCTTGTCACACGAGCTATAAATCTCATGCTAAGTGGCTGTGTTGCAGTTATGGTAATTGATACCAATGTAGTTAAGGTGCAATGTGACATATTCACAGTGTGCGAGATGGAAGTCGATGTTTCACTTAGACGTGTTTTATGTATTCTTGTGGCTGCTCAAGCAGATGAGGGTCACCTATGTGCCTCATGAATCTTTAAACAGCTGCTTGGTGCAGCCGTGTCAATAGATTTCTCTGAGGCTTTGGCTCCGTCTCTCTCTCCCTCTCTCTCTCTCTCTATCTCTCTCACTCTCTGTCAAACACATAGTGATTTAGAATAGCTTAGCAGTCTAGCCTACATGTGAGCGTCTGTTTACTGTAATGCCTTCAGGTAGATACATTTGCATTTGTAGATGCATTTACAGAGACTGCTTGTTTGCTTTTTTATTAGAGAAAGGGCTATTTAAGACAGTGCTATTGTCTACAGTATAGTCTAATATATTTTATCGAACTTGTGTTTGTCTGGAATGTATACAATTCATTTTTTATTCATATAGCACATTTAGAAACTACCGTCGTAGTTCACAAAGTGCTTCACAAAGTCAGAAAAAAAAACACTGTATCGTATTGAACTAAACTCTTAAGCATTGATTTAAAAAGACCAACAGTTTGAGCACTTCTTATATTAGTGGCCAAGCTGTTCCATAAATTTGGAGCAGCCACAGAAAAGGCTCAGTCACCTTTATTCATATGTATGAATAATAATGTGGTTACTGCAAGGTTTTTGCATTATTATGGGTACAATACAATACAATATTATTATAAAAGTGAACTGGCTGTTGTTTCAATGTATAAGTTTCACATTTTCATTCATTCATTCATTCATTTATTCATTCTTTCTTTCATTCATTCTTTCTTTCTTTCATTTTTTTTATTTTTTATTTTGTGGGCAGTTTGCTTCACTACAACCTTACTGCATTGCAAAAATTCACTTTTACAGTAAAAGATGCATTGGCTTTATCTTGCTAATTCAATTAACGTTCAGTAGGGTAGGTAAGAAGGAGGACATATTGTAAATGAGGGGCCTGTGCCCATTCTATTAGCATTTAACTTAAAGAACAACAGACAGCAAATGGCGCTGAATGAAAGTTTTTACCACAAAATTAAATCACTCCACGGCTGCCAGGGCATTTTATGCTAAACTCAATCAATTGGATTGTTTGCATCCCTCAAAAGCTCAGCAAGTGACATTTGTCTGAACCACGCTGATTTGCATGCAACTGTCTTAGTGGTTATTAAAGTAATTACAGACAATACAGTGAATAAATGATATACTTCTTCAAAGATGACACCAGATGTGTATATAAAGCATCTTTCTCTTTTGTTTTTAGGTCAAGTGGAGGTGATAGTCAGATGCCCCCTAAATCACATACAGTGTGTCGGGTCGAGAAAGTGCATTCACTTCAACAAGCTCTGTAATGGGGCAAAAGACTGTGAGGACGGGTTTGACGAAGGAGTCCATTGTAGAGGTGAGTAGTATTAATTTTAATATCTGTACAGCCATATATGCAACTGTTGCATAGCACCCTCAAACCACTAGCAGCCCCCTTGCTTGGAGTGAGGTAGTTTTATTTTGTTTTGCTTTTGCTTTTGACTTCTAACAATTATGAAAAAGACAGAATTCTGTTCCTTCTATCGCCTTTTCATATGTGACCTCAAAATTAGTTGATTGTGTAACTGTCGGACGTGATTGATAATAATAATTTAGAAAGAGGCGCTGTTCCCTGGGCTACTTCTGTATGTGTAATGTAATGTAATGTAATGTACGTGCAATCTGAGAAGGAACAAACAACAGACACTTTGGTCTTCTTTAATGAGCAAATACACACAAAACATGTAATATATCTGTCCTGTAAATGCACTCACTCAGCACATTAACTGGATACTCTGATTAAGAATAGACAATGCGCTGATTAAGAGCCTAACATTTAAACAGGTTTTTGATTAACTTAATCCAGCGAAAGTCATACTTAAGTAAACACTAATCCAATTAAGAAGTGGAATTTTCCTATTTTAATCACATTAGCAAAGTGTAATATAGACACGTACACACCTTCCTCACACTAATACAATGTAAAATGCGATCAGTTACTTAACTTAAAAAAAAAACAAAAGGTTGCCTTAAAAGCAAGACGTTGATTTTACTTAAAGTCAGTAAACCCATTGACTTAACTTTTATAATTATACAGTTTGTTTACTTAATAATTATAAGGCAACAAGTTTTACTCTGTTTTTTTAAGTAAAGTCAACTAATCACATTTTACAGTGTACCATGGTAGTATAATATTTGCAGAATTTTGCAACAGGATTCACAAATGGCAGTAATCAACAGTTTGATGGTAAATGTAACGAGTAAAACCTCAAGGGAAAAAGGAAAATCTTTAATTATAAAGTAAACAAAACAAAATGAAGCTCAAGTTCATTATTTCAAATGAGGATGCTCGGAAAGCACACACAAATAGAAAGAGGAATGCCACCTCTCACTCTCCACACATTTAAGCGTGACCCGTAAACAACAATGGAGGACATACAGCAGGTCATGTTCTTGTTTCTTGGCATGTGGTTGTTTTTCACAAGACGACTACAAGCTTTGTTTGAGTTGGGGTTTATTGACGTGTGCCGTCAATGTATTAATGTGTTGTATTTCAGGTGTATTTATAAATGTTGTTTCATGTGTTGTTGTTCCCCTGGCTTGTTGCACGGTGACAATTCTTTGTAAACCAGTAGCATTCAGCTGCAAGTCTAGCTTCACCCTTTTGATACCGTAGTGTTGTGTTAGTGTAGTGTCAAAAAGTATGGTACAGTTTGCTTTTTTTGTATTTTGTCAGTGGAAACGGTAATTTAAATATATACCGCATCGTATCGTACTGAATCTTATCACTCAGTGGAAACAAGCCAAAACTGTATGATATGTAAAATTATGAAGAACTGTCTAATGGCATTGTGGGGAGATGTAATGATGTATGCCATTAATCAATACATGTATAATATGTAAAACAGAATCATGAAAATAATATTGACATCTTAATCGTAATTTGTGACCTTGGACCACAAACTATATGTTTTTTTTGTTTTGTTTTTCATTGATTGGAATTGATATTTATATTTGTTTGATATTTATATATTTTACATGAAAGTTGAATAAATAAGCTTTCCTTTGTTGTATGGTATGTTAGGATAGGGCATGACATGAGGGTTAAAAATTTGTCCAAATTAATTGCTTAGCTATGCCCATTACTAATCAATAATTGAGTTTTGATATACAGTCAAGCCCGAAATTGTAATAAATTATTTAATAATTATTAATAAATATAAATATAATAATAAATAATTTGGGGCTTGACTGTTTTTATAGTACAGTAGGTAATTTATAAAATGTTTAATGGAACATTATCTTTACTTCATAGTTTATTCATTTTTGGCATAAAAGAAATATTGATCATATTTACCCATTCAGTATATTTTTGGCTATTGGCAAAAAATCTACCTGTGCTATCTATCATAGAGCCATCTTACAAGTATATCTTATAAGTCTCTGATCTGCTCTGTGTCTGTAGTTGATATAAACTGTGCAACTGCTTTATTTTCATCCGTCAATATTAATGAGCTCACTGTTTGGACACATCCAGCAATTGTATTGACAGGCTAATTCCACATATCTTTACATTAATTGGCTTGAGTCTAATGGAAGGGGAACAGGTGAATGACGCAGCAGGTGTGATGTTGGACACAATCAACTCTTGTTCGCAATCATCTGAGCCACAATAACAAGCAGGTGGAGCTGCCTGGACTCTCTGATATGACAATACGGACACAGCAGTTGGCGTTGGGTGGATGCCCGTTAGTAGAGGCGGCACAACTCGTGCTGGCCAAGACTGCGACCTTTGGCGAACTGGAAAAGTGTGGCATCCAGCTGGGCAGAGCCAGGAGCAGCTGATCCTGGCCTTTGATCCAGAGCCGGGCTGAAAAGCGGCCAGTGACCCATATAAACCACACAAGATTGTAATGTCAAGGTTTCCCGCAGGGCCTACAGCAGCAACATGTTATTTAGTCAATGGAGACTGGCTGGAGGAAACATAATTACCTGCTTGAGAAGGGTGACTTGTGTTTATATGGTGCTGGGTTTAAGTTCACAGTGGGATTAAGACGTTTCTATTAGTGTGTTTGTTTGTATTTACACTTTTAAAATCACACTGGTCTCAATAATCATTTGATTTTTATTTTATGTTCAGTTTTATTTAGTCATTGCACTGAATCACGTATGCTCAAGTAAGTAATGTAAACAGTTTTGCAATTATTTGTAATAAATATTTTCACATTTATATTTAAAATGGTGTATTTATATATTTACTCTCATATTTGCTTATTTATAATAAATATTTCAACATTTTTTAAATTACATTAGCCTCAAAAGACCCATTTTTAAATTATTTGCTTGCGTGCTTACTCAGTTTTAGCCACTTATTTGCTTGCTTATTCACTTTATTTCTTTAAAACAAAGAAATGTAACTTAAATATCTCACTAGTTTTAAAAGAGAAATATTTTTATATTTCTTGTTTAATTACCAACTTATTTACTTGCACTTACCTTTTTACTTTACTTACCTATTTATAATACATATTAATTCATCCATTAATCAATCTATTGTGTCATGGGAGGCTCACTCACAAACACACGGATCACAGGAATGATCCAAAAAACACATATTTATTAACAAAAAGCACTTACAACAGGAACTAGAACATCAAACACAGTCAGGACATGGAGTTTGACAATACAATACCAGACAAAGAACTATACAAACTCAGGGGTATAAATACACAGGACAAGATTGAAAAGATTACAAACAGCGGTGAGACAACAGGTGGAACTAATAAACATTATCAAACGGCGGTAAAACATAACAAAGGAAACACATGACATAAACAGAAGCACATGGAACAAACACATGGGACATCACATGACATAACTACATGAACAAAACACAGACACATCAGACATGTAACACATTGCTTGTTTGTATTTATATTTGCAGATTTTAAATGAAATCCCTCCCATTTTGAGGCCGACCGCAACTTGACGTAGGAGTGCGGTTTTCCCCGACAGCTGCGTATTAACATGTCTCCGTAGTAACACATATAATCATATCAACAAGACAGGACGTGCGCAAAGCAACCGGGAATAAAAGATCTGTTCAGTTCCCTAGGATCATCAGTCATCATAAAATGTGATCAAGAGTGAGTTTTACAAGTTTAACACGTGTTTAAAACAGTGCATGTTTGTAATAAATTACAGCGATTTACTTCAGCTTTACTTCATCATCACAGCCGCGTGTCAGTACAATTATAAAAGAAGACGCTTCAATCCCAGGTTGTGGACGTTAAATCAGGCTTATTTGGACATTAACATAACGGATATCCATACAGCAGTGGATATTAATGTGTATCCTGTCACATTTGCCGTGCAAAAACAGTGCAAAGCTAAACGCGCGTGCTGTCTGTGTCTGTGTGTGTATGTGTGCGTGAACTTTGTAATGACATTGTGTGTGACTCATCGTTGCAACTCCACAACAAATACATCAAATAATCATTGGGAAAGTTTTTACTGTAATATTTCTCACAAACGTTACGTGAGATCTGCTTCCTTCATGTCTGTCTGTTGTCTGAGGCAGCAGAGGGCGGAGACTGAGGTACACTGACAGGCACGTGGGAACGGTGGGCGGGGAGGTCTGTGCCTTTAGCATTAAAGGCACAGTCCACCAGAACAGCTACAAGATGTTAAGAGCTAAAAATACAAACTTCTGAAAGGTATAATACATAATCTGATGGGTGTTTTGAGCTGAAACTTTACAGACACATTCTGGAGACACAAAATACTTATATTAAATCTGGACAAAGAGGTAAACTATGTGCCCTTTAATCTCAAAAGACCAGTCATTTTAAATGTAATATACAATTTTATATATACATTTACTTGCTTATTATTTATATACTTGATTTTTTTTTTT
>CAIGQV010000001.1:18637972-18655954 GCA_903798115.1 Danio jaintianensis
TTTTACTGTATTTCCCATCACATAAATACAGTCTTGGTGAGCATGAGAGACTACTTTCAAAAGCATTTAAAATCCTAGTCATTTATAAGCTTTGATCAATAGTGCATAACATATAATTAATTAACAAGTAAATGAAAAATTCCATCTAAATGAAAAACTAGTACAAAACGTGCAAAACAAACCACAACTTTGTGATTGATAGGACACATTTTTCCTTTAAATTATTTTGCAGTATATTTATTCTTGTTTTTTAAGAATCTTATTAAACATTCACCTTTGTAATGGCCATGTCATCCTCTGCTGGCCTCCGTCACACGGCCCAGGAAAGTAGACGCCTTGAAATTTATATGCATGAGCTTCTACATCTAATGGAAACCCCATAGTTATCCCAGAGCAACAACCTCTTTCTGCTAAATTAATATTAATGTGGGTGAGCACTGAGTTCAGTTAAGTTTATGGGTAATGATATTCAGTTTATTCCTCATAGGAAAGCAGTCACATTGATTAAACGCGGGACAGGTTCTGCATCCAGCAGCAAGGTGTGCAGCTGCCTCAAAGCTATTTCCCAACCAGTGTACAGTGGCGTAATTTCCATTTCATTTAAAATATGTGTGCACCGCACCAATATAAATACAAGGACGCATCATTTTTTTAGGTCACAATGCTTGGTGCAAGGCTTTTAATTTATTATCCTTTTTTCTTGTTTATGCAAAAATGTAAGAAAAAGAAAAACATTAAGCAAACCTTGCATTTTGTCATTTTGCAAACAGTATGAATACGGTTACTCTGAGAATGTTCTATGAGTAACTAGTAATAAAGTTTTAAAGATCTTAGATGGATATCCTGTGGAAGAAATACATAAATGCATTCTCGGAACTAAGGAGACGTAACTTTTTGTGACTTCCTTGTAATCTAGAGCATAGTTCATCCAAGTTATTCTTATTTCATCTTTCTTGTGTATTATTCATCTAATCCAAAATATTTTGTTTAGATTTGATGTTTAGCTGCAGTTGACTGTGAAATAAAATAGCTTGTAGTGGTAAGGAACTGGAATGGGTCAAGACCTGTGTGGAATCTGTTGAGAAATCTTAACTAATTTACATATTGTCAAAAAATGGCTAATGTAGTGCAAATTAATTTAGTTTAATTTACATGAAAACATATTGCATGCCTCCCAACCCCACCACTAAATCCAACCATTATTGGGGGGTGAGAAATTTATATAAAAATGTACAAATGAGATTGCACAAATTCAAACAAATTAGCCACTAAATCAAAAAGTTTTGAATTGCTGAAAAAAGTCTTTCAATAGCCAATCAGAACGAGCATTCAGCAGTCAGTCTCACATTAGAAAGAGATGAATATACACATTAATTATGAATTTATTGATAATAATATACAAAACACATTTAAACCATTTGTACATAGACATAAATACAAGGACATATGAAGAGTTCAGATGCAAAAACCTCTAAATGCCATCTGAAATTTTCTTCTAAAATGAGAATTTGTATCAGGCTCCTACAGTATGTGTAGGTTCAGTAATTCCACTTTTATGGCAAAAAATAAGTTCTTTTCATGGTCTTTAAAGTAAAATAACTCAACATAAACAAAGAAGGCTGAGAAAAATGTTCATTTTCGACTGAAATTTCAGACGGCATTTAGAGGTTTTTGCATCTGAATTCTCTGAAATATATTTTTAAACGTGCATAAGGCATTTATTAAGACTTTCATAGCTAATACAGTTTAATACCTATAGTATATAGTATAGTATTACCTATAGTAATGCCTAATACTCACCATGTGCAATGGTTTGTTTACAACACTCAAATTACACTATGAGCCTTGAAAGCTGGAAAATGTCAATTTACAATCAATACGACAGCACATTCAGCTGCTTTTTTTAAAATTACTTTAGTGCTTAAAATGGATGAAAATCAAATGTTAATCAGATGTTTGTACACAAAAGAAACTGTGAAGGCCAATTAGCAGCAAGAATGTGAATAGTGCAGGTAGTTATAACAATAGCTATTTTAGCATTCACACCAATGATAATGTTCTGTTTATTATATTCTCTCAAAAAGAGGTACACTGGGGCAGCACCTTTCAAAAAGTGCACATTTGAATCCTTTTTACTCATCTATAGCCTGTTTTTGCCTTATTGGTATATATTTGTTGCATAATAAACACATATTAGTAATTAAATAGTACAAATTAGTACCTTTAGAAAAGGTACTGCCCCAATGAAAGCATTGATACTTTTGTATTATTTTATTATTTTATTTTCTTTATTTTGAACATTAGCCATCATGGCCTTCAATGTAATCCAATTTTACCAACCTGAAATGTTCCTGGGAAGACAGAAAATAATGATGCTTTATTCATGACCCACTCTTTCACAAGTGTCTTGCCAATACACTGTACAGGTGTTTGCCATTCCTGCTCTAATCTATAATTTTATACATATTCTAACACCTTTCTAAGCTAGTGAGATTCAAATATATGCAGCACATTTTCTCCCTGTTTTATAATATTTCTCACAGCTTTTAAAAAATGAACCATTGAACACTGGGATTGAATCGTTCTTTTTATTAAAACGACTGCAATTACCTGAGCCCAAACAAATGACCAATCTACAAAAGGGATTACAATCCATTTGGATTTGTTGTCAGTGTTTTCCCTACAAAACCCCCTTATTACAAAGCAGGCGATTTAATGATAAACTTGATTGGATTTGTGGCTGGTGGGGAGAAACTCTCACAGGCAGGTGCCATTAGGCTAGTAATCACTGGCATGGCTGATAAAGACAGAGAATAGCTGTCCTTCAGGCCCCGCTCTTCATAAAACTCAGCCTCCACTTAATCCTCAATGTCTGGCTTATCTTCCACCAATAGCTCCATTATTTCTGTCCCTTGGCACTGCAACACTGATATAAGGACTGTAGCAGAATCTCCCAAGCAAACCGCCTCATTTTTTTTTCTGGTCCCTATAGGAAAGAGAAGCAGAGCTGTGTGGTTTAATCTGAATCCATTCATGATCCTCTTCAATATCTTTGAGAGACAAACTTTTTCTGAAATAAATGGATTGTTGAGAACTGATAAAGACTTTAATAATTTCACTTTCTTTCGGCTTATTTGTCAGGGATCACCACGGCAGAAAGTTTCATTTTAATTTTATTTATTTGTTTGTTTGTTCATTCGTTTCTTTGTTTGTTCATTATTTCATTCCTTCCTTAGTCAGTTAGTTAGTTAGTTAGTTAGTTAGTTAGTTAGTTAGTTAGTTAGTTAGATAATTTGTTTGTTCATTTGTTCAGTCAGTCATTAATTAGTTTGTTTAGGAAATGAAAATTGTCCTGAATAACAAATGTTTAACAAATTCTATATTCTTACTACTTCTGAAGTTAAAACATTGCTATTGTGTTGTTTAAATATAAATAAGAAATATAAATAAACTATAAACAAGAAAATATGTCACATTTTTGATTTTCACATGTTTGAGCAATTGACATTTTAAGCAAAAATTCAAATGCATAACTCATTCATTCATTCATTTTCTTTTCGGCTTAGTCCCTTTATTAATCTGGGGTCGCCACAGCGGGATGAACCGCCAACTCATCCAGCATATGTTTTACGCAGCGGATGCCCTTCCAGCTGCAACCCATCTGGGAAACATTCATACACACTCATTCACACACATACACTACGGACAATTTTAGCTTAGCCAATTCACCTATACCACATGTCTTTGGACTTGTGGGGGAAACCGGAGCACCCGGAGGAAACCCACGCGAACACGGGGAGAACATGCAAACTCCACACAGAAATGCCAACTGACCCAGCCGAGGCTCGAACCAGCGACCTTCTTGCTGTGAGGCGAACGTGCTACCCACTGCGCCACCGCGTCGCCCAAATGCATAACTATAAATTGTTAATCCAGAGAAATTAATAACCTTTATATATAAATTTCTATTAATATTGAGTGGCAATTTAAATGTAACTGTTTTATTTGAAATTATTTTCATTTATAGTTTTATTAACAGTTAAAAGTTAGTATTTTAACCTTTCATTTCCATTTAAATATATTTTACTCAGTTTTAAGTGTAGTTAATTTAGAAAAAAATGTTCTGTGTTCTTGTCATTTGTATGTATATAAACATGGTCGACATTGAAATCTATATATTTAAATCATATAAATAGTTTATCATCGACGCCGATGACTATTGTCATCAATGTCATCTAATGTCATTGATGGGGACCAATGGCAGTCACTGTATTGTATATAAATGTATTAAAACAATGTATATAAACATATATTTTAACTTGTATATTGTTTTGTTATTTTAGGTTTGTTATCTTAGTTATATGAAAAAGAAAACATTTTTGCCAACTAAATATTTTTTTTATGATCTATATATTATTGTACAGTGTGAATATAATACCCACCTTCACCTTTGAAATACATTCCGAAACGGAACAAGAGCAGAAATATCCTACTGACTGCTGTGATTTGAAAATAGGTTTCTGTCCTGAGAGACGTGTTTCTCAATTACCCGTGGCCTCTGCAGAAGCCTGTATTATCCTGTTCTCCTGAAAGCCTGGAATGCCCAGGAAAATGCCTGGCCTCAAGCTGTCCTCTCACTATTTTCCTATCCATCTTTTCCAGAGGCCGGTGAAAGTCCTGCCGCGCTGCTGATTGGAGGCTCGGATAATATTATAATCACAGCCCTAAATGGATCCCGCCTGCAAACCCTCAAACAACTGGACTCAAATGGGACTCATGGCTTGGATTTCAACCATAAAGAGGAATCAGTATGCTGGGTCACATCCTCAGAGTCCTCCGGACAACTGCGCTGCGCCAGGATGAAGAAAGCAAGTGGCTTCACTAAAGAGCAGGAAGTCAAAACCGTCCAGAATCTTCACGGTATGATTCCTGCTAAACAATCCTGCTTACACTGAGATCATGCTGAAATAAAACTATTGATACATTCATTTTTTTATGGGTGATGTGAGATGACGAAATGTATAATTGTGTGCAATTCAAAATCGGATCAGACATTTCAATTCCAAATCAGTAGAAACCGGAGTTCTGATTTAATGTTCCTTTTTATGAAAATGATACAAAATCAAAGACGTTTATTATGTTTCATAATGAAATAATATTAATATACACAGATTATATTGGGCAATTACAGAAAATATAGATGATATAAACCTTTTTTTAAATGCTTCCTTGAGCTTTCAAGATGTGCATTTCATAATATTTAATACTTTCACTTACATTTTTTTTAATGATGGTAGAAGACCAAAATTTCCCACAAATATCCACCAAAATTTACACTAATATTATAAAAATAATTATAATTTAAAATTTTAGGAACATTTCAGTGCACATATTTGCAGAAAATACCAATATATCAATACAAAGTATTCCAAGTTTTTTACTGTATTTATCAGGTATGGGTATGATTTTATGATCCATGATATTAGTTTTATTATATAAAATGATTTATTTTTTTATTTTTTTGAAAATGACAATTTTTCAGAATAACAGAACAATGTTTTCTTTTTGATATTCCACCAAATATTGATTTCTTAACTCGTAAATTCTGAAGATAAAAACATTTGTTTCGTCTCTATGTATTTTATGCCAAGAAAAGTTTTGATCCCACTTTATATTAAGTGTCGCTTATACCTGTGAACTTTCATGGTAACTATATGTGTAAGTAGTATGTAACACTGTTATTAAAAAAAGTTGCACAAATGATTGGGACTTATTCTCTATATTACACAGTAATTTGCTACATTTTTTACACTTTACTTACACACAGTATTTACACATTAGGTATACAGTTCCTGAGGAGTTACCATGTAAGTACACTGTTGTTAAAGAGTTGCACAGAGGCTTAGGTTTTATATATTACAGTAATTTGTGACCATTTTACACTTTATATTGAGTGGACCGTTTCTGAGGATTTACCATGTAAGTACACTGTTAATAAAATGTTGCATAGAAGATATTTTTACAAAGTATACAGTAATTTGTGGTATCACATAAGGTAACACCTTCTAATGCAGTGTTAGTTCTGCCGTTCTTATTCTAATACAATGTTCAGAAGTACATGGTATGCAAACAGGTGTGGAAGTGGGAAAACACCTGCAATTACATATTGTTTTTACACAATGCACTTACATAATTCTTGTTACAGATGTGTACTTTCTTAGTGTTTTTACCAATGATGAACATTTGAACATACACATACTATTCAGTGTGTTGTTACATGTGTGTAGTTACACCAGTATTACACAAGTAAATACTATGTCCCAGTGTGTACATCTAGTTACCATGTAAGTTCACAGGTATAAACGACACTTAATATAAAGTGGGACCAAAGTTTTAAATGACAAAAAATATATCACATAAATTTGTTAAAAATGTCATCAGTTTACATCAGTTAATATGGTTTACACAATAAAACGTCCTGGTTACATACGTAACCCACGTTCCCTGAATAGGGAACGGAGACGTGCGTCGGTTAACAGACTATGGGAGTACTTCAGACGACCAATTACTCTAAAGAGTAAGAAAACGGGCCAATGAATGCCAAAATGAATTGGCAGAGCTCAGCTCCACAGCTGACAGTGATTAGCCATCAGTGCTATATAAGCTACCAGCTGAGAAGCGAGCACTAGAATTTGCCTGCTGAAGAGCCGATCACTCAGCTAACAGCTGGAGACTCAGCTGCTGTGGCAGTGGAGACGCACGTCTTTGTTCCCTATTCGGGGAACGTAGGTTACAAACGTAACCAGGACGTTCCCCTTCATATGGGAACTCCAATGTGCATCTGTTAACAGAATACGGGAGACTGTATGGAAAACGCTACAGCAGCTAAGCTCGTCACGCTCCTGATGTGAAGTTTGCCAAGCATAGCGTGAGGAATGGAGGAATTCTCTAGGGTTCGCCAAGCGGGAAACTTACTAGCAGAATAGAAAAAGTGCATGTATCTCCGGGTTAGGGAGCATGGCGCAGAAGCGTTTTTGACACCGAGCTTAATTTTGTCTCGATTGACCGGAGTAACCCAGTAATCGAGAGGAAACCGACTCCACTCGAGGATTATAAAATCTCGTGAATGTGTTAGGTGTCGCCCAGCCAGCAGCTCTCCATAATCTGTTAAGAGGCGCTGCGTACTCACGCCGAAAAGGAGTGTAGCGAAATTAGCTCAGTTTATGAATATTAATAATAACAAGTTATTATCAATTATGAATATTCAGAACTAACTTAGTTAATTAAGAAAATTAAATAAATATAACAATGACTTCGCCCGCTTGTCTGAGCGGACTCTGTAATTATTTATTTATTTAGAAAGGGAATTATAACTACTTCAGGTGAAGTAGATAAATAGTTTAGAAGTTTTATCAAACTTTAATAAGCTGTAGCAAGGGTCTATCGTTAAAGTGGCCTTTTCTGTGAGGCAAAACAAAGACAATCCAACGTGGTTATAGCGTGATTTATTGACTCGTCTAACATATAACAAACAAACGTACACAACATAACAACAAAAACATAGAAAAGAAGGAAAGCGAGGAAATAAAGAAACTAGATACAGAATGGCAAATCTAACTCAGTTCCACACAATTATTAAGAACCACCAAGACTATAAAAACACCTTTTTGATAAAGGGGCACAGCATAAACGCATGACTAAATACCTGAATTTAGTAGGTCTTTCTCTCTCTTGTGGTGCGAGTTTCTCTGATGCTTGGAAGATGAAGTCTTTTAAGAAGTCCTTTCGTTGGCGTGGAGTTTGCAACGCAGATCGGAGGATACGCGAGACGCAAACTTTAAACTGAGTTTAATTTGCTGGAAAATAAGAAACATGGACTCAGGTGAGTCACGTGGGTACAGAAATGCGGTGTGCACCTTTAGTGTCAGGGACACTTCTACGGAGATGTTGTTCCGAGGCTTTTCTGCTCAGATGTTGGGGAGTAGATGGGTTTTAACTATGGGTCAAGTTACACCCATTCTCTACTGACTTACCAATGGTTTCAGAGCAAAGTTTGAGCGGGAGAATTCCTTTGTCTCTGGGTCACTCATATGCATAATAAGGATCCACCCTGAAGGGACTGACGAACTTTAATTCAGAGCATTAAAGAATGCAAGCCGTATAAGTTTTCATCATACACTCTGCATCATGTGTTGTAAAGTAGCAGGAGAAACGTAACGGTACTAAACACAACACTCTAAACACACAATAAACAGCATCTCCGCATTTCTATACTATATGATACAAAGAAAAGGGGATTGGTACATTTATGTAATATTTTAACTACTTTTGCTATAGAGCAGAGCATATAGACTGCAAACAAACACATTATATACCATTTGTAGTGAGTTTTGAGTTCTCATAGTTCTTTCATTAAATCTTGAGGGAGTTTTGGAATGTGATTGGGTTGCGAAGGCTGGAAGGAGGGAATTTACTCCGTATTCCCCCTCCCGCCATCTGCATCATAGATTAAACCAGCAATGGACCCCCAGTGGCGATTAAGCATCCTGGGTAAACAAGGTGTCAAGCACAGGATCTTTGGCTCCAGACTTTCTGGAGCCGGGACCCATAAACGTCACCCCAGCTAGATATATGGTATTTAGGGGTAATCCCGCTTATCAGCTACGGCCTGTATGCTACAGGAGGCACCGCTTTTTTTATTTTTTTTAAGTGTGCTCTCTCTCCCCGGGGACACAGCTTGCCCTGGCACATGAAGCGAGGGCAATGGCATAACTATAAAATGGACCAAGCTCTGCTTTGATACGGCACTTCCCTTCTGCCGATCATAACAGAAAAGAGCTGCTTAAAGACGTATGCTCTACGTGTCACATTAAGCGCAGTGCGCGGACTGCCTCCTCCGCAGACAGCGCTTGCAGGCTCACTATCACTTTTATTATTAAAAGGGGTGGTAGGAACCTTGGCACAAGCTGAACCGGGGTCTCAGGTAAACGTGAGAGTAGGCCGGTCCGAATTCCTGGCACGATTCGCTGACCAAAAGTGCCACCAGAATCCTAACCCTCCTGAATGATACCAACGCGACCAGCAAAGCTGCCTTCATGGAGAAAAAACTTATAGATACTGAGTCGAGTGGCTTAACGGACCTAATCATAACAGCTGGGGCTAGAGAGATCTCGAGAGGGCAAGAGAGGGGGGCGGGGATGGAATTAACCATCTCGCGTCACGCGCCTCTGAGGAACCGGCTGATGAGGTTATGCTTTCCCAGCGCGCTACCATCCACCGCCCCACAGAGAGCGGGGAAGGCAGCTTGCCAAACCTTCAGTGTGGAGGGTGACAGCCTGCTTCTCCAGTTATCCTGAAGGAAGAAAACACAACACTAATCTGGCATGTCCGGGGTTCTTCTCAGAGAGAAGAGCTCCACACAATGAATTAACTCCACTACAGGACATAGGCTTGCCTATACAGGGTGCTCTAGCCTGAGTGACGGTGTTAACCATCTACTAATAGGGCACCTAAGTCTACCGCGCTCTGTCTAGAAACCCTCCATGGGGGTTCCAGAACGCTGCGCGGGTGCCAGAGGGTGCCCGTCCCAGAAAAAGGAGGGCTTCTTCCGGTGAATTTGTCAGGGAGGGCCATCACAAGGAGTGTGAGTCCGGAAACTCGGGTCCGGTTGGGCCAAGGAGGCGCAACGAGTGAGACCTGCTCCTCGTCTCCCCGACCTTGCACAGAGTCTGTGCGCGCAGGCTCACTGGGAAAAAACACATATTGCGTAACCCCAGGGCCAGCTGAGAGCCAGCGCATCCGTGCAGAGCAGGGAAAGCAGCTGGTGAAGGGCCGCTCAGGAGAAGCGGCAGGATGACCTGGGCTTCTCTGAAGCATGCCCATAACATAACGGACTGTGCCGGGGTGGAGTCTCCATTCTCCCAGAAACCTAACTGTCGTGAGAGCATGTAAGCTGGCACGGTAGAGCTTGTACGGGATATGAACGGCGCAGCTATTAAGCCGCATGACTCCGGAGAAGCAGATGGCTAGCGAGCTGAGACATGCGGCGGTAGCTATCTCAGCCTTGCTGGCCATCCTAACCAACATGTGTGTCCCCTCCCGTACCGGTAGGAACCAGCGGAGAGCTAGAAACATTGCCAACAACTCCAGGCAATTGAATGCCAACAACCGAAGTCCGATTTACGAAACTGCAGCTGGATGCTCGATACACACAGCCCACCAGCCCGTACTGGAAGCATCCGTCAGAATGACAGAATGACTGGACACTTGTTCTAAGGGCACCCAGGTCCGTAGAAGGCAAGGTCCATCCAGGGGCTGAAGGTGCGGAGACACAGTGTGGTGATGGACACACGGTGCGTCTCCGCGCACCATGCCCATCTGGGGACCCGATTGCTCATTCTCGGTTTACCCGTAACCCCAACAGGCCGAGGTGCCGGAGCACCAGGTCCCTATGCATAATCGACTAATTCAAAGGTAAAAAAAAAAATTAACCCAGTCAATGAATAATCAAAAATGCCGATGTGCACAAAGAAGAGGCACAGGTCATCCTCCACACATGGAACAGGGAGAGCCCGAAGGGGAGGACCATTTACTGCCATGCTCGGCCCCTGTCGCACACCGGTAAAAACATAGTTTTAAGGAGGGAGAGAGCGAGACATGGAGTGAGCGTCCTTCAGGTCTATAGCTGCAACCAATCCCGTGGACGGACGCACTGGGGGATGCGTTTCTGCATGAGCATCTTGATAGGCAGATCAAAACGCGCAGATAGGATTGGTATAACCCACCGCTCTCTGGGTACAATGAAGTGGGGGGGTAAACCCACTCTTCATCTCGGCTGGAGGGGCCGGCTCGTTTGTATCCTTCGTCAGGAGGATAACAATCTTCTCACGGAAGACAGGGGTGGCATAGCGATGACGGCTTAAATACACACCCGTGAACTCGGGAGGCCAACAGCGTATTGAAACGCATAGCCGAGTCTGACCGTCCGTGTGAGCTACTACGACGGGCTGAGCTGTGCTAACCAGGCTGACAGAGTCTGAACGAGCAGCATCACCTGAACGATCGCTGACGTACCTGCGGAGGGGCAGCTTCGGGATGGGGAGTGCTCACTCCGGCAAGCTGAGCGTCCCGAGGACGAACTGAAAATAAGCGATTGACTCTTACCTTCCTACCAGGATCCCGCGGAGAGGCTGGAGGTGCGAGAAAGGAGCTCATCCTCTGGCGCCCTCAAAGCCTGTGGCGAAGTGCACCAAAGGTGAGAGCTGGAAGGCAGCGCGTCGCATGGTGGCAGCAAATGGGCTTCCACACCCAGAGGGTGGAAAAGCCACTCTATTTGTATCGCTACTTTCATTCGCGGGGGAGCCCCGGCCCTCCATCGGGGAAAGAACGGTTCTCCTCCTCTCCAAGCGGCCCGCCTTAGGTTCGCTTCGCTGTCCGATTACCGGACTTTACGGCGACCTTTGACGGGAGCGTCAACTTCCTGCGGGGGGCTCGGCACGTTCACTAGCCAGTGGAACGGGCTGTGACAGCGGAGCATTTTGGAGCCGCGGGAAGAGCGCTCTCGGCAAGGAACAGCCAGCGCGGACAGGTCCGGTGGAGGAGCAGTTTTCCGAGCCCACCAGGAGATGACCTGCTCCATCGTGCACGGCTGATCTCTCACCACCGAGGACTCCTGGGTAAAGTCCCCGATGGTGTCGCCGAGTAGGCCTGCCTGGGATATGGGCACACCAAGAAAGCGTACTTTGTCGGCGCAGCACATATCTGCCAGGGTAAGCCAAGGGTGGCATTTCCAGACCACTGTGTGGCCATCGTCCTCCCCAGGGCACGGGCGGCCGACTTGAAGGTCATGAGAGCATAGTTGACCACCGTGCGGTGCTTACACATAAGCCTGTGGAAGAACCGCCCCTGTGCAGCACAGCAGGTGCCGTGGTGCAGGGCAGAAGCGGCATGGCCCGCAGCGGTGTGGGCTCTGGTCATGAGAGACACAGATAACCCACCCACCTTGGATGGGGGTCTCAGCTTACCCTTCCAGGTGGTGCCTCCCACCACCTGAGAAATAGCTTTGTACCCACTGGCCTCCTCGCCATCAGGGGAGGTGAAGGCGGAAGCGCACGAGGACCGGGCGAAGAAAAAACGCTAACGCTCACTGTGCGCCCCTGGGAAGAAGTGGATGGGAGCTGGAAGATTCATCTTACATCAGCCCGCACGCCACACCTCTAGTCGGTCCGGCGGTGAGACTGGGGGACAAGCCATCTCCAGCCACACCGCCGAAGCAGCTCAGGAAGTGCAGCCATCATGTCTGATTTGAGAACCGTGACCACGCATTGCACCCCGTAGGATGAAAGCGAGCCCGGTCTGTCATCTGAGAATGACAGCTTGCCCTCCGATGTCGCGATGGACATCTGATTTCCGGTGTCATCAAGCGGAGGCGCCCCGGGGGATGAACCGCACAACCACTCGAAGCTTGGATGGAGCGCGGTGTGGAGGAGTGGGGAGTCCCCGGGCCCGGAGGCAACGAAAAAACCCCCACTGTTATCCTTAGATCTGCCCGCGTGCTAACCGCTTTCACGGGGAGCAACAGGGGTGGCTTGGAAGCCGCGATCTCAGCTGTGCAACAGCCATGCCCTCACAGTGAGAGCATGAGCTGTCCGCGAGCACCGCATCCAGAAACGCACAGTCAGAACAGCGTCTTGAAAAAGACGTGTTGATTGACTGTGTTGCTCTCTTAGGGAATATGCTCTTTTAATGGAAACTGCTCTTTTGTGCACACCAGCGAAACGCCCAGGGGACAGGAAGCCCAGATTGACCGCCACTGTCACGTCATCTCCCGCACTGGTGAGTTAACTGGTTTCAGTCTTGAAATCAGGTTGGCAGATAGAGTGTCTTCAATCTCGTGAGAGGCTCTGAAAGCTAAATTCTAATGCTCGCTTCTCAGCGGGCAGCTTATGTAGCACTAATGGCTCATCACTGTCAGCTGTGGAGCTGAGCTCTGCCAATTCATTTTGGCATTCATTGGCCCGTTTTCTTACTCTTCAGAGTGATTGGACTGTTAACAGACGCACGTTTGAGTTCCCATATTAAGGGGAACCAACTTATGTTTAATTTGGACACATACTATAAATTATAAATCCAGAAAATTTGAGAATTGTCAAGTGGCCTTAAGAGTAGGTGCTTAAAACTGATGTTAAGAAGTCCTTTGTGCTTTTCTCACAAGGCCTCATCCTCTCATTCTGAATAAAACATTTAGTGTAATACTGAGTTCTGCTTGACCGAATAATGCTTATCTATGCAAGCTGTATGGATGCTAACAGAGCTTATCATTTATTTATCTCTACATGAATCGGTTTATGCACTTTTGTGTAGTTCGTCCTTCCGTATATGCCATTAAGTATTCATTAGGTCTCAAATTGAAAATGATGCATTACCCATTTAATAATTAGTCCATTAGTTTTCAGTCTTGAATTAGAGAATAAGAACATGTTCTCATTTGGGAGTATTGATCCAGTAATAGCCTCTAAACCAAGAATTTTTTTTATGATATAAAGCAAAACGTTTCAGTTGCAGCATATTTAAAGTCTGGGGCAGTGCATTAAGAGCCACTAATGGACCCCAAGTTTTTAATGTTGGAAAAATAAATAACTTACTAATATGACTTACTTTATGGGACACTTTTTGTTTTGTTCAGTGGCATGCATTTTTCATGTTAGTAAAAAAAAAGAAGAGTTTGTTTAACTGTGCAGTTTGTTTCTTTGGCTTATGTTTTATATGAAATGTTACAACTTTTAAAATCTAAAATTAAAATCAATAGTACTGAGACAGAAATTATATACCATGATGTATCTATATAGTGTACATTTTTAATATATTAATCTTGTTTAATACATTTAACACATCGGTCAAAGATGTGAACACCAAAATTGGTAATCTCATCACATTTAAGTTATAAAAGGGACTTTATATGCAGACTTTATTTGATGTTTCAAATAACCTTTGTAACAAATAAAATGGCAAAATATGGGTAAAAAAAATTTTTTAACATGTAAAATGGTCATTCATTGTAATGGTTAGGACTTTGTTTTTACAATTACATCTTTAAATATTCATACAAAATACCAAGAAAAAATATGGTTTGGTTGCAACTCTCAATGCTTCAAAGAAACTTGTAAA
The DNA here is from genome assembly GCA_903798115.1 of Danio jaintianensis. NCBI lineage: Eukaryota > Metazoa > Chordata > Actinopteri > Cypriniformes > Danionidae > Danio > Danio jaintianensis. The sequence continues at coordinate 18,652,139 of CAIGQV010000001.1, forward strand.
ATGATTCTGAATCTAAAGCGACATGCATGCAATCTAAATGTAATGCCAAAATGGACATGTTTCAGTCATTTTCATATTTGATTAAAATTATGACAGCCCTGGTAATTTAGTTTAACTATGTAAAAATCATTTCCCCCCCCATATCTTGAATTTGTGGCATAGTTTTGTTCATTTTGGTTGTTAAATAAAAAAAAAAAAAGGTTATTATTTTGTTACGTTCCTACCCTGGTTTTCATGTTTTACATTTTGTACATTAAATTGAAATAGGTTTGTGAAATCAGCAAACTTAAAGGGGTCATAAACTATATCATAATGTTATCATAATTGTTGCATTAAAAACATAATGTGTTAGTAATTTGACTGTTTTCTGCACTGTTTTTGACACCTCATCAGAATGTTCTATTTGTAGACTCAAAAATAAAAGTTTGCATATTAACAGGGCTGAAACAGTGAAGGTAGGTGTTGATCTTCTGTGATGGTGGGGCTTATTCACCCTATTACATTAAAGAGTAGAACATGCCATTTCCTGTCGTTGGGCAGACTGCCTTCAATACAAGCTGTTTTTAGAGTAACGAGAATGTTTTGAACTCAGAAACTTACAGGATGTTTTTAAAGTGCTTTGACCTCTTTTATGTCAAAAGATTAAGGGAAGTCTGGTTTCTCAGTTCATAACCCCTTTAAAGAGTCTTAAAGTTTCCTTATCAGCTAACTTGAGAATCCCTAATTGAAGTTTAAGAAATATCTGTATGCATATGTAAATGGAAGTACATGAATAAGATTGATTTTAATAATCCACATGACAAAATACTATAGTAATTTATAGTACATACTACAGTGTTTCTTAAACATACTATAGTAAAGTGTATCATACTGTATATATTAACACTTTGTTAAAAAATTCTGTAGTATTGATTTATAGTGAAGTTATAAACTGTATTGTATACTGTAGTATACTTTAGTTTTTACTACAATAAACTGTGCTGTGTAGTAGTATAATATACCTATAGTTTGAAAAAAATATTACAGTATTGGGTCAATTGTTTATAGTACTATAGTTGTTGTGTTACCATAGAAGCTATATAATTAACACAACAGTTTAATTCAAGTACTTTACAATCATAATAGTATGGTTCAAAAGCATTGTAGTTATTACTATAAATTACTATAGTATTTTAAGACTATAGTGGGAAGACTGAACAACTTCATAGCAAGAATTTTCAATTAAAAATAATAAATGCATCATTAACATTATCAATTTAACAGTATAATCAATATGTTTTGTGTAAACTGACACATAATTTTTATTGTTTCCCTTTTTTTTTCCAGATGTTGATCAATTAACATTTGACTGGCTCACCGGAAACTTTTACTTTGTGGATCAAGCGAGCGACAGGATATTTGTTTGCAACCAATTGGGAGACACCTGCGTTACAGTGATAGACCTGGACCTGCTGAACCCCAAAGCAATCGCTCTGGATCCACTAATGGGGTGAGTTGAAAATCCATGCAGCCAGATTTCCCCCTTTGACAAGGCCTTTGATGATCTAAATCCTGTCACGCACGCCACAATATTTTAGGAAAAACATTCCTCTGAACGTGTCTTAGCTTTACTCTTCCCAGAGCAAAATATTTACTCGTCTTTTCCGACAGTGTCTGCCGGCAGGATTGTGCTACGACTCCCACAGTCAGGAGTGTCATTAGTATTCCGTGATTTACCCAGCATCCCACAATCTCGAACGCCCTTGCACAAATCTGCTTTACATGAGTTTTGTTTAGCTTTGACACCACAAAGTCGCAGTTGAAACAAGGGGGTGGCGGATCCCTCACGTCAGCATCCCGATTGCGGAAACGATTCAGGAGAAATAAGGAACACAAAGAGTCCTCAAAGGAGAGAAGGGCAGCGTGATTATTCTAGTTATTAGCTGCTAAAAGGAGCGCCGTGGTAATATTCCCTGCGAGCTTAGAATAGGAATTCAGGAGTGAGTTTGTCCCATTTATTCATGAGAGTGCAAGGACAGGCAGAGCACTCTGTTCCTGGGCTTTTTAATGAGACGCCTTGCGCCCAGTGAACCTAAATTGTAGCGGCGGTGTTCAGAAAGACTAAAGACTGCAAAGAGAGCCCAGGCCATCAATTTCGCTTCCGTTCTTCACTGTGCGGTTGTCATCCTCATCTTTTTTTTTTTTTTTTGTAGTTGTTGTTTTCGTGCTGAGACTCTAACAAAAACGGAATCCTGACTAGCCTGAATGAAGGCGTTTTTAAAAGAAATGACAGCCGTTTATCTCTCTCCGAGTCTAAATGCTGCATTCTTTTTCCTGTGATCATCAACACCCTCTGAGATCTTTTTAGAAACTTTTGAGAGAGTTTGAATGGAATACACAGGGGGAGAAATCAGTTTGAGTTGCACGACGGTGCTGTAGTGCTAAACTATGTTTTATCGCAGTATCAGCCAAGATACATCCATTAGTCCGAGGAAATTGTAGCACTCGGTATGGTAGATGCCTTCTGTTTAAAAAAAGGCAAATGAAGAATATGTAGGAATGACGTATATTATATCTATGGAGATAAAAGACTGCTTTTCTTCCAAACTAAAAGAGCCAGTCAGGTGTTTGTTCTCTTTAAAACAAGTACCTCAAATGTGTTGGCCATTATACATTTATATTATCTAATGTCCACGTTTTCTAATCAATAATTTTAAAGAAACTTGACAGTGTTTCATAATTTAAAATATTATGATATTTATTAAAAAACATACATTTGAATTGGATCCAATAATTAAAGAATATATAATATAAACATTTGTAACAGTGTAGATTATACAATTATATTTATTCTTAATGGCAATAAAGTGGCATTTCACCCATGATTTGTATCCAAAAATGTATTTTGTATCCAAGTATTTAAAAATGATTATTTGAAACATTAATGTAGACACTTATATGTAATATTTACATACACACACACACACACACTTGCGTTTTAAATTGTGAAGTAATATGTCCCCGAATATTTAGTAATATATGAAAAATGTTATATAAAACACGTTTTTTGTTGCCACAAAGCACACAAATAATATAGAAACAATTCAGTCTTCAGTCAGAAAAAGATTAAACACTTGGCTTGAGATACAGCATTGTCTTTTTATTTTTTTATTTTATTTTTTTTACATTGTTTGACTCAGCTATCTAAAGTTCTCTGTGTTCAGTTGGCTGTAAGATAAAGCTTTAGTAACATATGCTTCTGGTTTCGAGCTTTTCTCCTGGGTCTCCATATGTTTGTGAAAGATCCCCTTATTCACCTCACAGTGACGACCTTAAGCAGAAAATCCGGTTTAGAAAAAAAAAAAATTCTTGAAGTTGGCCCTTTTTACCCTTATCAAACAAGCTCAATACCGTTTGTCCTCCATTCGCTGTGAATGCGCCTTTGGTGTCCTTTTATAGTCAATGATTAGCATGTAATTGTAGCAACTTAAATGCTTATTTTGTACACACACTATCAGTGCGTTTACATGAACCTAACCCACAGGGAAATGGCTCTCACACATTTGTACGCGCCCTTCAGTGCATCCAGCCGGTTTCCTCCAGGGATTGTGGAAGAGGAGTACAGTGGTAAAACCTCCAGGCTTCAGCGAAGTGCAGTTTACTACAGTACATTACATATCCGTTCTGCTTTTTCTGGTCCTCCTCTTGTAATTGGCGAGATGAGGTTGGAGCGGTGTGTGTGTGTGTGTGTGTGTGTGTGTGTGTGTGTGTGTGTGTGTGTGTGTGTGTGTGTGTGTGTGTGTGTGTGTGTGTGTGTGTGTGTGTGTGTGTGTGTGT
>CAIGQV010000001.1:18656354-18674293 GCA_903798115.1 Danio jaintianensis
ATATATATATATATATATACAACTTTTGAAAATGTAACATAACATATAACAAATGCATTCCTGAAGGAGCTTCAATAGTTTTTCTGTGCTTCTGGAGAGGCTTTATTTAAAATGTAGCTTTCTAATTTAAAACAAAAAATCCCAGGGAAGTAATAAGAGTGAACTTGGTTTAACCTCACATTTCAAAGTTTAACATAAATTCACTAAATCAATTGGCAAAAGCGGGCGAGATTTCTTTTTGTTTTTTTAACCATAGTTGGTGAAGACTTCGAAACTTGAATTGATATAGAGCAAAATGAAACCAGAGCGGTGTGCTAATCTTTATATATCCGCTATTCCAATCCTCTTTGGTAATCTGTCTTGGAGAAAGAAAAAGGAGGTATTTTCATTTTCTGATGAAATTCCCCTGTGGTCTGAGTTTGGGTTGGACCATTGTGTCACCTTGCAGTGATTACTTAAAGTCCGGGGTCTAGAGGTCTAAAGCAGAAGATGAGATGTATGACTGGGTCAGATTGGATCCCATTGTGTTTTGTCCGGGCTTATTGAGTTTGTTATCAGACCATGTATTGTTGATTTATTATTCCTCTGCCATTGTTATGTAGTATTTGAATTATTACGTCCACTGCATAAAATATCTTCAGCATCCTTGTCTCATCTGTGTGCATTATTAGAATCAGACGTAAGAAGTCTATATGCAGTACAGTGAACAATGGGGGAAATATTTGGTTGCCTTAACAATATAAAGATAATAATAATAACAATAAAAGCTCAGTGCCAATGCACAGAGTAATATATAGCTTATGCAGAAAGGATTTATGTTAAATGAATGTTTATTTTTTGTTTTCACTGTGGTCCTCTCATAATTCTGGGGCATGTGAGTGCTTTTGCAGACCTGTTGAACTATGATAATAAAGAATATTGTATTATAAGAACTCTACTTCTATGATTGTGTAAGGATTATATATTCTATAAAGGTGGCAAATTATTATAGCATTGTTGCTTGGAAACAATGTCTACTAGTCAAGTAATTATATTACTTTAAAAGAGAATATTATGTTCTGATTATTAATAAACGTATAAGGCATGACCTCTCTTGCCTTTTTAATTTGCTCAAAACGCTAAATAAATCATAGTTGAGAGTCTAATAGAGAAATAGAAGATCAAAATGTGATTGATCAAAATCGAAATTGCAATCAATAATATTGTATAATAACCAAATTATATTGTTTTTTTCAGTGTCGCATTATCTTGTTTATCCTGCAGCTTTTTGTAGCATCGTCCAACAAAATTGTGCAAACTCTAGTGTGACCGCGGTTTAAGTACTTGATTTTATACATCTGTAACCATGAAAGTGATCGGACACCTAAATTCAATCATTTGGAGGGGGTTCCCAACTTTAGGCAGTATGATTTATTTCTTAAAACACAATTATTATTTACTATGAATGTTGAACTTTTCTTCTTTCCCTTCTGTTTTGACCAAACCAGCCCACAATTAAATATGGATCAGTGGATCATATCATGGATTGCTGTGTGAGGGCTTTTCTTCCACATAATGCAGATACCTTTTCAGCTTTACCCTTCTGTGTGTCATTTATTTTTTCTGCAGTATTTGGCATTAAAAATCTGATTCAGCAGCACTTGAATGTAATAGAAGCGCTCAGAAAGAGAGAGATCCTCCTGCTGACAACAATAGTTCTGAACTGACTTGAACTAATAAAAGCAATGACACAGATAATGCATATGCGTATTATATTATATTATATTGTGTTATTATTGGCAGTATATAATATTATATGGCAGCTGTGGTTGCCAGAATAAAAAAAAAATTATAATAATTAAATTCATTTTTTTTTATTTTACAGAAAATTACTATATTTCATTAATTGATAGTCATACACCAATATTTGTTAGTATATGTACTAGCTATATTAAGTATAAAGTACTAACATCTGCACAACGTATCTTTGTTACACAGACAAAAATGCAATAAGCATAGTGCAAAAGGTGAGGATGAGAAAGTCATAATGAACTTAAGTACTAAATTACTAAACACCATCATGTCACATGACACTAAAAATAATGCTATCTAAGAAAGTTATCTTGAAGGCATGGTTAACCCAAAAATGAAATATTAGTGTTAATTTGGTCACCTACAGGCCATCCAAGATTTAGGTGACTTTTTTCTTCTGTAGAACATTCAAGAACATGTGCATTAAAAAAAAAATAATAATAAGTATCATATTTTTATGAACATAAATCATGCTGAGCATAAATCATCATATGAGCATAAATCATTATGTTATGCAATATATGCGTTTCTTTTCATGTGGCTTTTAAGTGTTGCATTTTCAAGATGATGTATCATGTTAAAAACATTAGAGCTTGCCAAATCGAAAATGTGCTTTCCAGTTTTGTGTACAATATGCATGAGACGGTCAGTGAACATACTGTGGGCGGACAGAGAATCTGTCAGAGGACTGAGAGTAATACCATCTGATTTTTAATTCAAGAACATGTCCTGTTTGAACAGCTTTTAACACAATGCAATGTGTTAGGATAATTTTTTTTCTAATATGATTTTTTTTTCTTTATGGGTCAATGCAGAATCAGTTTTTACATTGAGGAACATATCCAAACATGAAGAAAAATAAATAAATAAAAAATATAAATTACAGCACAGTGTAGTCTTGCTGAAACTTTGCACGTTACAGGAGCCAATTAGTTTTCATTGTTTGAAGGCAGGAAAAAGCATCAAGGTTCAGGTATTTCAAGCATTCCCATAAACAAGAGAATTGAAGAGGGTCAAGAAGCAGGAGCCTTAGAGAGACGTGTATTTATGTCTTTTTTACTAATATTCTAATCACCTAAAAAATCTGACTTTGAAACATTTAATGAGTTCTGCGACTTCAGTCCTAAAGGGACAAATGAAATGACTGTGCTGCAACGGATTGTGGATAACAACAGACAACGAGATGAATCTGCCATGATAAAAAGCTCCTCACGGTGGAGTTTTTAATTTCCTTTATGTTTTATGTTTGCTTCTCCGGAGCATTTAAGCACTTGGGGACCGCTGGCTGCGTCTGAACTCTTTCCTTGTTAGATTCCTAATTAAATTATGTGTTTGCAGTATCAGCCACTAGGTATCTGCTGTTGTTGTAGCTTGAACATTCAGTCTGGCTCACTTTATAATCACTGGTGGACTTTTTGTAGCTTGGTCATCTACCTTAATAATGTATTTGCATATACTAAGGGCAAAAGGGAATCTTTTTTGAGTAGAGCAACTGTAATTGAAATACTTCAAAGGAGGATGGTGTCATTTGATAAATGCATTTATGCATGTCATTATTGAGATCTTGCTTTAATTGGCAACGTCTTTTCAGTGAGGAAACAAAAAGGAAGTGTTAAAGAAACAGCGAGTGATGAAAAATGCACTTATTATGAAGTTTTGCTATATTGTGTGTCAGACTAATGGGTAGTTTTTGAAGAAACAGGAAAGAAATTCACCCCAGAGGCGCTCTTACTTAAATACTAATTGTCAGCACCATTTCTTCTGCTTCTGTGGTCACTTCCTGTTTGGTGGACATATTTACTAGCCACATTTAGGCTGTTTCTCAATATGCGTTCTTCAGCGTTCTTGCGTCCTAGTGTTCTCGTGTAACGTCTTCATCAACCGTCAAAGTTCAGTTCCAAAACTCAAGAACGTGTGAAAGTTTCCGAATGTGTTCTTGATATTGAGGATGCAGACTTGAGCGCAAAACTCGCTCGAAAAACCCAAGAAGTCATTGCGGCTGAATAAAGGAGGTGGGAAGCGCAGCATTCTATACCCGTTTATTATTAAAGTTCAGAGATATAACTTATTTATCTCAGGAGTTTCCCTAAATGGTGAAAGTAAACATTAACATGAAAATCTTAATAAAAGCATAAACACATTAAGGGTGTTTATTTGCTGAAATTCGTATTAAAATCAGTTTTATTTGTATTGTGCAAAGTGTGTTTGTAAGGTTTTTTGTCAATTTTATATATATAAATTTTTCTGCATGAATTTTTCTGTGTGGAGTTTACATGTTCTCCCTGTGTTCACGTGGGTTTCCTCCGGGTGCTCCGGTTTCCCCCACAGTCCAAAGACATGCTGTATAGGTGAATTGGGTAATCTAAATTGTCCATAGTGTATCTGTGTGAATGAGAGTGTATGGGTGTTTCCCAGTGATGAGCTGGAAGGGCATCCACTGTGTAAAACATATGCTGGATAAGTTGGCAGTTCATTCCGCTGTGGCGACCCCTGATTAATAAAGGGACTAAGCCGAAAAGAAAATGAATGAATATATAGCTGTATGAATACTGTAATGTTTAAATAATTTTTTCGTAAAAAATACGTGAAGGTCTTGATGTGACCATCAGGAAGAGCACAGCATCTCATCTCACAGGACTCATTCTGTGTTCTCGCGGTCTCCCGAGTTTGTTCTTCCGAGGTAACCTGGCAAGACTGCTCTCCACGAGAACATTTGACCATTCTCTTTGTTCTTGGACTTGAGAAATAGCCTTAAATGTTTAGGCCACCAAAACACATAGACATGTCAGTTTTCAAGTGAATAGTTGATGTTTAAACTGTTAAATTGTAACTTGTTACTATTTATTTATTTATTTAATAGGTAAAACCCTAATAGATGCAAATGTATTATGTAAGCTAATATATGAAGTATATATAAAAAAAAAAAATAATAATAATAATTATATACATTTTGAAGTGGGACACATCATCGAAAATAACTGTCACTGTGTAGGACTGAGAAATACACTGTGACATACACATATTGCACCCATAAACTAATATGCATACACTTTCAAACATGGTCCGATTGCCGGCAAACAAATATGTATACACAGATCATGCAGTCATTGTATTGTGCATGTGTGTTTGTTTATTGTGAATAAGTTTTTCAGTTTTTTGTCTACCGTTTAAGGTTATCACTATGTTTATGTACCATTTCAATACAAAACCAATTCAAACAATATCCCATATCATCTGATAACAAACCATAGATAGATAACACACACTCACCGGTATCCACTCCTCAGAACCAAGCCTGTTCAGATTGAAACCTAGGACATTTACACAGTATTTTCCCACCATCCATTCAGAGTGGCCATTTTGGGGTGACATCAACAGGGTCACAACCTCATGGCCGGTGATAAAACCAATTGTTCTGTTGTTTATATTCGCATTGGTTGTTTGTTGTGTTGTATTTTGAGTTTTGTATGCATACTTATTTACTTCCATTAATTTGTATTTTGTTTAATATCTTTTATATGTATATTTGTCTACCTATTGCTCTTCACCTTCATCAGCGGCTTCTGTGTCACGTTTGCCTCCCATCTGCCGGTTCAATCTTAACAAGCCGAAATGATTACAATGATGTTCAGCATCAGTGCTGTAAGCTGTATGGAGAGGCACATATAATTGCTCAGAAATTTGATATGTGTACAGCTGATGCTAAAATGGTGTTTTTAAAGCTCACTAAAATTCAGTTTATACGCCACACTTGTGTAAATTTTAAATAAAGTTAAAATGGAAAAGTGTCAGGTCATATTTAGTCAGAGATTATTTACTATAGATATTTAGTGAGTGATTAAACGTGTTATCACTATTTACCTTACCCACAAGTGCTTCCAAATCTTGATGAGTTTCCTTCTTCTGTTGAACACAAAATAAGTTAGTTTGATGAATGTTAGAACCCAGTAATCAATTACACCCATAGTAGGAAAAACAAACACTATGGAATTCAATAGTTACAGGTTTCCAACATTTTTCAAATTAACTTATTTTGTGTTCAACAGGAATTTGATAAAAGATTAAAGGGGAAATTAAAATGAAGTGCACATATACATTGTTTATAAGAAGCACTACTATATACATCTAAAAATAAGAGGAGTACATTTTGATTTCATGATAACTTTAAGATCAAAATGTGGAAACGCTTATCTGGTGATGTTTAAAACCATTTGTTTCCCCTAAAGAATGTACCATATTCTTCTGTGGTCACTATTAGCTCACACTATTAGTGTGGAAAAGTGTTGGCTAAGTAAACAATAACAAAATTGTTAGTTTTTCTTTATTTCTGCAATAAACATGACTCTTTCTTTCTCGCTTTCTTGCAGGATGCTCTTCTTTACAGATTATGGGAATGTAGCCAAACTGGAACGTTGCAACATGGACGGCACAAACAGAACTCGACTTGTGGATTACAAGGTTGAACGGCCAACGGCAGTGGCACTGGATCTGGTCAAGAAGCTGGTTTACTGGGCAGACGCTTATCTGGATTACATTGAGATGGTGGATTACAATGGCAAAAACAGACACACTATCATGCAGGGATATCAGGTGAGTTTATTTATTTATTTACTTATTTTGTATTTTACACCCTTATACTTTATTGTTCAAAATTTTTGTTTTGCTTTTTTTGGAAAAGAAAATTCCTCACCAGCGCAGTATTTATTTGACCAAAAGTACAGGTAAAATATTAATAATATGAAATATTATTGCAATTTAAATGACCAGTTTACTATTTTAATGTCACTTTATCATTTCATACAGTAATTTATTAATGTGATAACAAAGCTGAATTTTTACCAAACATTGCTCTAGTCATTTTAATATTGTAGTTTGTTGCTCAAGAACATTTCTAATTGTTTTTATGTTAAAAAACTAATTATTTGATGAATGAACAGCTTTCATATAAAATAAAAATATTTTAATATTATAAATATTTGGGTTTGTTGAATTAAATGCATTTTTACTTATGTATTTATATTTTTTGCTAAATCAAAGCATTACATTTTCTTAAAAATCAGTGGGGTAAAAGCTGTAGTACAGCAGCTATGCAGCAAAAGGTTTACTTTTTTTAAAGTTATTGTAACATAAAGGTCACATTTACCATTTATGTACTGTACCTCAATTTAATCATTTCAAAAGAAGTCAATGCGTTTGGGAGTTTCACATGAGGGAAAAAAAGTTCCCCAAACAAATCATGCTTGTGTTCAAGCAAATGTTCCACCTTCACCAACAGAAACTTTACGTGAATGTGACTTCAGTGTGAATTGCATTGCTATTGTCAACGGACCTTCCTGGCTCATAAAATCTCACTGAAATTGAATTTAAATACTCACAAATTGGTTATTTGCCTTACTGAGTTAGACGCAAACAGTTCCTTATGATATGCATTCTCATTAATGTTGGCATGTAAAGAAGTAAAGGCTTGTTTGCCACCCTGACGCAAGACTCTAATCAATCCTGCCCGGGGTAGACAGAAACCAACACAGCTGTACACAGATTGATTTCAAGTATTAATTGGCTATGACATTTATACCCAGCAGCTACTGTATCTGTGTGGCTTGATCTGCGTTTTAATTTCTCAAGCTAGTTCTAGCATTAATTAGCCTAAATGAACATGCAGGCTACAGAAACGGATTCGCCATCTGAATATTTTACCTGAAGTGCACTTACGAGGATGCTAATTATGGATCATTACTATTCAAAAGTAGACCTCTTCTAAACCACCCAAAGATCTTCTCGTTGCGGGAAAGTGTAGAAGGCCACGTTATAAAGAGCAACGGATCATCATATGCAGGCAGGTGTGGGTGCGTTTATTTTAATAGAGCTCTTAAAAGTGAGCCGCGGTGTATTAGTGAGAGGTTGCTAACACATTTAATTTCCATCGCAAATTAAGAGGAGGTTTTGCTGGGCATGAAAATGGCATCTTTGTTGTTTTTCTAACAGGTTTCTTATTATGTGATGACACTTTTCTATGCTGAAGCCCTATTAGGTGAACTCATTTTTTAAAGCATGGTTGTTCGTAGCTTTCCATTAGGGCTGCACAATATATCGTTTTAGCATCAATTACGCAATGTGCACATTGAGGTATCATTGCAGAATTTAACTATAATACAGTGTATGTTTGTCATTTGCATGTGTTTTTAAGGTTTATGACTGTGTGAGCATTTCAGCTGAGTTTAAAGCATTCAGGCACAATAAATTATTTACCTTATATACCGTTATTGCTTTAAGAAATATGAAATGAATGTAGTTAAGTGTTATTTTGCATCATTCACATTCTGTATCTGAATATTATCCTTATAAGACCTCAGGGCACTGTTAATTGCATTTATGTGGTTTTATATGTAGTAGTCAACATTCGAAGTGCATCAAAAATGTTTTTCCAAATTTTCCTAAGACAAGAATTTGTGCTGTTTAACACAACAACTTCGATGAAAGGTAATGATCCACTAAAAATGTTGACTACTGTATATATACTGTATAATTAAGATTCACTCCCCAACAAAATCATACAAATCAATCAAAAATGATGAAGTCAAGCTTTATTGTAGTTCCGCTACATGTGTGATCATACAGTGGAATGAAATGTCATGTATACATATACTATAAATACTTAAATATATAAATAACCTAAGACAGACTACAGTCGTGGCCAAAAGTTTTGAGAATGACACAAATATTAGTTTTCACAAAGTTTGCTGCTAAACTGCTTTTGGATCTTTGTTTCAGTTGTTTCTGTGATATACTGAAATATAATTACAAGCACTTCATACGTTTCAAAGGCTTTTATCGACAATTACATGACATTTATGCAAAGAGTCAGCATTTGCAGTGTTGGCCCTTCTTTTTCAGGACCTCTGCAATTCGACTGGGCATGCTCTCAATCAACTTCTGGGCCAAATCCTGACTGATAGCAACCCATTCTTTCATAATCACTTCTTGGAGTTTGTCAGAATTAATGGGTTTTTGTTTGTCCTCCCGCCTCTTGAGGATTGACCACAAGTTCTCAATGGGATTAAGATCTGAGGAGGTTCCAGGCCATGGACCCAAAATTTCAATGTTTTGGTCCCTGAGCCACTTAGATATCACTTTTGCCTTATGGCACGGTGCTCCATCGTGCTGGAAAATGCATTATTCTTCACCAAACTGTTGTTGGATTGTTGGAAGAAGTTGCTGTTGGAGGGTGTTTTGGTACCATTTTTTATTCATGGCTGTGTTTTTGGGCAAAATTGTGAGTGAGCCCACTCCCTTGGATGAGAAGCAACCCCACACATGAATGGTCTCAGGATGCTTTACTGTTGGCATGACACAGGACTGATGGTAGCGCTCACCTTTTCTTCTCTGCACAAGCCTTTTTCCAGATGCCCCAAACAATCGGAAAGGGGCTTCATCAGAGAATATGACTTTGCCCCAGTCCTCAGCAGTCCATTTGCCATACTTTTTGCAGAAGATCAATCTGTCCCTGATGTTTTTTTGGAGAGAAGTGGCTTCTTTGCTGCCCTTCTTGACACCAGGCCATCTTCCAAAAGTCTTCGCTTCACTGTGCGTGCAGATGCGCTCACACCTGCCTGCTGCCATTTCTGAGCAAGCTCTGCACTGGTGGCACTCCGATCCCGCAGCTGAATCCTCTTTAGGAGACGATCCTGGCGCTTGCTGGACTTTCTTGGACGCCCTGAAGCCTTCTTAACCAGAATTGAACCTCTTTCTTTGAAGTTCTTGATGATCCTATAACTTGTTGATTTAGGTGCAATCTTAGTAGCCACAATATCCTTGCCTGTGAAACCATTTTTATGCAACGCAATGATGGCTGCACTCGTTTCTTTGCAGGTCACCATGGTTAACAATGGAAGAACAATGATTTCAAGCATCACCCTCCTTTAACATGTCAAGTCTGCCATTCTAACCCAATCAGCCTGACATAATGATCTCCAGCCTTGTGCTCGTCAACATTCTCACCTGAGTTAACAAGACGATTACTGAAATGATCTTAGCAGGTCCTTTAATGACAGCAATGAAGTGCAGTGGAAGGTTTTTTCCCGGATAAAGTTAATTTTCATGGCAAAGAAGGACTATGCAATTCATCTGATCACTCTTCATAACATTCTGAAGTATATGCAAATTGCTATTATAAAAACTTAAGCAGCAACTTTTCCAATTTCCAATATTTAGCAATATTGTGCAAGATATTGTGCAGAAGCGGTATTTAAGGTTGCTGAAAACAAGTAGTGCAACATGATTTGTGGTACATTCACAAGTAAACATTGTTTTCCTTATTCAGTCCTTGAGTTTAAGTAAAGTGTCCGGTGCATATGGAGACAGAGTGTTTCTACAGGTGGTTTGTCAGGCCCACTCACCTGTGTGAAGCACACTCAACACTTTTTATAGAGATATGGAGTGAGTTTAAGAAAGTGGTGCAAATGTGCAAACTGATGCAAGTGTCTGTTAAAGTGTCAGGGAGATTAAAGTGTGTTTTCTACAGGTGGTTTGTTAAGCCCACTCACCTGTGTGAGGCACACTCGGAATTGCATAATGTTTTGGGGGTTTTGGTGTGGTGTGGTGGAGCAATTCAAATTCAAGCCTAAATGTCAGTTTATGGCTGTTTATTTTTAATATCGGCCTTCCCTACTCTCAGTCCACTGCACTGAGCTCAAATGTAATCCGCCATATACTGTGCATTCAACTATATGAGAACCTACATCACAATATCCTGAATTTAAATAATTCCCAGCAAAGGCAAGCTAAGGTCTGTTTGAGTTGTATTAACAGGTTAACTCATTTATATTTATTTGTATTCATACACCATTTTATTAATAATTAAGTTATGTTTATTTATTTGGATAATTCATATTTTGCTAATAATCTAATGTAAAGCCAATAAACCAGATTTGCATGCACACCATTAATAATTGTACAGAATCCTCTTGAAAGTATAGTAAGAACCATATAGTTACCCTACCACTTCTATTATTATACTACTACTACTACTACTACTACTATGACTTCTTCCGGAAGGTACCACCATGGAATTGTCCAACAATTGATACCAGCATATCTTTATCTAATAGAAAGTTAGCAGAATTAAACATTTTTGCACAATTATCCTTTTTTTGTAGGATTGTTCCTATTTTGTTTTTGGTACTAACTAATCTAATGTAAAACCAATAAAGCAGATTTGCACCATCTGATTAAAAAAAAAAACAGGAAAAACTAATTTCATACAATTTAAGAGTTCTGTAAGTCCAAATACTTTTTGGATTGGAGTTTAACATATGCCCCTTGGGAAATGGCTTGTGTACCTGCCTGTAAATTTAAACCAGAATAGCATAATGAGCCACACATTGCCGGAAGTGTCCCCTCTCACAGCCAGGGAAAGAAAGGATGAATTATCTCCCTGTGGGTTTAGGTGAAGCGCCATGCACATTTTAATGTGTGTATATTTGTGAGCAGGATTCAGCTCCTGTCACATGGATGTCGCTCGCAGAGATAGCATGTCGAGTCGAGGTGTCCCAGGAGAAAAAATGCACTCTAGTTGACCCAGACTGAACTTCCTGAACTGCCTGAATGCATATCAACACCATCCAGTTACCTGCAATCCGGAGCCCTCATTCAGTAATGAAGATTGTGGGTTGTTGCCAGGTTAAATTAAGTCTAATAACAGCTTTAGCTAACAGCTAATTTGATTGTCGAATCAAAGGGAAATACCAAGCACATATCTGCACTGCTCTGCTTTTCCGAGTTGATGTTTAGCTAGCAGCTTCTTAGCGTCGTAATCAAGCTGGTCAATGCGTCTTTTTCTAGGTGGCCCACCTGCATGGATTAGCTGTCTTTGAGGACTACTTGTATGCAACTCGCACTGAAGCCTCCAGTGGAACAGTGGTGGACATCTTACGGATAAATCGCTTTAATGTCACAGACCCGGAGATGCTAACCAGCATAGGAAATGCAAAAACAATACGGGTTTACCACAAGCTCAGTCAACCAAAAGGTAAAGTATACATTAGAATGGTTTTGCTTATGCTGCATTTTTTTGGAATAAAGTCTTTGGTTAAAGCAAACTCAACATTTCATTTCATGTTTTATTTTACAACTTAAAAATGTAGCAACTTTAATATTTAACAGACTTAATGTATACTTGTGTTGATATTTGTTTTATAGTTTCTAATCTGGAAACTACTACTACCACTACTACTACTACTACTACTACTACTGCTATTACTGCTACTGGAATAATACATACTGGAATAATACAGTACATTGTTTAGCATTATAAAATATGCAACATTTGTATGTATATGTGTCACATATGAATATGTATATATGCTAATTGCGTATGTAACATGAGTGTCCTCTCCTTAGTCAAGGGCCATGCGTGTGACGTTGACTCTTATAGTAAACCTGGAGGATGTTCACACATCTGCCTGCTCAGCGGGAGCTATAAATCCCGGAGCTGCCGCTGTCGTACCGGATTCAGGCTGGGAAATGATGGCCAGTCTTGCAAAAGTCAGTATATCATCGAACACAGCCTTTCGTTTGTGTCCTGTAGCTGTTCTGAATGTCCTGTTTGGAAGTAAAATCATTAATTATGATATGCTGGGAAACAAATGTGTAGGTTTTTACTCAGTAATTCAAAGTTGGTTTTAAATATAAGGCAACTAACATTGAAGTGTGAGATTTTAAAGTAGAAATAATTAAATAGTATTTTCTGATTAAGCACACTTTATGTGTATATGTTATATGTTATACCTAATATTGGTTTTATTAAGATTTTTATAACTTTTTTTGTTTAATTAAGATTCTTATATGTATATAACATATACATGGTTCATGTAAACTAAATAGCTTAAATAGCAAGATGCATTATCAAAAACTGAAGATTTAGATTTTAGATACTAAAAACTTTTAAGCTGGCTTAAAATATACAAGCAGTCAATAAGATAACAAGTTTATCGCATTCAATTACATTATTTAAAATAAAATAAAGATTTAACAAAAATGCTATTATTATTATTATTATTATTATTATTATTATTATGATTATTAAATGATAGTCTGATAGTTTCCAAAGTGGAAACAGTACACCTACTGCATAGTCACAACATCCCTTCCAAAAATGGTGATTGAATAAGTGTTTGTTTTATTTGATTCTCGTCAGCTATCTAGTGCTTGAAATTGATGTAAGTGTTTCTACACCGGAAGATTGAGCGTTCCTGCATTTGCGCCAGTCTTGGCAACAGCTCAGATTGACAGCGATGGAGATGAACTTTTAAGGAGATTGGCCCACGTAGTTGTGATGTTATTTTATTGACTGCCTATAGAATGATTCATTACTGCCATTACTGCCATTTCCACCCCGCTCCCCTATATGAACTTCCTCCTGATCAATGGACGTTTTACTTAGTTGACAATGAAAGCTATGGATCAATTAATGACGATCCTGAGATAAGCATGAAGTGACTGCAATAATGAACCAAGCCTGGTGTCGGAAGATGTTTCTGATTTATTCCACCACCCAGATGTTTCAATCAGATGAGAAGCTGTGCTAAATGGCTGTGGCTGCTTTTATCCGATAGTCGCTGTGTTGTTTGATATATAGGTCTCAAAGTGCTTAATTGTCTTCAAGGTAGCAGAGCTTCTCCTCTCAGAATGATTAATTGAAGTGATGCCTGTGTGGTCTCACCCACATTGGTTTGGTCCCATGCGGAAGGAGGTTGATGGCGGTGCCTTTATTTACCCATAATCCCCTCTCTTCCCATTGGCATAACTGACAGAACGACCAGGCCGCCCTTTGTGTTGTGTCCGCTGTGACTAGAGGTTAATTTATTTGAGCTTGTTGGATAACCTCCGCTTCTGTTGTGTCGCCTGTGTTAATCTGACAACAGGAGCTTTATTGTTTAAACAGAGCCCCGATGAACAGAAAATATCATTGCTGGAGCTTGTCAAATGAATCCTCTCAATCAAGATAATTTTTGCCTGGGGATGCTAAGTGGGGCTGATTGCTCCATTTATTTCTAGAACTTAGCATGTCTGCTTGTGCTAGTATTGGGCTTTGTTGGTCTTTGCACAATTATGCACTTAAGGGCCTGATATACTGACAGCAAATTATAATTATTTTTTTATTTGTTATTCTTTTAGGGGTGAAAATAAGTTTAAGATATGTCATCTTCAATATATACTGTTAGTGAACACTTTATTTACGTGAGTTGAATGCACATGAACGCTAGTACAAAGTCACTATTACGAGCTCAGAGTTTCCTAGTTGGGAGCATGCCAGTGAGAAACACTATGGAATCATTGATCTGTAATAGAGAATTATATATATCGTATATATCGAGCATCGCAGTGGGTAGCACGATCGCCCTCATAGCAAGAAGGTCGCTGGTTTGAGCCCCAGCTGGGTCAGTTGGCATTTCTGTGTAGAATTTCCACGTGTTCTCCCCGTGTTCGCGTGGGTTTCCGCCGGGTGCTCCGGTTTCCCCCACAAGTCCAAAAATATGCGGTATAGGTGAATTGAATAAGCTAAATTGGCCGTAGAGTATGACTGTGAATGCCAGAGTGTATGGGTGTTTCCCAGTGTTGGGTTGCGGCCGGAAGGGCATCCGCTGCGTAAAACATATGCTGGATAAGTTAGCGGTTCATTCCGCTGTGGCGACCCCTGATGAATAAAGGGGTCGATGAATAAAGTGATGAATAAAGCCGAGTAAAGCCTGATGAATAAAGCCGAAAAGAAAATGAATGAATGAATGAATGAATGAATATATATATATATATATATATAGATAGATATATATATATAGATATATATAGATATATAGATATATCTATATATATATATATATATATCTATATATCTATATATAGATATATATATATATATATATATATAGATATATATATAGATATATATATATAGATATATAGATCAGTGGGCGGAATTCATAGAGAAGTCCATTTTTGTGAGTTGTCAATGACAAAACACAACTGATGTAAATGCATTGTTCTTTGTTTACTTTAAGCAAAGTTAACAAACATTGCTGTATTTTCTTGTAATTTATCAAAACTATGTACAAAACCATCTTGTGCTGATGAAAGTGAATTGAATGCACCTGACGTCATTATTACTACTTTTCAACTCATAAGTAGGAACATCCCAGAATGACTTTAATGGAATGTGATGTTTTGATGAATATGTAAATACGTACTGTGTTTTAAAAAAAAAATGTGTTGGAGCCTAGTGGTCAGTGAGCCGACATATCGCAGAACTGTACTTGGTGCGTCCCAAAAATAAATTTAAACATACAAATGAAATGTGGAGTCTCAGAAAGAAAGAAAGAAAGAGATGCATTAAGTTAATAAGGACAGCTATTATGAATACTGTATTTGAGTATCAAAAATAATTGAGCAGAAAATCCTCATATTGATTTCTGAAGGATCATGTGACACTAAAGTAATGATCCTGAGTTTGCTGTTCTGAGGATACTGGAATAGACATTATTTTAAACTGCAATACAGTTATTGTGATGTATTGTTGATTAAATTAATGCAACCTTGGAGGTTTTTATTTTTCACATTTTCTGTCTATCTTTGCAGAACCCAAGAATGATCTTTTCCTCTTCTACGGAAAGGGCAGAGCTGGAATAATCCGTGGTTTGGACATGAATGTGAAGTCTAGCGACGAGCACATGGTTCCTATTGAGGACTTGGTGAATCCAAGAGCTTTAGACTATCATGCTGAAACTGGAAACATTTACTTTGCTGATACTACAAGTTTTTTGATAGGGCGGCAGAAAGTCGATGGAAGCAATCGGGAAACAATTCTCAAAGATGGTAATTATTGAACATCTTTCCTTCTTTTTTCCATACTATTGCTGTTTTTAGTTTGTGAAGCTGCTACATTTTCTTTCACAAAGACGCTGTTTACGCCTGTTATTACATGAATTGAATTCATTTAAATGGTACAAAGGTTGTTATTTGTTGATAGCAGCTTTTCAGCTGTCGAATTGTGCATGCTCTTACAGATCTAGATAATGTAGAGGGGATTTCAGTGGATTGGATTGGGAATAATTTGTACTGGACCAATGATGGCTACAGAAAAACCATCAGTGTGGCCAGGCTGGAGCGGGCATCTGAAACCAGGAAGACTCTTCTCGAGGGAGACATGTCTCATCCTAGAGCCATAGTGGTGGATCCTCTCAACAGGTACAGCAGAAATAAAGCCCTAAAATCAGTCACAATTCATTCATTTTCCTTCGGCTTAGTCCCTTTGTTCATCAGGGGTCGCCACAGTGGAATGAACCGCCAACTTATCCAGCATATGTTTTACACAGCGGATGCCCTTCCAGCTGAAACCCAGTACTAGGAAACACCCATACACTCTCACATGCACACACATACACTACGGCCAATTTAGTTTATTCAATTCACCTATACCGCAACACCGGAAGAACATGCAAACTCCACACAGAAATGCCAACTGACCCAGCCGGGACTCGAACCAGCGACCTTCTTGCTGTCAGGCGACAGTGCTAACCACTGAGCCACCATGTTGCCATCATTCACAATTTTAAATATAATTTATGTGTCATGATTTCAAACCCTTATTAGCATACGTTCATTGCAAAGAAGAATTTGTTAAATGACTGATAATTATATGGATTATATTTAGTCATTATATTTATGTGGACGTCTAACCTTAGTTGAGTCAACTCAGTTTAGATAAATTTTTACATGAAGTATTTAACCAGACTTTTTTTTTCATGATGCAGAACCCCCCATTCTGATGCAGAGTTCCCATTCTGACTGAAGAACATTACTTATAATAAGGCATTCTTAATGATGTCAAAATCACAGTATAAGGATTGAAATAATTGATAAAATCTGAGTACAAATGCTGCTTTGTTGGTCAGATGAGGAATTGCAAAGACTCCATTTTAATAGTTAAAATAAAATTTAATAATCAAAAGGTATGTAAAATTTATTGAAAACATCACAATACAAATCAGTTTAACAAAATTAAAATTTTAAGAATGCTATATATATATATATTTTTTTTTTAATGAAATCCAAAACTAACTAACTGTGAGTTGATATGCAAAGATGACGTGATTTGTATTTCATGAGTTTATGTCGTAAAATAGTAAGGTGTACAACACTAGTTGTTGTTGTTTTTTTCTGTCATGACAACTGTCTGAGAGATTTAGTATAGTAATGAATGTATGTATATGGTAATGTTTATGTGTTTGGTCTTGGCAGCATATAACTTCTATACTGCTGCTGCTTTGATTACTGTCTGAGAATACACGCTGTCTGAGAATATATCACTGCTGCTCCAGACATAACATATATGAAACCCCTGTAGCAGATCTATACAGGTGGAGCTGGGGTACAGGCGGGTATCCGCAAATGTGCTGCAGACTGCTAATCCAAATAACACTAAGTTATTAAATGTTGGAATAGATATAGAATAGAAATTGCAATAGAAATATCATTGAATGCTGAGGTACAGTAACAACAATCAATCACCTGCGCCATGTAGTTGAAAGTAAGTTCATGACAGTACTTTGTATTCAAAATGTTGCACCTTCCAATTTTACACATTTTTAGATGTCGTGTCAAGATTAAAAAAAAAAATCTACTTTTACACTCTCAATGATGTTAGATCTAAAGCAGAGGGCCAATCAGACGAACTTGCAGGTGGGGCAAGTTGTGGCACTTCTGTGGTCTTTTTTGCCCTTTTTTGCTATGGTGTGTTTTGCTTATCTGGACTGACAGTATGTAAAGTGTGTTTTATATGTCATGTTGTCCTGTCTTTTATTTTGTAGTTCCTGTTTTCTCCTTTGTTCCCCACCATGTGCTCTTTTGTTCATGTGTCATGTCCTTATTGGTTGTGTCTTGTCATGTGATCCTTTTGGTTATATATATATATATATATATCCATCATGTTACCTTTGTTCTGGGTCTAGCTTTGCTTGTGTACCCCTGGGGTTCGTTCTTCATACCTCGCTTAAATGATCTAAGGTGATTTTACAGGTCCTGGATCTTTTAATCTTGATAACTGATCTCTGGCTAATTTGGTTCTTCAAACAAGTTCGCGAATCACATTAAAATGT
>CAIGQV010000001.1:18674693-18694671 GCA_903798115.1 Danio jaintianensis
TACGAAGAACAGACCCCTGCTGTTGATGAGTTTAGTTAATAGCCATGTTTCATGTTTTTGGTTTATGTTATTATTGTGTTATTATTAGTTAAGTCTAGTTTTCATTTAGTTTTGTGTTTTGTTTGTTTTGCTCACCTTGTATTAAATAAACCGCTCTTGGGTTCTAATGCTCACCTTCAGTGGACTCCATTTGTTACACTGTATTTGTCGGAGTACATGAACTGAATGTGACGCCTGTACCACAATGGTTCAGGACGAATACATGTACCATTCCAGCCCTAGTAATAAGATGCTGAGCTCTACACACTTCCCGCCTGCAAAGAAGCAACAGTCCTCATTCCACTTTATCTGCTAGCATTTGTTTACACCGCATGGCTTCAGTGGTGATTGAGGCAGTTGCAATTGTACATAGAGCAGTGAAGCATGCATGCGCCCGTCCACGCACGTCTGTAATGGTTTATGTGTGTGTGCGTTTGTGTACCAGTAAGCTGACATGGCACGGCCAGTAAAAAAAAGAAAAAAAAAAAGGTGAGTTTGATGGCCCAGAGCCAATCTCATTATCACCCTCCCTGTGTGTGAGAGTAACTCATGAATCCTGAGAAGGTGCAGGCAGCCAAAGCTGAAGAAGTGAGATACTGCAATGAGGAAACAACCACTCTCGGCCCTCTCAGATCCAATCACACAACCTCCTCGGTCTCTTTTTATCTGATTAAAAACTACTCAAGTACCAAAACACTGATTGGTTGATGGTTGTCAGATCTTTTGGGATATCTTAAGTGTGGCTCAAGTACCTTTTAATTAATTTATTTTTAAATAAATGGCTTATTAAAAGTGCACATTTTTCATCTAGTAATTAATGCACATCGGCATAGATTTTTACCATGTTTAGTGGCGTTGATTACCAAAATCATTGGAAGAGAAGGAAAGCAAATGCAGAATAGTTTCATTATTTCCAGACACAATGGGTTCATTAGCTCAGAGCCATAATTATATTCATTGCTCAGACCTCACGCTTGTACAATTTATGCGACTCGGTCTCGCATTTAATGAAGCTAATGTATCTTGAATGGCAGTGCTAACAATAAAATAAGCAACGGGTGATGACAGTAAGCTAGAAACTGTCCCTTTTATGAGTTTGTCAACAGATTATCACAAATAAGACACATTTGCATGAGTCATCCATAAAAAAACGCCAACTTATCTTCCAGTCACTGTGGCGTGTCATTCCCGATGGGAAAACTTTCAGTGGTGTGGAAGTGATTAAAATCTGCATTAAAAGCATTGTCGGCTGAACTGCCAGCTCGGAGGACGTCACGCAGACTGCTTGACACTATTTTTTTGGAAGTGGAAAGCCAAAGCTTTCTGGAGCTGCAGCACTCAGACAGGAAATGAGAAGCGTGCCTCTTCTGAGGTGCCATTGATGTGTCCTGTTTTGACAGCCGGTAAAAAAAAAAAACTCTGAGGAAAAAGATGAAGGTGGATGATAGAAATTTAGAATGGATGTAAATTTTTGACCTCTCTAGCAGGGTATCAGAGGACAGAACTTTGAATTTTGAATTTTTCGGAAATGTGTATTGATTTATCTACTGTACATCAGGGTTCAAAGCATCAAAGAACAGCTTTTGTGTGTGTGTGTGTGTGTGTGTGTGTGTGTGTGTGTGTGTGCGTGTGTGTGTGTGTGTGTGTGTGTGTGTGTGTGTGTTTTAAGTGCAGAATGGAGTAATTGATCATACTTATCATGTGTTAAGACATAAAGAGATTAATTAAACAAAAAAGTATTTTATTTGTTTTTTTAATAATTAACATATATTTATTTTATTTTATTTCAATTTAATAACTTTGACTTTTTATAAGTTGCTGTTTAAACACACACATACTTGCATATTTTAATATACATATACATAATATACATTCATTCATTCATTTTCTTTTCAGCTTAGTCCGTTTATTAATCTGGGGTCGCCACAGCGGAATGAACCGTTAACTTATCCAGCATATGTTTTACAAAGTGGATACCCTTCCAGCTGCAACCCATCCATGGGAAACACCCATACACTCCCATTCAAACACATACACTACAGACAATTTAGCTTACCCAATTCACCTATAGCGCATGTCTTTGGACTTGTGGGGGAAACTGGAGCACCCGGAGGAAACCCACGTGAACACAGGCAGAACACAAAGAAATGCCAACTGACCCAGCCGAGACTCGAACCAGCGACCTTCTTGCTGTGAGGCAACAGCGCTACCCACTGCGCCACCGCGCCGCCCCATAATATACATATTTTTTTACATATTATTTATTTTTTGCTTTGGAAAGTAGCAAAACATATTTTAATACTTGAATATTATATTTAATTTTTCTATATTATTTAATATTTTATAAAAAAAAAAAAAATTGTTAACGTATTATTATTATTATTTCTTTTTTTTTTTACTAAAAAAAAACTCTGGACGTACATGCAATCCTGTTAAAATATCTGACTAAAATATTTCAGTTATGGTTGAATAAAAAATCGAAAGTAACTTACTTTTAAATCCATTCAGCTTTTATTATATTCTCTAGCATGTTGTCTGTTGTTTTGACCCACCTTTATGGGCTTATTTATAGAAATGGGGTTAGTGCCCGTCATTAGAGGTTGGCCATCTATCAGGTGAGCAGGTGGCATGTTGATCTTTGTCTGGTCTGCTGGATGGGCTTCCCCACCTGAAATAACACCCACCTGTCCTGATTTCTTTATCTCTGCCCCCCATACAGTGAACATCTCTCTGTTGATGTCACAAAGCAGCCTGCGATAACATGATAAGAATGAACTTGTCCACCTCAGTAACTCTTTTCTATTTTTTAGTATCTTGCTTTCTGTCATTTGGATTTACATCGCTTTTCTCTGTTTGTTTCATATTTCTTCTTTTTTATACATTTATATATTTTTATCTGCCCTATAGTTATTCCCTGGAGCAGATTTTCCTAAACTACATGATTTTTAGCAGGTCAAAACGGATTTTTTTAAACTCCTACCAGTTCATAGTGCATAAACTCCACAGTGTAATGAAGTCCTTATTGTCCTATCGTTATGGTCCAGTTTGAGGAATTAATGAAGCCCTCAGTGTCTCTGTGCCTCTCGCTCTCTCCCTTCCTCACGTTTTGTATTTTATTTTATATAATTGTTAATTTTTCCCCGTTGCCTCACTGGACATTATTCCTAGGGCTTGATATTAGCATATTTTATGCTCACAGCCTCTGTGTCTAGTTGTTTTCCAAAAGTTACAAGACACTCAGTATTTTCACTAACCACAAATTTTATTGTAGGGAATTGTTATTCATATGAAATGACTATATGACTATTGCATGCAAAGTTTTACGTTCAATTCAATTTTACATTCAATTCTATTTTTGCTTATGTAAAATGTTTTTTTTTTTTTTAAAGGATTGCTCAAACAAATGAATATATACTTTTAAATAATGGTATAAATGGTAGCCATTAAAGTAGTAAGAGGAAATGTACTATGGAAGTCAATGGCTGCTAGTTTCCAGCATTCTTGAGAATATCTTATTTTGTGTAAACGAAAGAAAGAGAATCAAACAAGCCTAGATGTTTTCTGAATGATCATGACATTGGGGAACTGGAGCAATGGGTGCTAAATGTTCAGGTTTTCCAACACATGAATAAAAAAAAGTTCGTTTGTTAATTTCACAACATTTCTGTTTTTACTTGTATTTTCATTCATTCATTCATTTATGATGCATGGTGGCTCAGTGTTAGCACTGTCGCCTCACAGCAAGAATGTCACTGGTTTGAGTCTCGGCTGGGCCAGTTGGCATTTCTGTGTGGAGTTTGCATTTATTTACCCTGTGTTTGCGTGGGTTTCCTCTGGTTGCTCCGGTTTGCGCTATAGGTGAGTTGGGTAAACTAAATTGGCCATAGTGTATGAGTGTGAATGGGAGTGTATAGGTGTTTCCCAGTGATGGGTTGCAGCTGGAAGGGCATCCGCTGTGTAAAACATATGCTGGATAAGTTGGCGGTTCATTCCGCTGCGGCGACCCCAGATTAATAAAGGAACTAAGCCGAAAAGAAAATGAATGAATGTATGAGTGTGTGAGAATGAGAGAGTGAATGGGTGTTTCCCAGTACTGGGTTGTGGCTGGAGAACATCCGCTGCGTAAAAAACATGCTGGAATAGTTAGCGGTTCATTCTGCTGTGGCGACCCCTGATAAATAAGGGACTAAGCTGAAGGAAAGTTAATGAATGAATAAATTACCTGACAATGTTTGATTTATTGTAAGGAAAAACTATAATTTTTTTGTTTTTTTATGAGAAAACTAAATGTGTTAATAATTAATTTTGGCTAAATTAGTATCTGCAATTTTTTAATTGATTTTGACACATATTTTTATATCAATTAAAATGTGTTCATTGCCAAAATTGTATTTACAAAATAAAAACAAAAAGAAAAGAAAACAAGCACATAACATTTAGCTTGCCCACCTAAAAACTAAACTTTGTTACACTATAAATATTACATATGAAGCTTTCTCAAGGTTAAACACCTCTTTCACTGACCATCATGTGGACAAGTTTTTTTTTCCTAGCGCTTCAGGCCTTGTTTTGTACTCTCCTCTTGGAAAATGCCTTGTAATCTTTGCTCATTTTGTTTGGACCGTGCATGTTGTTACATTCAGAACAGTGCAGGATGAGACTTGGTGCATGCTGTTTGCCTGCTGAATAATTCATGGGGTCACGTAGCCAACACACTGGAACAGAGAACGCTTGATTCGCCCTCTATCCAATTCTGTTTTATGTGGTGCACATGAAGCAAGGCTTCTATCATTGATGAGACAGAAAAGCTTGCGTTGACCGCGGAGTAGTACTCAGAGGCAACAAATCCCTTAAGCACACTTACTAGGGATAGGATCATGTCAGAACGTTGACCCAATCGCTTTTCAAATATCACTAACCTATTGAGAGTACCAGTTCATGTTGGCGCTGGAGTGTACAGTACATGCTCAACAAAGAAGCAGAAATGGAAAACACGCATGACCATTTAACTAAGATTAACATTAAGATACAAATCGTAATAAGCATATGAGTAATATCTATTAAATGAGACAATTCGAATATTAGCAAAATTATCATATTTGTTGCACCACCAGCATAACGTGTAAGCCATGAAAAAGTGTTTGTACAACAAAATTTAGGTGGTATAAAACTGATAATAATAAAATGACCCTTGAATATTTACAAAAATAGAGCTTTAGTAAAAATAGAGCACTTAACGTTTAAATCAGCCCCAGAAATAATTTGCATGTGGTTTACTTCACCACACACACCGAGAGAAACCGAAAGTAAAAATAATCTGAATGCAGTACTTTAAATGTCCAGGCGGGTCAAAACCACAAGTGGCTATATGCGACTGCACAACAATTATAGTGGTTCAAAAAAATATGTTTTGGTGGGCTGAATCTCATTATATTTTTGACGTCAGTTGTGGGCCGGAAGGAGGAGGAGTGGGGCCGTAAATGGCCCGCGGGTCAGAGGTTTGAGTTTTAACCCCTGTTTTAAAGTAACATCATTTTTACACTGTAGATAGTTATTTTGATTCAAGTTTATCTTAGCATTAAGATGAGAATGTATAAATCATTTATAATGCAATATATGACCACTGCAATATTCCATAAAACATACAGTAATAGCAGGGAGACTTTAAGCATATGCTGTTTGCTACATCCAGCTTGCATTTTTAAGACCTAAAGCCAAATTGTTTCAGTCTGCTTCAACTGTAAACATTCTGTCCCATCGAGT
The DNA here is from genome assembly GCA_903798115.1 of Danio jaintianensis. NCBI lineage: Eukaryota > Metazoa > Chordata > Actinopteri > Cypriniformes > Danionidae > Danio > Danio jaintianensis. Next base: position 18,680,496 of record CAIGQV010000001.1, read on the forward strand.
GAGTTTTGATTGATTTTCCTGGCTGCTTCAAAAGTGAAAACGAGCAGTGTTTTCAAAGGCTGCACTGACTGAGTTATGGTTGTGTTTACAGTTGGATGTACTGGACCGATTGGGAAGAGGATGAAGTGAACGACAGCATTGGGAGAATAGAGAAAGCCTGGATGGATGGATCTAATAGGAAAATATTCGTCACATCTAACATGCTCTGGCCCAATGGACTCACTCTGGATCACGGCACCAGTACCATGTACTGGTGTGATGCCTATTATGATCACATTGAGAAGATTTACCTCAATGGCACTGGCAGAATGGTGAGTGGAATTGTTTTAATGCTTAATGCTCTCTCTTGGTTAGTATTTCCAGACTTGTTTAGAGGTTTTTAAAACAAAAACAAAATGCTGATTCATAGTGCATTTTAAAGGTTTGGTCACTGCAGAATGGGATTTCAGACCAAATTCTCTTAAGAGTAGAGACACAGAATGCTGAAAACTTTACCCTGTGCAGTGCTGAATTGGCCAGCAATTTTAACTACAGTGTTTTTCATTTGATATTCTCCACATTATCCTGTCATCTTGTGCATTTGTCTTTCTTGGAAAACCATTATTTTAGGGGGACTTAAATATAGTTAAGGCTCGCCAAAGTCATTGGCAACTGTAAAGTTATGGTGCCAATTACATAGGTTTTGTCATATAATTAGGTAATTTACCACCAGGTGCCAGGCTAACACCAATAGCAGGATTTAAAAGTGTTCTCTAGTTTTGATAAGTATTCCTTTTTAAGTATCTAATTAAACTTTGTTTTGTACTCTGCTTCAGAACATACCTTTTACAATTTACAATAAGGTTCCATTAGTTAATGTTAGTTAATGTTTGTACTAACATGATGAAACACTGAACAATACCTTTATTACAGTACTATACGTATGTATTCATCTTTGTTAACATTATTAAATGAAAATAAAGTTGTTCATTGTTGATTTTATTAACCCACAGCCCATTAACTAATGTTAACAGGCACATTTTTTATTTTATTAATGCATTAGTAAATGTAAAACTGTGATTAATGAATACTGGCAAAGTATGTCTCAATTCCTAGTAGTCATAAAACATGTGGCGAAAAGTACCTGGATGACCAATTACTTGCTTTGACATTCTGAAGTGTGCATCTTATGAACACCATGGTGCCACAGGAGAGGTTTTTTTAACAGTAGAGAAAGGACACAGCTGATGCCCTTGGTGCTACGAGTGAAAACGTGTATAATGTTCGAATTTCATTCATACCACAAACAGCATGGGTTTGCTCATCTTTTTTGAGGCTGACCTTTCTTATTTTGTTCTAGAACATGCATTATCATGTGCCTGGAGTGGGAAGGTTGTGTCTAATATGTTGCTAATAAAAACAACACAAATCTTAATGCCTCCTAATAAGGGCAACAAATCAAGCATATTTTCTAAGCAAAGATCCTTTTGAGATCTGACTACACTCTCAGAGGTAAAGCTACAAATGCTGCCATTATATATTTTTGGATAGTTCACCCAAAAATAAAAATTATGTTGCTATTTACTCACCCTTTCCTTTGTTAAACACAAAAGAAGATATTTTGAAGAAAGCTTAAAAACCTATAACCATTGACTTCCATATTATTTGTTTTTCCTAATATGGAAGTCAATGATTACAGTGTTCAGCTTTCTTCAGAATATTTTCGGTCACACTTTATTTTGATGGTCCATTAGTTGAATTTAAGTTACATTGCATCTACATGCCAACTAATTCTCATTAGATTATAAGTAGACTGTTAGGTTGTGGTTAGGGTTGTGGTTAGGGTTGGGGTTAGGGTTAGTGTAAGTTGACATGTACTTGCAAAGTTACTTATAGTCAGTTAAATGTCTGTTGAAGGAGCAGTATCAACACACAGCACACAGTCTACTAATACTCAAATGGACCATCAAAATAAAGTGTTACCATATTTTATTTTGTGATCAACAGAAGAAGAAAATGAATAAAGGTTTGAAACCCCTTGAGGCTGAGGAAATAGTGAGTTTTTGGGCGAACTATCCATTTAAGTAATACTTTTGTATCTTATAGGTACTACTTAGGCTCTTCTATGTACCTTTAAGATACAAGTGTGCAACTATTATGTTCAAACGTGTACCTTTTGAAAACCTCCCACCTCAGTGACAGCTTTTGCATCTTTGTTTCTGATAGTGTATGCAAAGTTTAGAGTATAGGAATAAGAATGTCTCTTCAAGTAATGTTCACCACAAACTTACTTTACTGAGATCGAAAGCCATTATTATGAAAACACATTAGAAATTCCTGAGGGAACTCATGGCAAATTAGACTTCTGGATAGGCCTTGGAATTGACGTCATGACTGAATGGCTCTATTAACGAGAGACACTTTGACAGAACAAACGTATAGCGCTTTATACTGTATGTTGACTGCATAGCTTGGATGATTTGGTATTGGATAAATTCTAGTCATGCAAAATGAGAGTGCTTTTTCAGAGTTTTCTGACATATCTTTGAAGCTTCGGAACATTGTTGAGATGACTTTTTAAACTCTTCATCTCATTACTGTTTGACTTTAAAGAGAGAATAAAACGTTTATTCTCTCCCGCAGTCACAACAGTGCATAGTAATGTGTTTTTTGTGCTGTTGACTGTAGGTTGTGTACAGTGGCAGGGAACTCAATCACCCGTTTGGGATTGCACAGTACCAGAATTCCATCTTCTGGACGGAGTACATGAACGCCTCCATCTTCCAGCTGGATCTGCTCTCTGCTGAAGTCAGTCTGCTGAGGAGCGAAAGGCCTCCACTGTTTGGGCTCCGAGTTTATGATGCACAAAGCCAGCTGGGTAAGGTCACTTTAACCTTTGGATGACAAAAATTGCAGAATGGCACACTTTTCTGTTTTAAAAAGAATTACTAATTTCAGAATGATATTTTAATGGTTGGATCATGGTTGGAATTTTCTTTTCCCCTTTTAATTCTTAAGGGTAAGTTGAAATGTAAATTGAACTGGCCACATCACAGAGGAACTTGATTTGAAGTGCCAGGAAGATTAATTTAGTGAGTTACCTTTTTGAGAAGCTAGTTTAAGTTTGATTTGTTGGAAGAGTGGGTACATACCTTTTAAAGGTTTGCATTTTGCAAAGCTGATTCAGAATGATTGCTTCCATTTTTAAGTGTTTTGAAGTAAATTAGATCATTTCTGGAAAATGTATTATTCTTTTACCATGGTAAACACATATATATTTTTTTAAATGCAAACTTACTTTTAAAGTTTGGTCTTGGTAAGATTAAAAAAAAAGTTTAATCAAAAACATAAATGATAATAAAAAGAAACTGTTACTCAGTTAACTGTTACTAATTCATTTTCCTTCGGCTTAGTCTCTGATTTATCAAAGGTCGCCACAGCGGAATGAATCGCCAACTATCCCGGCATAAATTTTACGCAGCGGATGCCCTTCCAGCCGCAACCCAGTAGTGGGAAACACCCATACACTCTCACACACACTCATACTCTGCGGCCAATTTAGTTTGCCCAATTCACTCGTATTCGCATGTCTTTGGACTGTGGGGGACACCGGAGCACCCGGAGGAAACCCACGCAAACACGGGGACAATATGCAAACTCCACACAGAAAAGCAAACTGACCCAGCCGGGACTCGAACCAGTGACCTTCTTGTTGTGAGGCGACAGTGCAAAACTTAAAGTAGTCCGGAAGTCCAGAAACTTTAATTAAACAAAACAAAGTAAAGGCAAAAGCAATGAATGCTCAGCCATCACAGGGTTGACTGAAAACTAAAGACAACAAGAGGCTAAAGCCGTGGTCACACTACAGTTTGAGCTTGCGAAATTCAGTTGTACGGCGATGCGAAAAGGCGTGGGATTAAACAAGATGATTAGACGGTAAAAGTGAGCGATTGCTCTGTATTTTAAATTTACAGAGAGGTCATGTTTTGATCTTCTATTGATCTCATGCAGTCATGTGATGCAATTTTGCAGGTCAGAGTTCACCAAGCTTGACCTTTGCAATGCAGCGACATGTGAAACTTTTCACACAAGCTTGCGTTTCCGGTCTGCCACATTCGCATGCATGTGAATGGAAGTCTATGGGGCGAAAAGTGTAGTGTGACCACGGCTTAAGACAAGATGGTGTATATATAGTGATGCAGAGAATAGGATAATGAGCAAATTAGGAAACGGGGTGGAGACAATAAACATCCAAGGCCACTAATCAGGGTAACTTAGGAAACACAAGAAAAGGTGACTTGATGGGAAGTGGCATGGAAAAAATTAGGAACATAGAAACCAGGACTACAACAGAAACATTTATATAGAACTAAAACCTCTATTTAGATTGAAATTTATATTAACAGATATACAAAATAGTACCTTAAATGATAACACTTTACAATGATGTTCCATTAGTTAATGTTAGTTAATGTATTTATTCATGTTTGTTAATGCTAGGTAATGGAAATAATGTTGTTCATTGTTTGTTTGTTAACTCGCAATACAGTAACTAATGTTAACAAGCAACTTTTAAAGTTTTGATTTTAGTAATGCATTAGAAAATGTTGAGCTATGATTAATAAATGCTTTAATACATTTTTTAGATTAATCTTTTTTTTTTATGTACAAAAACAAGATAAAAACAAGACTTATATGTTCCATTTGAAAAACAAATTGCTAAGCTTTTTTCTTTTTTTTTTTAATTCATGGTGCACAAATTTGGCACACAGTGGTCTGTTTTTACCTAATTACAATAAGCATGAATTGAATACACACACACACACTCACAAAATCTCGTTGTCTTCACAGACAACATGGCCTAGTGCATTCTTTCAGAAAACTCATAATAATTGACATGTTCTCACAGCACAGCTATTAGAGATTTCTCTTTCTTTACCTTTGATTAGTGTGGAGCGAGCAGGAGCTGCACTGTGGAGAGGGTGGGCTTAATCTGCTGAAGTGGGGGCCACAGCTCTGTTTAGGATGTTTAACTCTGTGTGGCTGTTTGAGGCAAGAAGGGATGATTACTGTCATCCTCCCTCATAAGTGGCAGTCATAACACACGGAGGGAGGGACGCTGCTCAGCGGGACCCTCGCGAACACACACGAACACAGTTGTGTGCTCCACTCACACGTGTTTCATCTCAAGCTTACCTGAGGGCGCTGCGTTTTTAGGGAAGCAGACAGTATGACACTTGTCAAAGAGACTCGCTTTTTGGAGAGCAGTTGGGACCAGCAGTCTTGTAGCATAGTTTAAATATTCTCATTTTGACATCCAACTTGCAGTGTTAACATTGAGATTTATGACGAGATGAGACTGTCGTTACTAGAGATGCACCAATCCTGATTTTTCATGGTTTTTACCATTTTTTTATTTATTTTTTTACAAGCAAATTGGCCTATTCCGATAACAATTACTATTGTAAAATTAATTTAAAAACAAATTCAAAATTATCTGCGGATCCTTAAAAAGTCTTAAATTCCATAGTATAAAGATAAGGCCTTGATTAGTCTTAAAATGTCTTAAATCTGCGTTTCAAAGGTCTTAAAAATGCAGTCGATCTGACCCCATAAAGAAGATTTTGTTTCCGTTCTGAAATCAATGTCTATTTGTCACCCAGAACGAAATAGATGGAACCCAATAAAATAAACGGTTGTGGGGATTTTGCTTATGCAAGCAGATTTTGTGGGGATTTTGCTCTATAATAGCTTTTGACAGCTTTGTCAACCCATACATTTAATAAAGAACTAGAGATGCACTGATCGACTGGCCAGGGACCAGAATTGGAAGATTTTTCGCATTACTGGCCAGACTGGTGAACGCTAATTCTGCTGCATCCCAAATATTATTAATATTAGATATTATTTGTCAGTTCAAAGACAGTTTTCAGATTTTTTACTCTTTCTATATATTATAAAGAGCATTAAGGATGGTAATTAATTAATTGTGTTGTGTGCTTTTTTTTGCAAATTCGGTACTATAAAATTATACTATTTGGTCTTAAATTTCATTCCATGTGATATTAAAAAGGTCTTAAAAAGTCTTAAATATATAACTAAATATAGAAACTTGCAGATAGAGAGAGAGAGAAAATTATATATTGTCTTGCATACATGTACAAAACAAAAACAGTTTTTCACATTTCTTTACTTTTTTTTATCTATTTGTTGATCATGTAATTGTGCTTGATTTAGTATTGTTTTCTATTTGATTTTCAGTATGTTTGTCATTAAATAATTTGTGAGATCATGAGATCATTAGATTAAAAATAGCTTTTTACATTCTATGAATTATTAAATCTTTGCAGTGCAGTTTAAAGGCTAATCTTGTACAGAGATTGTCTGAACAAAAAATAAATAAAATGAAAGTATGTTTGTCAATCATGTGTTTGGAGCAAGAAAAAGAGGGATGCACAATATATCTGTGGACATATCGGCCAATAAATGCTATTTTAATTTAATTGTTATCAGTTCTGATTACAAAATTAGGCCGATATCATTGAGCCAATAAATTATGTATTATTTTCGCTGGTTGAACCACTTAACATGTTTGCTGCCCACCCCTGTTTTATTATTTTATGGATATTTAGGTTGTGGTTAATGTTCTACTTTTGACTTGGTTGCTTTAGTTATGCTTTTTTTTTTAAAGGGGTGGTCCAGAGTGTAATTTTAAGGCTTGGTTGTGTTTATAAGATGCAAAGCAATGTGTGCTCATGCTTCATTTGTAGAAAATCACGTTATTTTTTCATATATCTTACTTTGATTATATATAGCTACTCTGCTAACATGAAAACCTTTCCTAGTTCCTCTGAAAAGCCTGCCCTCAAGAGACTCTGATTGGTCAGCTAACATAATGTGCTGTGATTTGCGGATCGGCTCCACGTCACCAGTAAAGCTTCACGCCTCCACAAGCATGCGCTTTGCCTCAGCTGTGTAAATACTGTCAGTCAGAGTAAGTTAGCTGTTAGCAGTATCTGTTTGAGCCTTAATCAGACAGAAAATGAAAAGGATGAACCTCATGTCTGCTCTCTAAAATAAAATCTGACAAGTGTCTGTAACGAGTGAAAATAGGGTGTGGCTCCTTTAAGAGAATCGCCATTTTATGTGTGTGTGTGCGTGCGTGCGTGTGTGCGTGCGTGAACAGGCTGTAGACGCAGGTAACACGAGAAACATGTGCGCGGGACCGATGTTTCTTTTTCTTTTTCTCTGACGCTAGAATTAAGTTTTTCTGTAATATACAGTGACACTGTTGACAGAAAAATAAATGTGGAATACCACCCGTGTGAGCTTTGATTGATTTTTCTGCTGCAACACATAAAGTGTTGCATAAAGAGACACTGACGCGCTGGTGAAGATTGTGGGTGTTTACAGTGGTTTGACTGATAAATATGAATTTGTAGCTAAATTGTTAGCAGTGCCAAGCAGCATTTCCCGTTGTTTACATCCTTGCTACAACATACCGTTAACGCTAGACACTGTGCATGTCATAGAGCAATTTTAACAAATAAAAATACTTACAGGTTGTGGCTCACAATCCACAGCTTCTGCTTGTTGGAGCTACTCCTTTGAGGAGTTTTAGCTGAAGCCAGCACTGAACTGGGAGAGATTCTGGAAGTTCTTCTTTGTCAAATGCTTACTATATATATTTTTATAAATCACTGGATATAAGCACTTCTGTCTTGTGTCATGTCCTTTGGAAGCCCAAATACAGAAACAGAAGAAGCTCTGTGGAAATAGCAGTGTTTGGAAGGGATTTTAGCTTTCTCTGCTATAACAATACAGTGCTTCGGGCCACACCCCTTCGCTGCGCAGGGTGTGTGCGTGCAGTAAATGCGTGTAACTGAAAACCCTTGTGATCTCATCAGCCTGGATGTATTTTGTTGTAGTCCCCAAAGTTCGTTCACTGTAGGCTTTGCTAAGCTAACTCTGTAAAAGCCAGTATCTCCCTTTGCATTGAACTTTAAGCGTCTTACATTCAGAGATGTTTTTTAAAGTTTAAAAGGTTTAAAAGTTTTAAACTAAAGTTTAAAATATGATATTGTAGTGGACCACCCCTTTAAAATCAGTTGTTTACTGTATGTGTTTGACTTTTGTTTTGCAATCATGCAATCAAAACAAATTTCGGCCTTCAAATCTACAGAATAATCACTTACCAGTGTAGGTCGTTCAAAATTCCACATCGGTGCATTCCTAAATAATGTCCGATTCTTATTTCAAGGTGAAAATATTTCCAGTTCCTCCAGTGAAAATATGATCATTCTGACTACAGTCTACGTTCTCAGCAGAAGAGACCATTTCTTCAAAGCTGTTGTCAGGAGAAAGATTAATTGTGTTTCCGCTCTTCGGAGGAACACAGATTGGCCATTACAAAACAGTTTTTATCTCATTGGTTCAGGCAATGCCTTTCAACCCCTCTCTAAATGAAACCTTATTATTGTCCCCATGCCTCAACTCAATAAGTGACAGTTTCCTCACAAAACTGCGTTTTTCTCCTCTCCTCCCTCTTCATAGGTGTCATTGCCCACACAACGAATTATGTCTGCAAAAGGAAAAGAGTGTCAAATGGCTCTCTTCTCCACTGTTTGCCATAATTTAGTTGACGTGTGATTAAAAATAATGCCCTCGCGTAGCAACGGTTTCCCCGAAGAGCTGGAAATTGGTTCTGAGTGGGCAGTGAAGAAGAACTTTATGTTCTCTGTTTCAAGGAGAGACGTTGCTAAAAGCCATAAAGGGATGAACACACAAACAGCCGTCCTGCCAGTGGGAAGGAAGATTTGTAGATATCCGTTGTTTAGGCTTATGTTTGTTTTTTAGGTGACAATGCCTGCCGGGTGAATTATGGTGGTTGTGGTACCCTGTGTTTGGCCGTCCCGGGGGGCAGAGTTTGCGCATGTGCTGACAACCAGCACCTGGACAAGCACAACCTCACCTGCTCTGGTAGGCTTTTAATATCTTCTAAAAAAAAAAAAAAAAAAACAATTGTCTGTGGAAGACAAGGAGAGCCAAAATGAAACAATATATTTAATAAATAAATAATAATATTAACAAGAAGAAGAAGATAAATTACTATAACTATTGAGTTCAATTGTATTATTTAGTAATAATATTATTAATATAAAATTATTCAAATTCATTCATTCATTTTCTTTTCGGCTTAGTCCCTTTATTAATCTGGGGTCGCATATGTTTTACGCAACGGATGCCCTTCCAGCTCCAACCCATCACTGGGAAAAATTATTCAAATAATTATCATTTATATTTTTCTAAAAAAATAAAAAAAGATTTTTACATTTATAAAAACACATTGACTTAAAATTACTTATTAACAGACAGTTCATTGTCAAATAAAAAATCTATATATATTTTTTATTTTAATGCATATTTGTAATTTAGCCATTTTTTAAACGGCTAATTCATTCAAAAGTCCTCAATCAATAAACATAAGAACAAGATATTATTAAGCTGCTTTAAACATGTTTGTTTTTGTCCTGTTGTGCTGCTATATAAAAAAAAAGTAAGATAAATGTAACACTCTGAAATAGCACAAGCATGATAATTCAAAAAGCATTGTTACTTTATCTGTAGTCCGACTGACTGTGTTCTCCCTGAAGTTCTTTCCTTGCAGTTGAGTTGTTGTTGTATTGGTTGTGTTTTCCTCCTGAAGACTCTGCAGGTCAAGAAGAGCCCCAGTGGTGCAGAAGTGATGAGTTTCAGTGCAGGAATGGGCGCTGCATTCGAGTCAATTGGATTTGTGATGGAGATGATGACTGTTTAGATGCCAGTGATGAGGAGCCTCACATATGCTGTACGTACCTTGTTTTCCTCTGCTTGTTCTCGCTGACAGGGACACATAATCCCTGTTGAGTCTGCTTTACCAAACCGGCAAATCTCTGTAGCCTCAAGCTGTATCATCTAGCATGCACACAGTGTTATATATGGCTGTGATGTATCACTCGATACAGAATTTCCATTCTGTTCAGGTATTACAGATGTCAGCCTTTTTATATTGGCCTGGTAACACGATGAACACTGCAGCAGTAGCACAATATTCATTTGTTTCCTACTTTTTTTGAATAAGAAAAATATTATCTTTTTTTTTGGTAAAAAAAATTTGAAAACTTAAACTAATATGCGTAAATCAGGGCATTATTATTATTATTATTATTATTATTATTATTATTATTATTATTATTAGTGTATACAAAAATCTGCATTTATTTTTTTTTATCTTAACGTATTTACATTTATATTTAAAATATACAAAACTGTTTTATATACATTATGTTCAGATGTTTTTTAATAAAAAAAATTTGAATCAAAGAATGTTCTTCAAGTCTGCATCTATTTAATAAACTACAGTAAACACAGTAATTTTGTAAAATATATTTTCTAAAATATTTTAAAATTTAATGTATTTATGTGAAGAAAGAAAAAAACAACTACATTGTGCAAGTAGAACATTTCTACTTTGTTTAATTTTATTTAATTAATTTTTTTGTTTTATTTATATTTTAATTTCTATTTTAATTCATTTTCTATTTCATTATAAATTTTATTTTCATTTCTATTTTATTTTCATTTGTGTTCTTTATTTTTATTTTATTTTCTATTTTATTTGATTAATTTCTACTTTGTTTAATTATATTTAATTTCATTTTTGTTATGTTTTCCTTTTTTTCTATTTTATTATTTTCTATTTTATTTTATTTTCATTTCTATTTTATTTTATTTTCATTTTAAAAAAAAATCTATTTTATTTTATTAATTTCTACTTTGTTTAATTTTATTTTCTATTTTTCTTTTCTTTTCTTTTTATTTTATTTTCTTTTATTTCTTTTATTAAATTCTACTTTATTATTTTTTTCTGTTTTTATTTTATTTTATTTTATAGAAGCCCTATATTAAAAAAGGGAAAATATAAGTCAAACATAGATCAAATTATAGATATATTTATTCAAAATTGTTACAATTTGCAGTGCTCCAAATGACCTATAAAGATGTGTATAATAAATGAATACATACGGTATTAATATAAATGATAAACACGGTAGCATCAACAGCATCAGATTAATAAAAAAAAAATCATCTACATAAATATAAAAGCTAGCAAATAACTTGTTGATAATTAACAAGTTTCCAATTGACATCTTAGGGTAAAAAAAAAAAGAGTGCGATATGAAATGGGAAGAAGGCCAGTATCAGAATGTTCTCCTATGCTCGGCACAATCAGCTCATAAGTGAATCAATAAGATAAGCACCATGTTAAAACAGACTCATTTTTCACTATGAGAAATACTTTAACGTGATGTTCTGCCAGAATTAATCCGAATTGCAAAATCAATTTTCTGCTCCGCTGGGATGTCCTATAGTTTAATGCGCTAGAAACTTTAATGCCTCGAATCAGTTTTTCTTCTGTTTCTTGCGTTACTCATCATCGTCTGTTGGGGACGCGTCGAGTATCCAGGGTTATGAGTAATAGCAGCTTCTATTATTATATAAAGCAAATAGTAGAGGAAAACACAGGCGCTACTTTAAATAAACCCGGACGCCTAAGGGCAAACGCATATTTTGGAGATAAATGTGAAGCTCGCTCAGGAGAATAGATGAATAACACAATGAAAAGTGCTGTGTCAAAACAAAACTGGAGTATTATGCATATGAACTCACTTATATGTAGAGCAGGCTGTCGGCAGCATAACAAAACATGTCAAATAAAATGTCAAGCTTGCAAATGCTTGTTGCATTCTTAGATACAATATTTACTTCTTTTTTTTGAAAGGTGAGACACTGCAGTTTTTTTTATGCACATGTCAATTTTGATATTTTGGTCTTTTCAGAAATTGTTTTTTTTTCAGTCTAATGTAAACAAAACATTTTAGTTGTTTATTTTTGTACTTTTAATTAATTTATTATTTATTTATTTATTTAACTTTTTGTAAGCACTTTTTGTCTGTATGATTCAAAATATTTATTTATTTATTTATTATTATTATTATTATTATTATTATTATTATTATTATTATTATTATTATTATTATTATTATTATCATATTCTTTGAGCCATAAATTTCCACTTTGCAGGTTTTACAGAGGGTTATGTTCAATATTATCTAAATGTTTGCAGTATTTTCTTAATTATGATGTAATAAAAATATTTTCCAAAATCCACTCTAAAAACCTTTGACTTTTTAGGATTTTGAACCTTACTTTATCCATTGTTCAGATTTTTTTTTTGCACTAAAAATGTATGCAAAATAGTGTTTATTTAATAAAATAATGCCTCATTTGTATACTTAAACAACATTAATACAAACATATACAACTTAATACTAAGTAATACAAGTTCTTAATGTGATGTGTCAGGAAGTATCCCTGAAAAGATTCCAGTGAAAGTGTTGTTTGTGTTGTTTCTTCCAGCTAACCACAGTTGTCCAATTGACCAGTTCAAGTGTCCCAGTAACCGCTGTATTCCCAAGAGGTGGCTTTGTGATGGAGCCGATGACTGTGGAGATAATGAAGATGAGTCCAATAAAACATGTTCAGGTACAGCTCTACTCCCTCATACAGATTCATTCAACAGTATGTGGCACTAGTACAGTTATGGTGGTGTTTTCATGTCAACATTTTTTTATTATTTTATTTTATTTTATTTTATTTTACTTTAATAAAAAAACATTTATTTATTTATTTATTTAGGATTTTGCCTAATGGTTAGCATATTTATATATTTATTTATTTATTTGTTTATTTCTAAAATGTTGGTTTATTTATCCAACATTTTGTTGGATAAATAACAAGAGGATTGCCTCACTTTTTTATGAGAGCATGATAATCAATAAGTGTGTATTAGCAATGATATGAACTTTCTGACCACAGATAGTCAAAATCACTTTTCCTTAACCTTGTTTTTTTTACAAATACAAGTAACACCTTGCCTATTTCCAGGAGTTAGCACTTCTTTAACTAATTTTGAGTGCTGTGTGATCAATGGAAGGAAGAACAGATGTGATAAATGCTGTCAACAGTATTGGAATCAATCACTTATTAAAATGAAACTGAGCATTAAAACCAAGGGTTTGCTTAAACAAGTGCATATACAAAATAATATTAAAGTAGTCGACATAGTGTTGATCTGAAATCCTCCACATTTATAGAAATATGAGTACAACCATTTTCAGAGTTAAAAGCTAGAGTACCGACACACTAGAGGGCACTCTACACTTCACATCTGTCACTCACTCAGACTTAATTTCCCAAAATCCCTTGCACCACACACCTGACTCTCATGAACTTGATTGTGATTGCACAGACACCTGCTTTTTATTGGTGTGAAGGAAATCTGGTTTTTAAGTGAATCTTAGACTTGTCAGTTATAAGGTAGATGCTGAGCGAACTGTTATAAAAGAAAAACTATTTGCTATTTTTAAAAGGGGGTGGGGGGCTACTTGATATATATCCTGCCTTTTCTTTCAGTCAAAATTATGTCATCGAACAAAATTCAGAGCATTTCAGGGCACTTGAACAGATCTTTAGTGAAGTTTATATAATGTGAAGTGATTCACACAAGTGGAACTTTCTTACCACGGATTGTCAAGTTATTTTGCCTCCCTTTTACAAACGTGAGTAACACCTGGCCTATTTCCAGGAGTTAGCACTCTTTCGGTAGTTTAAGTGCTGTACGATCAATGGAAGGGAAGAACAGATGTGATAAATGCTGTCAACAGTCTGACGGGCCGCTGATAAAGCTGACCTTTCAGCCGCTGGTCTTTGTTGACTCTGCAGACGCTGTACGAGCAAAACGATGGGGAACACGAGCGATTACCCTGAATCAGTGAGGAGCTCAAATCGACAGCAGATGTTAAAGACGTTTAATATTTCATGATTCAAGATGATCTGAAGCTGAGAATTGCTTGAATTGGCTGGAAAACAGTCTCTGGTGCATCAATGCAATTTTGATCAGTAGGTGCTGAATTAAATGATTGGCTTTTGGAGGAGATGATTCCTGGAATCATACATCAGACTGAACCAGACCAAAGAAATTAGTCGAAGATTTGGATTACCTCTTATGTTTGTGTTCAGAATATGGACATTAGAGACTAGTGCAATATTTGATTGATTGATTGATTGATTGATTGATTGATTGATTGATTGATTG